>JAEMWC010001096.1:0-32500 GCA_016490735.1 Pachyseris speciosa | reverse complement strand
CTTACAAAACTTTAAAATTAACACTTAAAACAGCTAAAATTAATTATAAAAAGCTTTCCTAAAAAGAAACGTTTTCAATCTACTTTTAAAAACAGACACAGACAAAGCATTTCTAATTTCACATGGCAAAGCATTCCATAATGATGGTGCTGCTACAGAGAAAGATCTTGCGCCATATGTTTTCAAGTTATAGGATGGAGAAACCAGAAGGTGCTTCGATGATGAGCGTAGTTGACGCGATGGAGTGTAAGATGTAATCAAATCACAAATGTACGACGGTGCCAAGTTATTAAGTGCCTTGTAGGTGATAAGTAAAATCTTAAAAATAATACGTTGTTCAACGGGAAGCCAGTGAAGATTAAAAAGAACAGGCGTAATGTGATCATGCTTTGTTGTAAGTGTGACAAGGCGCGCCGCGGCATTCTGGACGTGTTGTAACTTTTTTATAGTGTAGGCTGGTAGGCCATACAAAAGAGAATTACAGTAATCCAACTTCGAAGTCACAAACATATGAACCAGCAATTCAGTAGTAGTCGCTGAAAGAAACTCCCTGATATAGCTGATATTTCGCAGATGATAAAACGAAGATTTGCAAATGTTAGTAACATGATCATTAAAGCAAAAATGGCTATCGAAGATAGTGCCGATATTTCTCGCCTTTTGCACGGAGTTAATAGTTTCACCAGCAACTGAAATTTCGTGAAGGAGTGGTCTTGGAAGATGTTTAGCGGAGATCACCAATAATTCAGTCTTGTCTTTATTTAATTTAAGGCGATTAACCATCATCCAATGATTAATTTCATTCACACAGCTCTCGATGTTAGACACCGCTAGATCCCTATCACCCAGTACAGTTGGTTGAAAAGACAAGTATAGCTGTGAGTCGTCAGCATAAAAGTGATAGCTCAAGTTAAATTTCTTTACGATGTCTGAAAGCGGCGAAGTATAAAGCAAATACAAAATGGGTCCCAAGACAGAACCTTGTGGCACTCCACATTCAAGGTCATGTTTCGTAGAGGTACCACCCTCGACGGAGACATATTGCATGCGATTCGATAAATAAGATTGCAACCATAATAGAGGCTTTCCAGCTATCCCAAATCGTACACGCAAACGAGAAAGGAGAATGGCATGATCGACTGTATCGAAGGCAGCAGAAAGGTCTAACAGGAGTAAAATTACAGTTCGACGATTATCAATGGCAGAAAGGATATCATTGTGCACACGGATGAGTGCAGTTTCGGTACTGTGATATTGCTTGTACGCTGACTGAAATGTCTCATTTAACCCATATTCATTAATGTAAGAGATAAGTTGATTAGCTACCAATTTTTCAATTGCTTTGCTGATAAATGAAAGATTCGACACCGGGCGATAATTGGAGAACTGTGTATGATCCAAAGAAGGTTTCTTAAGGAGTGGGCGTAACATGGCAACCTTGAGTTGCGAAGGCATCTGACCAGATTCCAGTGAGATGTTTATTATTTTGGAAATGAAATGCAACAGAACACCAAGTGCATTTCTTGTAACATAACCAGGAAGAGGATCCAGAGCACATGACTTAGCAGCCAGCTTAACGATACACGTATGAACTTCGTCCGCTGTTACCGTTTTGAAATTATCAAAAGAATATGGACAGGCATTGTCAACAACAGGAACTGTATCCCGATGAGAGTGAGCAGCAGTCATTATATGACTCCGTATTCTATCTATCTTTGTAGTGAAGTACTCAATAAACTTGTTAGCAAGATCAGTGGGCGATTTGCAGGGGGGATATTGAATATCTGTTTTCCTTTGTAGTATCATACATAATTATGTGCTACATAGAGTCCTTTGAAGTTTACCTGCTAATAGTAATTTCCTTTTCATACCTTATACATGCTACTGTAACAGAGTAAGGTACATGTACTTGTCATTGCCACCACATTAACTCTACTCAATTTTTTTTGCCTTTATGCAAACTGTAATAAGTTAAGCCTATACTAAGCATGAAATAGCCTCCACAGTGAAGTCTTATTGTCCATGTTTTACCTTGAAGGCATAATGTATAATGTTACAATGCATGTAAGTTACGGAAGCTTTTCACAGCCAATAACAGTCCCTAGTCCAGGCAAACCAAGTCTTTAAAATAATAAATCTTTGTGTGCGGTTGACCCACCAAATCTTTCCTTATTGATGGTCTATCCAGTGTTGACCAATTGATGCACATACAGTACACTGTAATAGCCTCCTATGCAGCTGTTACTTACATGTTAGTCGTATTCTCCCTCCCCACCAACATCTGCTGAACGGAGCCGGACATTCCCTTCCCAGGAACTGACTAATCACATCATGGCTGTTAAATTTTGGTGGCTACATGTAAGTTCCTGTAGCCTCCTTTGCAGCCATTTTTGTCAGTTCTCTTCTCCCTCCAGATTGAATACTTAGACACAATGGGAATGGAATTTCCAGCTTAGTTCACCAGACATTAGTGGGGAGGGATTAAGGACAGACCCAAACAACAGCTGCAAAGGAGGCTAATGCACATAAGTGATGTTTTCAACATTAAGAAATACATGTACATGTATACACCAATGTATCTATATGCATAGATACATAATTATATTATGTGTTGTATCATACAAATCAAATGCTAGCATTTTCTTTGTTCCTTCAATCAGTTTAGTTCATTTAAAGTCTTTTTTTTTTTCTTTTACAGAAAGAAAAATAGCACATCAGAGTATCAAGGACACCAACTTCATTGCCAAAGGAATTTGTCTTGGGTGGTCATCTATTTATGGTCTGGGAAAAGCCATCAGTATAATTTTATCCTGATGAGTGGCAACTCTGTGATCATCTTTCAGTCAACTGCAGCCTGTTGACATCCTAAAACATTTTGTTTTCTTTAAACCAAGGTTTTTCATTTCCTTAAGGATGAAAAATTACATGTACATACATAATTACATTAACATTACATGTACAGTACCGGTTAAAAGTAAGTTGACAGTCTTGACTCGATCCTCACGAGAATCAAGTATTGAGGATCGAGTCGAGAATCGAAACTTGATTCACTCGAAATTCAACTCGATCCTCGTTACTCGATTCTCGCAGGAAGCACTCTATTGTTATTCATCGAGTATGTGATTCGACTTTCCGAGTTCTTGATGAAAGAACGTAGTTGTTCTGTATGGACACTTATGTAGACACTACAACAATTTCCGTTCGAACAACGTAACAAATTCAAGCTAAAGGACAGCGCGCTGACAAATACTGTCAAAAGTCATTTAGGTTTTGAGAACGCAGTGTACTTCTCGAGGAAATATCGCATACTGCATAAAAAAAACAAGGTCAAAAGACATTTAGTTTCTTTCGAGGTCACAGCATTGTGCTTTTCTACATAAAAATTCCGATGCTAAATTTTGAACCGTTTATATGGCCGCTTGTTCATAAGCGCAACGAATCAAGATCACTGCGGTTCATCACGGACACTGTCATCAAAAGCGATCAAAATTTCGAGACAGCCGGCTATTTGTCAACGAAAATGCACAGTGTACAAGTAGGCGAATAGTGTAGTCGCTAGCCAGTAGCCGCTTGGCAAGCGTAAGGAATTCAAGGCTGGCGCGATTGATCGAACAAGTTTCGACAAACCTGCGCTCATCGACCACAAGGACGCAAACAAGACATGGTAGCTTATCGTATGTACAACGCCAACTTTGAAAATCGCTCATCGCCTTTGAAATAAATAAATTGATAAACGTTCGATGGAACACTAGTAAAACTTCGAGGAAACATCCGAAGTGAAATACATGTATAATTTGGATAAACATCGCCGAGATGATCTTCACTCTTCGGCCAAAAATAGCGCAAAGTAAACATGGAGGAGTTACATTGTAAAAGTTATTCCTAAGAACGGTCGAAGAAAACGAACGAGCACCATTAGTGAACACATGTATTGACACGTACGGGTATCGTATTTCATCTTAAAATTATGCGTGTCTGTGACAAAAACATGCAATGCTCAGTCGGCCAAGTTTTATTCATTGAACATCGGTTACTTATTGGGAGATATTGTAGTGGTGTGGTCAGTCCTTGGCCATTCTGTTCTTTCTCAAGCGTTGATTTCTGCGAATCTGCCCATCTGTCAAAGAGGTTGAATCACATTTAGAAACATATCGCTTACTGAACGACTACTCTTGCATCGTTTGCGTTCCTTCGAGTAGCTGAAGTTGCTTTTCAAGATGTCATCCCCAATTTGCTTGAGAGGTCTATCGAGTGATCAGCCAAGCAACAAGCTCATTTTCTCTGATCTTGCGAGGCCCGATCCTCGACTCGATTCTCGATGGCTGAGCCTCGATGCTCGAAACTCGCAGGAATCGAGTATCGAGGATCGAGTCGAGAATCGAGACCCGAAAGAGACTGTCAACTTACTTTTAACCGGTACTGTACATGTATATCATAAAGAAAACATTAGCTTGTTGAAACCTTCAGTTGAATAGCACTTGGTTAATTGTGTCTGAGAGGGCTCTGGTGACTTCTATTTTATGTACATGTACATGTACAGTGTGCCTCTGAGTGACACCTCAGAGTTCAGTTTAACATAAAGAAAGGTTGCTCTTTCTATCTGGTTATTCCCTCTTAACACACCTCATACAGTTCAGTGTAACATACCTGTACTCTCTCTTTCTCTCTCTAGTTTAATCCCTCTGAACTGGCGGGTGGCACGCCTCATACAGTTCAGTGTAACGTAATGTAATCTCTCTTTCCCTCTAGTTTAACCCCTCTGAACTGGCGGGTGGCATGCCTCAAACAGTTCAATGTAACATACATGTAATCTCTCTTTCTCTCTCTCTAGTTTAACCCTTCTGAACTGGCGGGTGGCACGCCTCATACAGTTCAGTGTAACATACCTGTAATCTCTCTTTCTCTCTCTAGTTTAACCCCTCTAAACTGGCGGGTGGCACGCCTCATACAGTTCAGTGTAACATACCTGTAATCTCTCTTTCTCTCTCTAGTTTAACCCCTCTGAACTGGCGGGTGGCACGCCTCAAACAGTTCAATGTAACATAAATGTAATCTCTCTTTCTCTCTCTAGTTTAACCCTTCTGAACTGGCGGGTGGCACGCCTCATACAGTTCAGTGTAACATACCTGTAATCTCTCTTTCTCTCTCTAGTTTAACCCCTCTAAACTGGCGGGTGGCACGCCTCATACAGTTCAGTGTAACATACCTGTAATCTCTCTTTCTCTCTCTAGTTTAACCCCTCTGAACTAGTGGGTGGCACGCCTCATACAGTTCAGTGTAACATACCTGTAATCTCTCTTTCTCTCTCTAGTTTAACCCCTCTGAACTGGCGGGTGGCACGCCTCAAACAGTTCAATGTAACATAAATGTAATCTCTCTTTCTCTCTCTCTAGTTTAACCCTTCTGAACTGGCGGGTGGCACGCCTCATACAGTTCAGTGTAACATACCTGTAATCTCTCTTTCTCTCTCTAGTTTAACCCCTCTAAACTGGCGGGTGGCACGCCTCATACAGTTCAGTGTAACATACCTGTAATCTCTCTTTCTCTCTCTAGTTTAACCCCTCTGAACTAGTGGGTGGCACGCCTCATACAGTTCAGTGTAACATACCTGTAATCTCTCTTTCTCTCTCTAGTTTAACCCCTCTGAACTGGCGGGTGGCACGCCTCATACAGTTCAGTGTAACATACATGAAATATCTCTTTCTGTCTATCTAGTTAAACCCCTCTGAACTGGCGGGTGGCACGCCTCATACAGTTCAGTGTAACATACATGAAGTTTCTCTTTCTGTCTATCTAGTTTAACCCCTCTGAACTGGCGGGTGGCACGCCTGATACAGTTCAGTGTAACATTCATGTAATCTCTTTCTCTCTCAAGTTTAACCCCTCTGAACTGGCGGGTGACACGCCTCATACAGTTCAGTGTAACATACCTGTAATCTCTTTCTCTCTCGTTTAGCCCCTCTGAACTGGCGGGTGGCACGCCTCATACAGTTCAGTGTAACATACATGAAGTTTCTCTTTTTGTCTATCTAGTTTAACCCCTCTGAACTGGCGGGTGGCACGCCTCATACAGTTCAGTGTAACATACATGAAGTTTCTCCTTCTCTCTATCTAGTTTAACCCCTCTGAACTGGCCGGTGGCACGCCTGATACAGTTCAGTGTAACATTCATGTAATCTTTCTCTCTATCTAGTTTAATCCCTCTGAACTGGCGGGTGGCACGCCTCATACAGTTCAGTGTAACATACATGAAGTTTCTCCTTCTCTCTATCTAGTTTAACCCCTCTGAACTGGCCGGTGGCACGCCTCATACAGTTCAGTGTAACATTCATGTAATCTTTCTCTCTATCTAGTTTAATCCCTCTGAACTGGCGGGTGGCACGCCTCATACAGTTCAGTGTAACATACATGTAATCTCTCTTTCTCTCTCTCTAGTTTAACCCCTCTGAACTGGCGGGTGTCACGGCTCATAGTTCAGTGTAACATGTAATCTCTCTTTCTCTCTCTCTATAGTTTAATTCCTCTCTACTAGCGGGTGGAACGCCTTATGTTGTCCAGTGTAGCATGCGTGTAATCTGTCTTTCTCTCTGTCTAGTTTAACCCCTCTGAACTGGCGGGTGGCACGCCTGGTACATTTCAGTGTAACATAAAACATTAGTAACTCCAATTGTGAGTTATACCAGCAGCCGTTTGGAATGAAAATATAATTTTCCAGTGTTTATAAGAAACGATAAAGCTAAGGGACGTAAATTATACAACTTCTGCGGCAATTACAATAGAAAGGATACCTTTTTCATGCCGTTCAATGTTCAGTGGCGATGAACTGGCAAGCTCGGCCCAGAAAAATTCACGGCCACTGACGTTTTTAGCGTTTTTCAGGTCGCTTTAGTACCAGCTCGTTTTTGCAAAGAAAACGTTAACATTTTGCAATAAAATACATATCTTTTGAAGATATTGTGTGCACTTTATTTATCGACAGACACTTTGTGGTCCAGCTTTTGTTCACTTTTTATAGACATTTTGTTGGGATTTTGTGTTCTGGCGTTTCATCCTGGTTTGTTTCCCTCTGTCTTTTACAGAGAAAATGTGAAGATTTTGCTGAGATTTCATATGGTACTCCTTGTATATTTTACAAACATTACACCCACTTTTTATTAACATTGTGTGCTTTTTATTTGTGTACATTTTATTAACATTTCATGCAGTTATTTTGGTTCGATTTTTAGGAAGATTTTGTGGACATTTTATGTTCTTTATTTTACAGAGTTTTTTCCTAGAGTTTTTTTTTACAGAGAATACGTTGAGATTTTACAAGCATTTTTACAAAGTTTATGAAATCTCTGTAAATTTTGCTTACAATTTACACAGAAAACATTGAGATTTCACAGACATTTAATGGGGTCTGGACGCGTAAAATTCGGTCGAATCTACAGACATTTTATAGGGTTCATAAAATCTCTGTAAGTGTGCACGTTTACAGACATTGCAATTTACAAAGGAAATGTATACATTTTACAGAGATTTGACAAACTTTTTTGAAGTCTGTAAATGGTTCAAGTTTTCCAGTGTCTGTTGGAAGGAAAATAATACAAAACAAGAAAATTATTATTATAGATGGGCGTACGTGACGGTATCAGATGGTGCAGAAGAACAGGGAAACTCATAGGGTTTGAGAACTTAAGTATTCCCAAGAAGTTTGACTATAATGTTGAGGAGTTATGCAATGATGATTTTGAGGAATCCCTGGTGACTTCAAATGGTAGTGATAAGGTTCTATGCAGTTCAGGAAAGCAGTGATGAAGAAGATGAGTACTTTGATGATGAAGACAACAGCTATTATGAAGAAACTGAAAGGGGGACAAATTTACAAAAGACTGCAAGGCAAATATGTCAGGTTTTCCTCACCAGCCTTGAAGGGGATTTTGCCTGGCCAGTGGCTACATTCCCTGTCTACAGTGTCACTGCCAAGAAACTTGAAAGGAACATGCTATGCCCATTAGTGCGAGCACTGGATAAAGTTTCAAATGGTAACATTATTATTTCTTATGGAGTGTGTGATGGAGGGCCATGGAATTCAAAGTTTTTCAGAAAGTCAAACAGATGCTCTTCCTGGGTGACTACAAACCCAGTGACTGGAGGTTATATCCACTGGATTTCAGACTTCCCACATATGATCAAGAAACTAAGAAATTTTGTTTTCAATCTAAATTACACATTGAGGAAAGATGGAAAGAGCATCTCATGCGATCATATAGTTGCTGTATCAAAATATCTTGATACTAAAATTTCTGATATACATGTACTTTTGGATGGCAGAACTAAAATGAAAGTCAAATATGCAAGGGAAGTACTAAGTGAAGAAACCACAAGCACAAGGGAGAGGAGTGACTTTCCTTTTACGCTAAATGAAACTGAGCAGACTCGTGCCTATATCAGAATGTGCGACAAGCTTTTCAAGACAATGAACATAACTACTCTTGATGGGGCATAAACGAACGATCTTATAGCTGTCTTGCGTTGGTTCAGACATGGTTTCATGAGATTAGCAGAGAGTCACAGCAACATCGAGGTTCAACTAGAAAGCCTTCGCTACTTTGACCACCACATGCATTTTATAACCCGCACTGTAATTATTTTATCTTGTAATCATCTGTTGTAACTATACTTTTCTCTCTATGTTAATTTTATATGTATAGTATGAAATAAATGAACCGAGTACTGTATGGCAACAGTTAATAGCCCACAAAACCTATCAAGATCTGTTGGTGATAATCAGAGGGATCATTGGCACAATAGGATACATTAACATAAACTACCCTTACATCAATGTGGTTCAAAAAAGTATGTGTCAAGATGACGTTGAGAATAATTATTACTTCACCAACAGTCCAATTTGGAACGGTATTCCTCAAAGTATTTGAGTACTTCCTAAGCACAAATTTATGGTTTCTCTAAATCAGTTCCTTTTACATAATTATTTTGGAATCAGAGAATACTTATGTTGACACACCTACTTTAGTAAATAAATTAACCCTTTAACCCCTAAGGGGTCTCCCTTTGACGAATAAAATCGCCTGGCATTAGACAGAGGAAAATATATAAAGTCACTCTTAGAGGAGAAAGGGTTAAGGGAGATAGCTTTTTTTTTTTTTACCCTTTAACCCCTAAGGGGTCTCCCTTTGACTAGTAAAATCGCCTGGCATTAGACAGAGGAAAATATATAAAGTCACTCTTAGAGGAGAAAGGGTTAAGGGAGAGAGCTTTTTTTTTTACCCTTTAACCCCTAAGGGGTCTCCCTTTGACTAGTAAAATCGCCTGGCATTAGACAGAGGAAAATATATAAAGTCACTCTTAGAGGAGAAAGGGTTAAGGGATATCGCTTTTTTTTTAAACCCTTTAACCCTAAGTGGTCTCCCTTTGACTAGTAAAATCGCCTGGCGTTAGATAGAGTAAAATCTATAAAGTCACTCTTAGGGGGGAAAGGGTTAAGCAAGATGTCATGAAATCTAACATTAGCTTGTAATTTTGTAAAGTTGAATTGCAATAATTCTAATTCATCTTTTTTGTATCAATTATATAGATTTATATTCCTTTTCCTTTCCTTTTCTTTCCTTTTCTTAATCTCTTCCTATTAAATTACCTTATGTTTGTTTTCCTCTACCCGCCTCAACTAGCTAAGCTATATGCGAGCAGAGGTAGTTGATATGTGTGTTTATGTATAATTTTTTATTTATTTTGTAACTCTTACCTGAATATCAATAAACAGAAACAATGCTTCCTTGAAATAAGAAAGACCCTTGTAGCTGACTTTAACATAACAAATGAACTTGGCATGATGGAAGGTTCATCATCCTTGTATGATGCTCCAGCTTTGCAGATGAAGCCAGGTGAAGTGCAATTGACAAGGGAATCAACAACCTACAAACATAACAAGGCTGTGAGAAAGGAGCAATATCTTAGTAAAATTAGAGCATCACTTTTAAAGGCCTCAGCTAAGTCTGCTCATCAAACTCATGTAACAAGTTTGCCAACGTATTATTCCATTGAGCCAAATCACAAGAACCAACTTATTAATCAAAGCCATGCAATTGTGCAAATTATTGATCATGCTTTACCTAAGGCCTTACTTAACAGAACAATTCAGACAATTGAAGCTTTGAAAGATGCTAATAACAAGGAGATCATCACAAACTTTAACATTTTGCTAGACAGAAATATAAGATCTATAACTACTTTAAATTGCCTGGGTTTTGTGACCAGTCATACATCACAGCAGAGAATGGAGTATTTGAAGATGATGCTGTGTATTCATGGTGGACAGCTTTGACCAGACTCATATTGTGGTGGAAGTGAGCTGGAACAGACGAGGCCATGTTTATGTACATAACAAAGTTTCTTGAGAGGCGATGTGCAAAGGATGGGTTAAGCCCCTCTTTCAAAAACTCAAAGGCAATAAGACAGTGTATCACAGATAAAAGGGGCAATTCGTATAGGTTATCACATGATTTCGAGTGCAATTTGGAATAAATAAGCACGAGTAAATTTTTTCAAAGACTCACAAAATTGTGCTCTTTGAAAAAATTTACAAGTGCTTATTTATTCCAAATTGCACGAGAAACATCATGTGATTACTTATTAATAATATACTGTACATGAAAAAATTGCGAGATAGCTTCTTAACTTTGCAGAAGCAACGCAACGAAGCTATAAAGGTGAATCAAAACAACAGTTTTCTCAATGTTTTTAAAGCGTTTTTAGCTGTAAAAACTGACTAAACAATTACAGGCTATAGCTATAAGGCTACTTTGTTTGCTAAGTGTCTATCAAGCGCTGTAATCATTACCTTCAGGTTTTCTAGTTCGTTATCTTCGCCTTGTTTGTCCTTGTCTGTTTATTAATTCTGGCATCACTCCAGTGTAGTGTTGAATTCAACGGACTAGTAATTCCAATTACGTCGGTAATTCCCTTCTCTGGACACCACTGTTTCCAAACAGACAGCTAAAATACAGTGCTTTTTCGCAGCCATTTCTCCTTTTTAGAGCTGTTTTGCAGCTTCTCTGCTAATATTGCAGCTACGAAGAAAGAAAACCTGCTCAAAAAGCCAGCCATTGTTTTCACTCTCTTCAGACTTTGCACCATTCAAAGGCTGCGTTTGATTGGCTCAATTTCAGTTCCTTTGTTAATTAACCAATCAGAATCATCTGTTGTTTACCACTTTTTTTGCACTGAATTACCTTTTTTCTACATAGTGTTTCCTAAAAACTGCATTACTCTTAGCCAATCAGAATCGAGAAATTTTTTCATGTATATTATTATCAAAGAAAGACTCCCAACAGAAAGCACAGCCAAATGATGTATGTCTTAGGGGTCGGTATGCTGGGTCACTGGGCAAAAGATTGTACCTATCCTCCACAGCCTGAATGGTTAGCAAACCAAACCTGCTTTAAGTGTGGATGCCTGGGTAATCTCACAGAAAACTGCAAGTCCAAAATAATGGTTACCAGTAGGTCCAGAGTCTCTCAGCAAGCCACTAGAAGACCTAATTTGCCAAACATACCTAGTTAGTTCACTTCCAACTGTAAACTTGAAAGACCAGCAGACCTAAAAGATGTTACAAGAACACCAGACGTTAAGTATCTGACAAGAGAAATACAAGAGTAATACAGAAAAGACAAGAGTAATACAGTGTAAAAGACCTGACAACCGATAAAGACCTGGTCAAACGTGTACAATGTGATTCACCAACAACATGCAATTCACAAATCAAAAGTCTGCCAGACATTATTGTGCTTCAAATTGTCAAGAAAAATGATGGTCCACTGCCATATCATCCACACTTGGGGGATCGGAGAACAAGCTTGTTCAGGGAAATACTTACAAGCTTGTGGGGATTATATGTTGTGGTTCAGTTTTATCCTAGGTTCAATTTTTAATTTCCTTTGTTTTGTACTCATTGTCATACATTACCATACACAAGAACAAAGGAAAAGAAAAAACTGAACCAAGGATAAAATTGAACTACAACACATATACTATAGTCATGCAAGGAGCCATTACTGGAGTGATCTTTTTGTACAAGGGACTTCTTCAAGGAACTTTAAAACAGGACGTGATAGCCATAATGGACTCAATAATGGTGGAAATGCTACCCACATAAGTGGAAAATCTATTCATTCCGATGGACAGTATCTTTCTTTGATCTTTTACGAAAAGATTTACAACACTGGAAAGAAAATTGGATGCAGTGGAAGACAGAATGTGAGAACATGGCAGGAAAGCCTTTTAGGTGAAAGTGGACTGACTCCACCAAGAAAGAAATAGAAATTGCCTAAAATGAAACTGTGTATATTTGCTCCAGACATGTAATTGTTGTGTTTTTATTTTTTTTTTTCCAAAAAAAAAAAAAACCTTGAGTAGAAAACTTTTAATTAAACCAGTTTCATTTTCATTTTTCTTTGTCTCAGTGTCATCACAAAGTGGAGCAAAGAAAACTAAAAATGAAACTGGTTTGACAATTTTATAACCAAAATCAAAGGGAGGGGATCGAGGGGGATCCTAGAAAAAGTGACAGGTGTGCTCCAATGTGCCTGAACCGAAACAGAATTAAAATCTGTGACTCAGAACCACTTACAATCATTACGTTTAAACTCTTTCTTCTCTTCTCTTTTCTTTATAATTTTCTTTCCTTTTGTATTGATGTCTGTGGTGTGGCAAAAAAAAATTAATAATAATAATAAATAACAAACAACAAAAACTAACCTGATCATAGAGTTTACTTTAGTGCCTTTCTGGCGAAAGACTAAAAGCCAAACAAAAGTTTGTTGGAAAGACTATTTTAGTTCGTTTTAAGGCTTTGTTTTAAAAATTCTGATGAGCACTCCATCACTTTTATGTGGGAATCCCGCCCCCAGAGTATAAATCTTTGTGAATGGCAGAGGGAGTATCAATAAAAATCCTCAAAGAAAAGAAATACATTTGAAGTTGAAATTCTAAACTAAACAAAACAAACAAGCAAAAGAACTCTTCCTTAAGAGAGTGGGATTGGTAGGCAACACAATACAATTTTTAAATGCCTTGCAGTATAACACTCAATGAGAGCAAATTTTCACAAAATTCTGTTTTTGCAAAAGTATTTCTTTTTACAGGCGGTAATAAATGCACAACTGCAAGGATCATTCTTCATTTGATTTCATTTCCGCAGTTCATATGTGATTCATACATCATTCACACTCATTTCTTACATGGGAACATATGAACCCATAATTGACCTGCTTCCAACGTCAGTGGCTTCATAGCTCAGTTGGTTAGAGCATCGCACTGGTAATCGCTAGGTCACGGGTTCAAACCCGTTTAAGTCCTGAATTTTTTTCAGGCTTCTTTTTGCAATTGCATAAATTGCGTTCACAACTGCGAGAATCATTCTTCATTTGATTTTCATTTCTGCAGTTCATATGTGATTCATTTCAAATATCATTCACATGATGGACTTTGCAGTCAACAACAACATCTTGAAGAAAGAATCAGTACTGAATACATTTATGCTGAATGCAGTAAATCAACTTAATTTGGCCCACAATAGCAATAGCCCCACCAAACCAAAAAGTATGAGGTGGGACACATTAACTATCAAGCTGGCAGTAGCCTTTGCAGTTAAATGTACACTGAAAGGCTACATGTATGAGGCAGTTAGAAAGTCGCTACCATTACCTTCCTGGAGACTTGTTAAAGGGTACTGTATGGCTGATATGAACACTGATCCAGTTGACACAAAAATCTCGAGCTCTGTTGGAAGAAAATACAAACAAGAAGGGATGAGATGGACATACATGACGGTATCAGATGGTGCAGAAGAACAGGGAAACTCATAGGGTTTGAGAACTTAAGTATCCCAAGAAGTTTGACTATAATGTTGAGGAGTTATGCAATGATGATTTTGAGGAATCCCTGGTGACTTCAAATGGTAATGATAACCATGCAGTCCAGGAAAGCAGTGATGAAGAAGAGGAGTACTTTGATGATGAAGACAACAGCTACTATGAAGAAACTAAAAAGGGAACAAATTTACTAAAGACTGCAAGGCAAATATGTCAGTTTCTCCTGACCAGCCTTGATGGGGATTTGCCTGACCAGTGGCTTCATTCCCTGTCTACAGTGTCCTGCCGAGAAACTTGATAAGAACATGCTATACACCGAATGCAAATATGGCGGACCACTCGGTCGGCGCCCGGGACGAGCTACATGAAATCGAGGCTAGTCAGGCTGTAATGTTTTGTTTTGCAGAAAAGTCTTGGTTCGTTGATGGTTCGTTGTAGATCTGGTCTGTTTTATTTCGCTGTGCGTACGAGTTGCTGTGTTTCTGTATGCCTCGAGGAGGGATAAAAGTCTTCCACCATTCACCTCTAAGGCAAAATAGTGGATTAATGCAATTCGTTGAGACGAAGAAAAGGAGTTCAGGATCGCGCCCGAACTAAAGTTTGTTCGCTACAACATGTCCGATCATCATTTCAGGATAGAAGATCTTAGAAAAATCGGTTCAATGACGAGCTTATTTGGTGTCTTGTGGTGTTCCAACACGATTTGCATGGCCAGTACCTTCCCCAAGGTAAAGAAAAGCTCCTCTGGAAAGACATCCTCTGTCCCCATAGAAGAAGTTTTTGTTTACGTCCGCGTCCACTCGCACGGAATCGCACGACACAAATACTACGGTGTAGTAACCAAGCAAATGAACTTCAACTGCCCCGTCATTGAAGCCAGTAAAAGCATTGAGCCAAATAACAACGACTTGGAGGTAAATGCGATCGCTTACACATTTTCTAAGATCTTCCAGGCTGAACTTAAACAGTTCCTTCGGAGATATAGTGAACTCCTTTCCTTCGTCTGTTTTCCCCTAAGAGGCAAATGGGGAAACTGAGAAAAACACTTTCTCTGCTGTGGAAGATTTCACTCCCTTCTGGTGGCATTCAGGAACACAAAAACGCGTAGGGAGGGCAAAACAAAACGAGCCAAACCGACGTCGAAGGAACTAGCCTTTCTGCGGATGTCAAAATAAAATAAATCATCGAAGCCTTACTAGCCTCGCTTTTATGCGACTCGTCCCGGGCGCCGACCGAGTGGTCCGCCATATTTGCATTCGGTGTATGGCCATTAATTAGTGCGAGCACTGGATAAAGTTTCAGATGGTAATATTATTATTTCTTATGGGGTGTGTGATTTCCATGGAGGGCCATGGAATTCAAAGTGTTTCGGAAAGTCACTTTATAAGGCCCACCTGATCTCTTGTCAATCAAATATATGTTCTGTTTAATGATCAAATGTATAGTACATAACAATAGAGTTAAAAAAAAATAATAATAATTGTCTGCTTATATTTTGGTCTTTGTTGTCGCTGCTGTTGTTGCTGATGATGATGAGTTGCTCTTTTCTTTTCTTTTTGTTTTTGTTTGTTGTTGGTGGTTGTTTGTTTGTACATTTTTTTGTTTTTCTTTTGCTAAGTTTGTCTTGTTTAGATTTGTTGCTTGGTTCAGTATATCTCTAACATACCTTAATTTATATACATGTAATTTTCTCCTGTGTATTAGTCCTTATAGGCTCTACAAACATTTCCTACATTTCCTACTATATCCCAATAAAGCTCAGTGTCATTTCTTCGTTTACTTAAAAGTAGGTGGTGGTCAACTAGAAAACCTTCGCTACTTTGACCACCACACACATTTTATAACCTGTACTGTAATTATTTTACCTTGTAATTATCTGTTGTAACTATACTTTTCTCTCTATGTTAATTTTAAGTAAATAGTGTGAAATAAATGAACCTGAACCTGCTCTCCCTGGGTGACTACAAACCCAGTGACTGAAGGTTATATCCACTGTATTTCAGACTTCCCACATAATTATGATCAAGAAACTGAGAAATTTTGTTTTCAATCAAAATTACAAATTGAGGAAAGATGGAAAGAGCATCTCATGGGATCATATAGTTGCTGTACCAAAATATCTTGATACTAAAATTTCTGATAAACATGTACTTTTGGATGGCAGAACTAAAATGAAAGTCAAATATGCAAGGGAACTGCTAAGTGAAGAAACCAGAAGCACAAGGAAGAGGAGTGACCTTCCTTTTACGCTAAATGAAACTGAGCAGCCTCGTGCCTATATCAGAATGTGCAACAAGCTTTTCAAGACAATGAACACAACTACTCTTGATGGGGCATATATGAAAGACCTTATAGCTGTCTTGCGCTGGTTTCAGACATGGTTTCACGAGATTAACAGAGTGTCACAGCAATGTCGAGGTTACAAATCTTCAAGTTCTGTATGGCAACAGTTTATACCCCACAAAACCTATCAAGATCTGTTGGTGATGATCAGAGGCATCATTGGCACAATAGGGTACATTAACATAAACTACCCTTACATCAATGTGGCTCCAAAAAGTATGTGTCAAGATGATGTTGAGAATTACTTTTCCCTCGTAAGGCGGAGAGAAACATCACCAATAGTCCAAAGCTTCTTTGAAATAAGAATGACCCTTGTAGCTGGCTTTAACATAACAAATGAACTTGGCATGATGGAAGGTTCATCATCCCTGCATAAATGTATGATGTTCCAGCTTTGCAGATGAAGCAAGGTGAAATGCGATTGACAAGGGAATCAACAACCTACAAACATAACAAGGCTGTGAGAAAGGAGCAATATCTTAGTAAGTAAAATTAGAGCATCACTAAATTAAAGGCCTCAACTAAGTCTGCTCATCAAACTCATGTGACAAGTTTGCCAACATAATTATTATTCCATTGAGCCAAATCACAAGAACCAACTTATCAATCAATGCCATGCAATTGTGCAAATTATTGATCCGATCCTGCTTTACCCAAGGCATTACTTAACAGAACAATTCAGACAATTCAAGCTTTGAAAGATGCTAATAACAAGGAGATCTTCACAAACTTAACATTTTGCTAGACAGAAATATAAGATCTAACTTTAAATTGCCTGGGTTTTGTGAAAAGTCATACATCACAGCTGAGAAATGGAGTATTTGAAGATGATGCTGTGTATTCATGGTTGACAGCTTTGACCAGCCTCATATGTGGTGGAAGTGAGGGAACAGAAGAGGCCATGTTTATGTACATAACAAATTTTCTGAAGAGACGATGTACAAAGGATGTGTTAATTATAAGCCCCTCCTTCAAAAACTCAAAGGCAACAAGACAGTGTATCACAGATAAAAAGGGCATATCAAAGAAAGACTCACAACAGAAAGCACAGCCAAATGATGTATGTCTTAGGGGTCGGTATGCTGGGTCACTGGGCAAAAGATTGTACCTATCCTCCACAACCTGAATGGTTAGCAAACCAAACCTACTTTAAGTGTGGATGCCTGGGTAATCTCGCAGAATACTGCAAGTCCAAAAAAATGGTTACCAGTAGGTCCAAAATCTCTCAGTAAGCCACTAGAAGACCTAATTAATTTTGCCAAACATACCTAGTTAGTTCACTTCCAACTGTAAACTTGAAAGACCAGCAGACCTATAAGATGTTACAAGAAGCTGACCACCTCAAGTATCTGACCAGAGAAATTATCTGAAACAGAGAACAGAGAATGATTTCAGGAAAGAAGAAAGTACATTAATGCAAGCAAAATGGGTACAGTGTTAGGCTTCCATGGAGAGAAAGAATTTGCACTATACTGGTCTACATGTACTTTGCATGGTATGAGTTCCGATTCTGTTGAAGCACCCAGCAGCATAATGCAAAGTTGTCATAATAATAATAATAATAATAATAATAATAATAATAATAATAATAACCTTTATTTACCCGCGGCAGTATTTATAGCACAAAGGCTAGTGGGGCCGAGCAAATACAGAAACAAATAAAGTCAGATTAAATCAACTCAACTCAACTCAAATCAAATGAAATCAAATCAAATGTTGGTTTTTGGGGAGAGGGGAAAACCGGAGTAGCCGGAGAAAAACCCCTCGAAGCAGAGTAGAGAACCAACAAACTCAACCCACTTATGACAACGAGTCCAGGAATCGAACCCGGGACACATTGATGGAAGGCGAGCGCTCTCACCACTACGCCAACCCTGCTCCCTGTTCATGGAGTGGGGAACAAGAATGCGAAAATAAAGCACAAAGGCTAGTGGGGCCGAGCAAATACAGAAACAAATAAAGTCAGATTAAATCAACTCAACTCAACTCAAATCAAATGAAATCAAATCAAATGTTGGTTTTTGGGAGAGGGGAAAACCGGAGTACCCGGAGAAAAACCTCTCGAAGCAGAGTAGAGAACCAACAAACTCAACCCACTTATGACAACGAGTCCGGGAATCGAACCCGGGACACATTGATGGAAGGCGAGCGCTCTCACCACTACGCCAACCCTGCTCCCTGTTAATGGAGTGGGGAACAAGAATGTGAAGATAATGCTACAGTAACCTACTTGGACTAACATTGGCCAAACAAATCCTTACACTACAGTACATGAGACTGGCTTGTGGGTGATCAGTCAGAAAGGTACAGAGATAATTGGTTGCTCTCCCAATGACCTAGTGGAGATGCACAGTACAGGTACAAAGCCAACAAGTGGCCAAGGCATAACTGAATATAAATGCCCCTTTAAAGGGGGTTTTCCTTGCCATTATAAGACTATTCCTCCATCATATTATAATCAATTGCAGCTAAATATGTGGGCCACAACCAGCTTATGGTGCCACCTTAAAGTTGTATGGACCCCGAACACAACAAGGATATACAGCTGTACTTTGTCCAAAGAGATGATCAGTTTTTAGATAACTTGCTGAATGTAACTTTCCATCATTACTGGAACTTGATAACAAAACCAGATAATCCTCATCCTATGTTACTTGATCTGATAATGGAAGCTGAGAAAAAATTTAGAGAGATCATAACAGTTACAGAAATACCATCCTTGCGTTCAACATCTTGTCTTGACCAACTAGCTATCACAGTTTTCACCGCAAACTGGTGACTCCTTAGTAAAGAAAGAACAAACTGGAAATAGAAAAGTGATGCATTGTTCAAAATGCCACAGGTTGCTAACAGTTTGCAACAAAGACAACTGGGAAGAAAAACACAAAAGCGCTTGTGGATCGTCATCATTTAATGCAATAATTTCTTCAGTGGTCACAGCAAATGCAACACCAAGTAAAGATGTGTTCTCTTCATTCAGAAATGGATCTGAGGAGATATTCCAAATTCCTGTCACCAAGATGCTTTACTGGTAATTCTCAATGAAATTTTCAAGAGAAATCCACACTTCCTTAATGCAACTGGAAGCACTGAGTCACAGTGCATGCAAACACTTAAGGAAATGCACAAATTGTTTAAGCATGAAAAGTTTCATGAAAGCAAAATGATGCTATGGGAATGGTTACAAAACAGAACTGATAACGGAAGAATGTACTATCAATGACATAGGGAAACAGTGCTCCCTTGAGGCAATCTTACCCTCCATCAGGCATAAGCTTACTGAAATCAAAAGTAAGTTTCTAACTATAAATATTAAGACAAGCAAAAGATACTTAAATTAAGCTGATCTCCAACACCCAACAAATTAAAGGAGATATCCAAGGCAACATTTAGAGTAGTGGAGGAGAATTTCCTTTCTGAAGACAGGCTTTTTATCAGTAATAGTACCAATCCTATTAATCTAACGAAACATTTTCAGTGGTATGTAGCCATTAAGGGTATAACTTGGACTTCCGCATCATGCAGCAAAGTAATACAGTGTAAAAGACCTGTACTCGTTTTGGCAGTCTTACTTGGTCAAAAATCGTACTATATGCCACACTCTGTGATAGGAATTGATGGTTTTGGTTTAAATACCACTCTGGCGAGTAGTGATCCCATTCCAACTGGATTTGTAGCGATTCATAGCCAAAACAGGCTCAACAGAACGTAGTGCACATGTTCGAGCTCAGCAGTGATCAAAAGATTTCTTCTATCACTGCTACTTTTAGGCGGCGACATCCAGCTTAATCCTGGGCCAAATTGGAAATATCCCTGTGGTGTATGCAATAAGGCAGTTAAAAGAAACCAGAAAGGGATACAATGTGATCATTGTGATTTGTGGTATCACATGAAGTGCTGCTCCGTTGGGACGAAATGTACCAGATCCTAGCTAATTCGTCTTGTACCTGGATGTGTGTGGACTGCGGGCTACCCAGTTTTTCTGACTCGCTATTTGAGACCTCATTAGACTCATTTAACTCCTTTTCCTCTCTGGAATTATTATCACAGGAATTATCACAGCAGTCATCTTTTACTACGCCCTTGAATGATAGATCTAAAGAGAAGAAACGTTCAAACAAGAACAATTTAACCAAGCTGAAAGTCCTGAGTCTAAATTGTAACAGCATCAGACGTCAGCATAAAAGTGGCCTTCTTAAAACCCTTATTGATTCTGAGAAACCTGATATATGTACCAGATATTATGTGGGAGCAGTCGTCAGTATCTTCAAATGCACAATATCCCATGGCCTATCCTTGAATCAAAAGATGTTAAGCGTTGTTGAAAACTCTGGTTTGACACAATTGGTGACCTTCCCAACCAGAGGAGAGTCAATACTAGACCTTGTTTTATCTAGCCATTCTGACTTAGTATCCAATATTCATAGTACAGAAGGCATAAGCGACCACTCAGCGGTATCCTTTGACTTAAATCTGACAATTAAATTGAACAAGAAAAAGCCAAGGTCTGTATATAAATTTAGTAATACTGATTTTAATGAAGTGAGAATGGATGCTACAGAGCTTGGCAAAGCCTTCTTTGCTAGAAATCGTTTGGATTATTCAGTTGAGGATTATTGGCAATTTTTTTAAAACCGGCCTGATGGAAATCTTACACAAGAGAGTCCCCACAAAGAAACTGGGGTCATGGAGTGATACCCCATGGATGACAAGTGATTTAAAAAGATTGCTAAGGAAGAAGAAAAGATTATATAACAACTGCAAGAGATCAAATAACCCAGGTGACAAGCAGAAATATCGTCAATTTCAAAAACACTTGAATGGGAAATTATGTAAGGCTCAAGATGATTTTATAGCAGCAACACTGGATATCGAACCTAGCGATAAACCCAAGAAGTTTTGGTCTTATATAAAGGCTAAGAGACAGGATCAGATTGGCGTTCCTCCCCTAACGAGTGATACAGGAATTAAAGTTGATAGTATTTACACAGGAAGATGTATCATCTATTCCCAATACAGCCTCTTGTGGTACAGCTGGTATGGATCCAATAATTTTTGATGTTGAGGGAATAAAAAAGCTCCTTCAGAACCTTGACTGCAAAAAGGCAAATGGTCCAGATGATATCCCTACTCGACTTATCAAGGATACTGCTCCTGAGATTGCTGAAGTAGTATGTTTTCTGTTTAACCAATCTTATAGTTTAAGTCAGCTTCCTACAGCTTGGTGTAAAGCTAATGTTGTACCAATTTTCCAAAAGGTGCTAAACAAGATCCTAATAATTACAGACCAGTATCTCTTACTGTGGCCTTGTGTAAAGTGATGGAGCATGTCATCTATCTGAGCATTGTGTAGCATTTGGAGCATAATAACATCTTGTATTCCAAACAACATGGTTTTAGAAAGAATCATTCGCGCGAAACTCAACTCCTGCTCGCTATTGAAGACCTAGCAAAGAATTTGGATGAGGGATCTGAAGTTGATCTACAGATTTTTGATTTCAGCAAGGCCTTTGACAAGGTACCCCATCAGAGATTACTCTCAAAATTGAATTATTATGGAATTCAGGGAAAAACACTTGCTTGGATTAATTCGTGGCTTACAGAGAGATTTCAGCGGGTAGTTGTGGATGGTGAAGCTTCTAGCTTTGTTAAGGTCACCTCAGGAGTACCACAGGGTACAGTTCTGGGTCCTCTTATGTTCTTTCTGTTTATAATTGACATTCATGAGAATTTAGACAGTACCTTGAGACTATTTGCTGATGATGCATTATTATACAGATCAATCAACACAATGAATGACAGTGTTATCTTGCGGAATGATATTGACAAATTAGCATCTTGGAGCAAGACATGGCAAATGCAGTTTAATGTGACTAAATGTCATACAATGAAGATATCAAGGAAGAAGGAACCTGTGTTGATGGATTATTACATCGATGGGCCGCCAAAAGCTGTCTCCCGTGAAGAACCATCCTTATTAGGGAGTTATGTTATCTAACGACCTAAGATGGAATTCTCATGTGGAAAATATTGTGGTCAAAGCAAATAAGTCACTTGGTTTTGTAAGGCGCAACCTTTACCCTTGTTCTGAAAAAACAAAACGTTCAGCTTATGTAACCATTGTGAGACCAAATTTGGAGTATGCTACTGCTGTGTGGGATCCATACAGACAAGAACAGATTGATTCAATTGAAGCAGTCCAGCGGCGTGCAGCCAGATTTATCAAAAGAGACTATAACAGAACTTCTTCCGTTACAGAAATGCTACAGTCATTAGATTTAGATCTTTTAGAGGATAGACGTAGGCCCATCGATTGAATATATTTTATTTAGCAGTTAACAATTTGATTGCATTGCCTATACCTAAACAGCGTTTTACTAGATCATTTTCTAATGATTCATTTATTCAAGCCAATTGCAATCATGATTATTATTTTTATAGTTTCTATCCAAGGACAATAAGGGACTGGAACTCTCTACCAAGTGGCATTCGTACTAGTGCCAATTTTTCATTATTTAAAGATCACTGTTTCTCAGCTATTAGAAATAATTGATTGCTGTAATTTATATTATTTTTTTTAATATTATCTATCTTATTTATTTGTATATATGTATTTTTTATCGAGAAATAATTTTATCATTTGAAATTGTAATATATTACTGTTCTGAATTTATAAGTGTTTTTTTAATTATTATTATTATTATTTTATTTATTATTTTTTTTATTTATATCGACTTGATGCGAAAGTGTTGTTGATTAATAAATGTAGATGTAGATGTAGACAACTGATAAAGACCTGGTCAAATGTGTACAATGTGATTCACCAGCAACATGCAATTCACAAATTAAAAGTCAGTGCCAGACATTATTGTGCTTGAAATTGTCAAGAAAAATGATGGTCCACTGCCATATCATCCATACCTGGAGGAGAACAAGCTTGTTCAGGGAAATACTTAATTACAAGCTTGTGGTGATCATATGTTGTGGTTCCATTTTTAATTTCCTTTGTTTTGTACTCATTATCATACATTACCATAAATGTACACAACAACAAAGGAAAATAAAAATTAAACCAAGGATAAAATTGAACTACAACACATGCACATATACTATTGTCGCGCAAGGAGCCATTACTGGAGTGATCTTTTTGTACAAGGGACTTCCTCAAGGAACTTAAAAACAGGATGGTATAGCCATAATGGACTCAATAATGGTGGAAATGCTACCCACATAAGTGGAAAATCTATTCATTCCGATGGACAGTATCTTTCTTTGATCTTTTATGAAAAGGTTTACAACACTGGAAAGCAAATTGGATGTAGTGGAAGACAGAATGTGAGAACATGGCAGGAAAGCCTTTAGGTGAAAGTGGACTGACTCCACCAAGAAAGAAATAGAAATTGCCTAAAATTAAACTGTGTATATTTGCTCCAGACATGTAATTGTTGTGTTTTAATTTTTTTTCCCAAAAAAAACCTTGAGTAGTAAAGTTTTAATTAAACCAGTTTCATTTTCATTTTTCTTTGTACCAGTGTCATCACATAGGTTTAGTTATGCACATGTCATCGGCTTCCCCGTGGGGTCGACTCCCGGGCCTACTAGGGAGATATGTGGAGGAATACAAGGAGATGGATGGGATTCTTTGTCCGAGGGTAGGGGAAAATCTTGACATTGTTTTACAATCAAAGATTAGGGGTGGGAGAATTCACAAGTTTGAAAAGGATGTCATGGGGATTTTCAGCTGAGAGACACCTCACCCGGGTGACTTTCCAGGGGAAATTCCTCAAGTTTGCTTGACTGATTTTACAATCCCTCTGGTTGGCCTGGGGGTCGACCCAGCGGGGAAGCCGATGACATGTACATTATCAAATAGCACAAACGAATGTCTATCTCTGAGTTAAGTGTTTCTACTACAAATACCATAAATAGAACACCCGATTGACATTTTACAAAGACAAAAAAAAAAATAGTGGAACTTGAAAAATTGCGAGTTATACAGCGGGGATAATAATTATCCAGGGTGGTGAGCAAACAGTAATTATTACTGTTTGCTCACCACCCTGTTTTACCACCAGGCCAATAAGCTTATAATTTCTAGCTCAAGAGGCTTTTTCAATGCGAAGAGAAATACATTTACAAAATGTTGCCTTACCTTGATCTCGGAGAACCTACTGTACGTTAAAAGGGACGCCCGCGAAGAAGTAAATTTTCCAAATTGAAGGGCTTCGAAATAAAAAAAATCATTGAATAAATGGAGGGGTCGTATGGGATGCAAACTCTGCTCATGCGCAGTACATCGAATCCGCTGACTGAATGCCTCTAACCTAGTAATCTGCGGCAAGCAGTACAAACTCTCGCGAGTTTCAAGTTTCTTTTCTAGCTATGAATGATTTATTTATGATTATAAACAACACGGCATTTATGGAAAGCAGGCATTTTCTTATTGCTATTTATTTATTTATTTATTACCTTTTTTTTCTGTCGTTTTAAGATTTTGTAATTAGTATATTTAACAATGTAATTATGTAAATTTAGAATTTACTTTAAGTCCTGATGTTTTACCCGTGTATAAATAAAGTTAAATAAATAAAGAAATAAATAAATAGATGATTGCTTTGCAAGTTGTGAGACCATCGTTTGGATTTCATTTAAGAGAATGTATGGGAAGTTGCTCCCCCCCCCTCCACCCCTGGAATCGAAGGTATCTGAAAGGGGTACCATTTGTCAATGGAAGGTATACGAAAGGAGTACGTTTTCTGTCAAAAATGGTATACAAAAGGGCGAAGGGGTCGGAGCCTCCCCATGTTAATTTTTTTAGTACTCCCCCTCCTCCCTCGGGTCGGTAGCTTTTCTAAAAGCAAGAAAAGCTAGAGGGGGCTTATATCCGGGAGCCCTTGTAATCAGATGTATTTTTGTTGTTAGTATATCTTAATTATTATACTACATGCACGAATAGTTTTAATTACGGCAGGAGCCCATGAATACGGTTGTTAGTATATTTTAGGATATTTTTAATTTTTATACTTAGCTCACGCCCCTACTGGAAACCAGCTATTGTTGTTGTTTTTTTTTTACATTGTTGAATAGGCTAGCGTGATAAAATAAAGTTCTTATCATATTTATCTTATTTTGTTTTCAGGTAGAAGGGAGAACCAGAGGGGTTCATAAGTAGGGGGGGGGGCTATAAGGCGCAGTTTACGGTATTTAATCAGAAACGCAACACAAAACTTTTAATAAATTTTTTGCCAAAACATCGAAGCAAATATGTTGCATTGCCCTTGTGTTAAGCGGCGGCTACACGAGCGATTTTTTGCTTGCGATGATGATGCGATTTTTTGTAAAATTGTCGCGTCGCCGGCGCGCGATGAAAATCACCCGTGTAGCCACCCTCGCACAGGTGATGCGACAGCTCAAAAAATCGCAGAAAAAGAATCGTGAAAAGTTAAACTCATTCAATTTCTCGCGATTTTTAACTTGCGACTTTTTACCTATTGCGTTGCCAGTTCAAGGGTGGCTACACTTGCGATTTTCATCGCGCGCTGGTGACGCGACAAAATTGAAAAAATCGCATCACCAGCGCGAGCAAAAAATCGCTCGTGTAGCCGCGGCTTTAGATTCCATAGAAAAAAGCCATCACTTGACTCGTGTCGTGAGTTCAACGTTAAATTTCACCCGAAAAAGCCGATATGTCAAGGTGAATATGATATCAGGTTTTCAAGGTAAATTTAACGTGGAATTCAAGAGTCTGGTGACTGACTTTTGTTGAATCGCAAGAGTGAAAAAAAAAACGAAAATTTTGTTCAATGACTCAGCTGTATCACTGCCACAGCGCGCGAGAAAGCCATTTCGATGCCAACTGTCAAGGACCTGAGTAAAAACTCAAGCTCAAAACAAAAACCACGTTCTATAAACTTTGAGAGAAAAACGTTGATTTTCTGCACCTGGAAATGCGGGTTTATAATAATTATATTTATGGTTCCAATCTGATTCACTTGTTTATGATGGTATCCATCCGAACGTGAAAGACGTGGAGCCAAACTGATGATCAGAAGTTTTTTAGGTGAAAAAAGCCTGTTTGGTAGTTTTTTTATCCGCGCTCGCCCGCACAAAGCAAAAATCATGACGACGAGCGGAAACCGTGTCATGTTGAATGTAAAAGAACAACTTCGGGCGAGAGAGAAGGCAATATTGTGAGTACTGCCGGATACAACTACTTTACACCAGAAAACAATGTATTTATTCATTTCATGTCTTTATTACCTCACAAGATAAAATTACATATGTTATGTTAACTATTTATAAACAGTTTAATATAAGACGTCGAGGCGTTGAAATATAACAAAAACAGGAAGACTCAGATACGAGAAGAAGCTTCAGCTTAACTCATGAACTTCATGGTTTTCAGGCTCATTTAAGTTCGTAGAGTCAGGTGGTAAAATCACATAAAGCTTTGTATTCTTTGTTACTCGGCGGATTTCAGGCTTTTAAGTTAGAATGAAGTGGAGACTTAATTTACAGTTTCGTAATTTTGATGTCTGAATTTTCCACAAGCTATTTCAGACAGCTTTACTTTAGTTTTAACAGCCATGTAAAGCAATGCATATGATCGACATCGATAGCTTCAGGCACTGCTTGTTGTTGTTGTGCCTTCTGATTCTTTGCCTTACTTGCAAATAAAAGATCATTAGGAATTAACTTCGCAACTGAACTGTATGCTTGTGCAGTTGTGGTTTAATTCACCGTACACTCGTTGTTTGACAAATGTCCTACAAGCTTGTAGTTTAAACGTGGTACAGACATCGTAAAAGAAAGGCCTTTTGCCAGTTCTTTGCCCGTAGGTCTTCGTGAGCTGTATTTATTAAAACCGCGGTAAACTTGAAAGCAAAGAGGAAAAGGAACAAATAAAATGACAAATTATTTTATTTTTGTGCCTCCTCTAAAAGGCTTTGGCTAAGTGTTGAAATAATAAAACATTTCTGTTATCTTCTGTTAAAGAATAAGCAGAACATACGCTCAAGACTATAAACAGACAGAATAAAACCTGAAGAAAACAAAACCCAAAAAACAACTGATTATTTGGTGTGGGTTATCCGAACGAATGCGAAAAGAGGAAAAGGAACAAATGAAATGACAAATTATTTGTTTTTAGGTTCAGTTCATATGTAACAATAATCGAAAAGTGACTGAAAAGGTTGCGCTAAATTAATTACGTGTTGAAATAATAAAATATTTCTGTTATCTTCTGTTAAAGAATAAGCAGAACATACGCTCAAGACTATAAACAGACAGAAAAAAAACCTGACGAGAACAAAAACCGAAAAACAGCTTATTGTATGGCGTAGGTTATCCGAACGAATGCAAAAAGAGGAAAAGGAACAAATGAAATGACAAATCATTTGATTTTTGTACCTCCTCTAAAAGGTTATGGCTTGTTTGTGTTTTTAGGTTCAGTTCATATGTAACAATAGTTGAAAAGTGACTGAAAAGGTTGCCCTAAATTAACTACGAGTTGAAATAATAAAATATTTCTGTTATCTTCTGTTAAAGAATAAGCAGAACATACGCTCAAGCCTATAAACAGACAGAATAAAACCCGACGAAAACAAAAACTGAAAAACAGCTGATTATATGGAGTGGGTTATCCGAACGAATGCACGTTAAAGGAATCCTGAATGTGGTCTCTGATAACTGAGTCCTTAACGATTTATGTCTTTTCCTTTAATTAAGAAAATCTGGCATTGAACAAGTTAGCGGAACAGTCAAGCACAGATGACGGCAATAGAGCAAGCAGAGCAGTGGATGGAAACATTGGCACATATTCAAGGACCTGGGGCGGGGATACTGAATGGTGGAGGGTGGACCTGGGCGAGTGGAGCCTGTGTCTGCAGGGTTCATTGCAGGCTGGTCATACTCACCGATTGACATCAGAGTGGGTAGGTTGCACTTAACATTTTACAGCCAACACAGCTATACACTGTGTGGTTAGCAAGTTAAATAAACATAAAGAATTTCAGGTTTGTCAAAATATATGTAAATTGACTCCACATTTTTCATTTTCCTTATAAAACGAAGCAGCACACTGGACCAGGTGATATTGCATTCAATTAAAGCAACGTGAAGATGGATGCGGTTTATTGTACAGCGTTTATCGACTAGCAAATTTAATACCTGCACAGATAAACACATTTTTTTTATTAAAAACTGAACTGCGGATATTTTCACTGACTAGCCGCACACAGGCTGTCAGCTCACACACATGCTGCGAGAAATATGGTCAATGAATGCTTCATCAAATAATTAAAGAAAGCTGAATGAAAATTTCCCTCGAAACCGGTTGCCGTTCAAGAAATGTTTCACGCAAATTTAACAAGAAGAAATTCCGACACTGGAACCGAAATACAAACGGAAATAAACTTTTCATTGCTGAGTGTTTTTTGCAGCCCTGCGAAAATTTTCTGAGCTGTTGATGTTCAGTTTATAGCAAAACTCACTTTCATTCACTGAAAAAACTGCAAGAGTTGATGAAATTAAGGTTAACTAAACGAAATGGAAAAAGTGCATTCAACAACAAGTGTCACAAGTCTGCAAATATGCTCATGGGCCAGTTTACTCAAAACAAACTGAACAACCACTACTTCAGCTTAATTTTACAGCAGCATCCACTATTGAAAATCTTTTGAGGGATGAGCAATTTTTAAAACTAAAAAGTGACAGACATTGAAAATGTTCTTTTACCTGCATTCGATGCAACGTATCAGTCACCAGCTTCAAACTTTCAATTATTACAAATACGAGGTGCTGTAAAAACGAGAATACGGTGTTCTCGTTGTTTTGTTCAGTTCTGTTCGGCCGTGGGTCCAGTTTTTGTGCCACGCATCAGACAACTTTCAACAAGCCATTTCTTGAAGCACAACTTCGATATTCCTCTTGCTTATTCCTCAGGTATCTTGTTTCCCACAAGCTTTGGTGACACAATGCTCCACATCATCAAAATATAGTGAAAACGGTTCTTCATTTTGATCAAATTCGCACATGGCGCCGTATTTGTTTGAAGACTCTTTGAATGGATAACAAACTCGCTTCCTTCGGCTCATGCATCTATGTGAAAGCTGTTCCATCCTCTTTATGCAAAACTGAAACAACTTTTACGAAACCACTGACTATTCACAGCCGTTAACAGCAGATAGATAGATAAATTTTTCCAAAAGTGAAGCTTCTACGTTCTTCTCTGCTAGTTTCATTGAATTCATTCAACTTTGCGCAGAAACGCTGCAACACATCCAAGGTTTTCGCGCCCTTTTCGCTTGTCATGTGATCGACCTATGTTTCCTGTTTTCGGTTTCTCTTTCTCTGCACTCCTTTCTTTTACTTTTTTGTCTCGATTCTCAATTATATGACTTTATGTCATCGTAGAGTTTGCTGTTTCTATTAAAACAACTATTCTAGTCGGGCTTGCTGGATATGAAATGATCATAACCAAATCGGCGCTAAGCGCATCCTTCGGGTTATTTATCATTTCATATCCAGAGCGACCTCATATAATAATTGTTAAATACCTAATAAATTGGTCTGGTCGTGATTTAAACTTACACTTTTTATTTCATCATCCCGTTTTTCTTTTTTAGGCTTAGCGCCAAGTGTTCCTCATGGTTCCTTGTGTGTCAGAGGCTTGAATCTCCCTTATGGTCGCCATACATTTTTCTGTCGCCCATCTTTGTATGGAAGATATGTATCTATTATTGCCTCTAGCGGTTTGGGGCTCTATGAAGTCGAGGTGTATTCTGCACGAAGAGGTAAGATATAGGCAACTTGCATTGCTTTTTTTTCTTTCTTTCTTTTTTTTTTTTTTTGCTTTTTTCCTCTGTTTTGCCTGTGATTAGCAAATTAATAGAAAAAATAGTTTTCGACCAGTTCTATGAGTATCTAAAAATGTACGACCTCTTAGCTGACACTCAGTCTGGATCTAGACCCGGACATTCCACTCAAACTGCCCTTCTGGAAGCTACTAACGAGTGGTACCAAAACATAGACAATGGTCTGATAAATGGTGTACTTTTTCTCGACCTCAAAAAAGCTTTCGATACTGCACAGGGAGCCCACACAAATTTGGTGACCGTTGGATATTTTGAATTTAGTTACAATGTATGGGAATATCGAAAAGGTTCATATTATCGTAATATGCTACGGTTAATATCCACATATAATTATAAGATCAAAATAAACGTCTATTTACCTGAAATGTTGTGTATTGTCGTTCTTGTAGCTGAAAACGGCGAATTTTATCGATTTGAAGAGTTTTGCGTGCGACGTTTACCTGAGCGTATCGTAGAGAGAAGTACATATCCTATGTAACCCCATAGGAGGGTGTTACTAAAACGAGTGACAGAGTAACGAGAAAACGAGTAACGGGCAAAAATCTCGAGGGGTTAATTATTTTGGATATCTCTAAAACATACAAAAAACAAATAACCAGTCAATATTTTTAACTGATATCTATATATTTTGTCTCTTTTTTTAAATCTTCCTTACATTCGCGCCATTTTTATCACGCGGCCGAGGTTCTCTATTAGTCACGTTATCTTTCCGCGCAGCACTGCGTGAAAAGGCGGGATTAAACTCGAGGCGAGCTTTGTAATACTCTGCGACAGTAAACTTAATTTCTGTTCCGCTGATTTGCTTTGTCGTTTAACAAAATAGAACAACGACGTGTCTAGATACCCGGCAGCCGGGAACTGATTTAAAAAAACTAGATACCCGGCAGTCAGAAATTTTGACCAATTTTCGAGATATTTGTTTGGCATAGAGTGAAATCTTCATAGTTTCGACACTTCAAAAATATTCAAGTTCTGACACACCGAGCGTGACATGACTGATCAGCTCTCGGGAAATATCCACAAAACGTATTGTCCAAACCTCCCCAGAGCATTTCGCTGGTATGACTCCCAAGCGATTCTTAAGGAAGGTTTTGGTATTTCAGTGCATGGATTTTTCGTGATTGCACAAAGCATAATTTGTATGTAAAATGAAACGAATCAGGGCCATAAAATATGGTCTCTTGTCTTAATAGGGTAGAAAAATGAAAATTTTTTGTGTTAAACATGTACAGGGTCAGGGTTTTAAGGCGTTTTAAGGTGTCGAAACTATGAAGATTTCACTCTATGCCAAACAAATATCTCATGTTCATAGGGGAATTAAACGAGCTATCTCGAGAAAATTGGTCAAAATTTCTGACTGCGGGTATCTAGTTTTTTGAAATCAGTTCCCGGCTGCCGTGTATCTCGGGGGGGGGGGGGTATTCCTTATAATGGCCTATACGGGGAGGCTCCGCCCGAAAGGGGTACCTTTTTCACGCTTCAGGTATATGAAAGGGTAGGGATTTCACGAGTTGAAGTATATGAAAGGGTAGGGAAGTCTGTCATTGAGGTATTAAAAAGGGCCTTTCATTAAAATATTTCAAACACACGGCGGCGTACTTACGACTGTACTGTTTTAATTTATTGAACGTTACATGAAAATGACGAGAAGACTTCCCGTTTTTTGGTATACGAAAGGGGTACCATTTTGTCAATGGAAGGTATACGAAAGGGGTACCTTTTCTGTCAAAAATGGTATATAAAAGGGTAAGGCGGAGCCTCCTACGTACCCCCCTTCCCCCCCGAGCCGGGTTTCTAGACACATCGTTGTTCTATTTTGTTAAACGACAAAGCAAATCGGCTGAACAGAAATTATGCTTACTGTCGCAGAGTATTACAAAGCTCATGTGCGGAAAGATAACGTGACTAATAAAGAACCTCGGCAACGTGATAAAAATGGCGCGAATGTAAGGAAGATTAAAAAAGAGACAAAATATATATATATAGTTAAAAATATTGACTGGTTATTTGTTTTCTGTATGTTTTTAGAGATATCCAAAAAAATTAACCCCTCGAGATTTTTCCCGTTACTCGTTTTCTCGCTACTCTGTTACTCGTTACTCCGTTACTCGTTTTAGTAACACCATGTTACAGTTACAACAGAAGAAAATAGGAGTAACAACTTCCGCTCAATCAGATGAGTACTTGGGACTTTTCCACTCTATATATTAGCCTTCCACACGCCAAACTTAAACATCAACTTCATGATCTGCTCGAAGAGTTTTTTCACACCAGAGGAAAAAGTTTCATAGCAACCAATAATTTCCACACTTTCGGGGCTTGATAGGAAGTCTACGAAATACACTTACTTCTCATGTAGGGAACTGTGCCTCGCTATCGACTTTCTTATCGACAACATCTACGTTCGCT
>JAEMWC010001095.1:180000-265000 GCA_016490735.1 Pachyseris speciosa | reverse complement strand
TATTCTCTTTAGCAGACGAAAAATAATTCATGGATAAGCAAAGACAGTCATCTTTGCACTTCACGTGACATTTGGTGGTACCAGCGACGGTCAAGCGCTTGAACACGTGACCTTCAAGGATGTGGTCATGGATAACATCTTCATCGATGTGAAACTTGAACTTTTGACAATTAACTTTTTCGTTGCAGTACACTGAACTGTTTTGAGTTACAAGTGTGACCAGAAGCAGCACTTGTGGAAAAGGTGCAGTATCCATAGTAGAGCTGTTATAAGGACGAACAAAATAAGATGAGCTATTTGTAAAATGCATAAAATGCGTTACCACAAGCGACATATGTTCAATTATCGCCACATAACAAAACAAAGACACTGAAACGCACTAAGCAACAAGGATCAAATTTCTTGTGATCGCTTAGAAGCTTTAAATCGCGGTTGTAAACTAGGCTACAAGCAAGGTCTTTTGGCCCTTTGTTAATAATGTCGTTAAAGTCATGCTATTTTCTTGTGCGTAAAGACTAGAAATCAGTGCAGCAATAACGAGCTCAAATAACTACTAAATTATACTGAAATCGTAGCTGGTTTAAATCCGGCAGTGCTTGCGGGATGAAATGCTTATTAGAAAGTGCGAAAATTGTGTCAGAGATAAATGTCAATTACATAACACCAAGAAAATTTGGTAAACAATCTTTTCAAAAGAGCGGTATCATTTATTCACCTTTTTTTCTTTGACCCTCCACTTTTTGTGTGCGTATAAATTCGCAGATAAAATATTTCGCATCATCGGGTTTTCGATTATGTCTACAGTCGGGTGAATATCGCCATCGGAGAAAGAGTGACTAACTAAAAAAAACGTATTCGTCAAACTTATTTTGTTCCCAAGCAAAAAACGTTTAACTCTTTTAGTTGGGAATTTTTTCACTGTTCTTCATAAGAGATATTTGTTTCTTTTGGTTGTCTCTCTGAGAAAAAAAAACCCGTGTTTTTTGTCTGATTTCACATCTAATTTTTAAGAAATGTTTTTGGCGAAGTTCTTAGTTGCAAGAATATTGTTGTGTATAAAAGCAATGTGTTTGCGGTTGCTTCCTGGATAATCCCAGCTATCAAACTGCAACATAGCAGTTTGAAGAAACATATAAAGCAAATTTGTCAAACTTACTTGTTTTCAAAATTTCTTTTCAAGTTCAGCTAAGTTCGTGTACTTAAAGGCCACTCCAGTAGTTCACACTGAATCACAGATGCTTAAATATATAGGTCACAAGCCTGTTTTTATACTGTCAAAACCAGATGTCAAAACACATTTTTACCACCGCGTGAACTCTTGAAAAACAAACCAAACAAATTCTAGATTCACAAAAGGTGCTGGTTTATTTCTAAGTCACCTCAAGGGGCCTAATTTTTTCAGTGAGAGAAAAACTAATTAAAAAACTCGTTAACTGGAACTAAAGTAGAAAAGATAAACTCTTTGCGATCTCTTCTGTTTTTCATGTAAACAAAAACAAAAATTCTAATGAGCCCCATGCCCACAAGAGTCCATGAACTTCTAGGACCCGTTCCATCATTTGTTTTTAACTGTTAGAGCGACTTTCAATTGAATGTCGTAAAACCAAAACCAAAGCAATTTCTTTGGCCAATCAGAACATACGCAACGAGTGCAAGGAACTAATCACTGACGATTTGAGGAAATTGCATGTAGCCGCCGGCAAGGAAAATGCACGCTAGCAAGTCACGATTTGTTTTGTTTTTGCTTCTCAATAATAGCTGTCAACAAGGTGGCGTGAGTTTTGCCAACCAATCAAAGAGCGAGGTAAAGGAAAACCAATGTCCTTCAGCACTCAATTGAAAAGCGCTCTAATAACTTAATCTGTTTGTTGTCTCCATTCTCCCTGCTGGAATAAATAAGTTTATTTACTAGAAAGAGAAATAAATAATTCAGTTCAATGTTGAAGGCGCCATGAATTGCACCACAAGGATTTACAAATACGAAATCATTAAAAGTGAAAGGTAGTCAAAAATTTATGAAACGACCTGCATGTCATTGTTTTCTGCGCGTTCAATTTCACGAATCTCTCTTCAAGTATAGTTTCACTTGAAATTTTTAGCCGGTTCAGAGGGTGACAGGTTTTTATTAATCATGCAGTTGATATCTTAACTCTAAATTTCTACACAATTAAGATTAAAAAAAAAAAAAAAAAATTCCTCTGCGACGTTCTTGTGATCAATTTTCACCCTTCATGCATGAGACCGATCTGGATACTATGATTCTAATTGCACCGGAGAAGGTCAATTTGGAAACTATACCTTATATAATATAAAATTATCATATTGGTGGGAATCTAGGCTTGCTATTTCACAAATAACTCAACAAACAGAAAAGCAAACTATGGAAATCGATAATGATGATATGATGATGATGACGATGATAATAATAATAATAATAATCTGAATAATAATAATAATAATAATAATAATAATAATAATAACAATAATAATATCATTATTTATACAGGGATAAAACTATCAATGTGAGATGTGGGCCCTGAGAACATGAAACAATGCCTAAATTATTAACAAAAATACAAAGTTAAAAAGGTCGCCAAATATGATCGTTTGAAATACAATTCCCTTTGAAAGACCGAAACTGACGACAAAACGTAATAGTAGCCATCTTATTTGATGCTGTGGTATGGACAAAATTCCAGCATATATTGACAGCTTAGTAGTCGAGTTGCGGACAAGCAGAGTATGAAATGAAAGGGGTGTCACATGCATGACACAGGACTGCTAACCTCCCCTTAAAAAGTAACTGAAAACTAATGAAGGCAACCTGTAAACACGATTTTAAAAAACTGAAGCCAGGAGCAAAATTTCCGTCAAAGAGTCCCTTGAAATTATTTTCTTTATTAATAACAACACGTTGAAACACTGAAGTAAAATTAGCAACAACATTAGAGCAGATCCTTATCTTGTATGTATAAGGTATGATTATATAATAAGATAAACAGCCATTATATTCTGTGGCTTGGAAGTAATCCTCTACCGAACCTGTAGTAGAACATGTGTCAGATTGACTTGGTCTAGAAAATCTCTTTCATCACTCAATCTAGTTGCCTGTACACACGAGTATTAAAAGTCAATATAAATGAAAATAAGTGCTCACATTCAAGAAAGCACCTTGAACACAAACAATGAACAAGCGTTATTCCGTAGCTTGTAAGTAATTCTCTAATGAGCATCCAACAACAGTCAGACTGATATTGTGTAGCACATCTCTTTTATCACTTAGTTTAGCAGCCTATCGACACGAGTATTAAAAGTCAAATGAATATAAATGAAATCAGCACTCGCACGCAAGACCATGCAAGAAAGCCGCACCTTGAACACAACATATGCCCACGCACAAGATATAGTGAAACCCACGACTAACTCGAACTCTTGGGCTATGCGATAGTGAGGATGGTGTGTAACGTACAATGTTGATAAAGATTACGCTAACGGGGTAAATGTCAGCCACATTTTAGCCGGAGGGAAAATAAAAATTAGTTTCAGTTAATGGAAAGTTTGAATTCAAGTTTGTGGAATAATAAATGCAGGCGCGGATCCAGGATTTTGAAATGGGGGGTGAATTTTTGTAATAATGTAATAGAACCAATGCCTGGTTGAGGTGTTTGAGGGATAAAAAAGAGAAAAAAGAAAGAAAGAAGGGGGGCTCAGAAAAAGGGGGGTGAAAATTGACCCATTTCACCTCCCCTGGATCCGCGCCTGAAATGACTGTAAAAATGGCAAGCCATCCCTTTTAAATTATTTCTCGTAGATTCAGTCATTGATCTGTCAGCCACAATACAACTTGGGGGCTGTAGTCCTAGCCTTACAAGAGGGGATCAGTTTACTGGTAATTCGTTACATCTGCGAGGTGAGAATAAGCTGTTTAAAAACGTAACTTGCCATTTGACCGCGACCCGCGACATTAACCCGCGACCCACTCTGGGCCGCAGCCAGATGAAACTTTTTCAATGTGTAGCCTCTTTGAGAAACATTAAAACATGCGTACGCCTCTGTGAAACTACATAGACTGCTTATTTTTTTGTAAGGCACTCGCAAGGAAGGAAAAATGTAGTGAAAATTCTTTACCTTACCGAGGTAAGTGCCTCGCGGTTCTCCTCATTGATACAACCTGCAACTCATGTCTCTCGATGTTCCATCGACAGCCATGATTGAGCGGTTTTTCATTGAGTGTCGAAAATCAAAACAACATAATTATCCTAACCAATCAAGTCAGAAGTAGACAGTATAACGAACATATCAGATCTTGAATCTGAAGTAAGCTAATGTAAGCGGCTCCAAGAGCGGGAAAATTTCTCCGAGCAAATCACAATTGGATTTTCTTTTGCCTCTCACAGGAGAAAGTATGGCGCCTTGTGTTTAATTTTCAACGAATCCCAGAGCGTCATAGAGTTAAACCAAAGAAACACAAACGTGAATTACCGTCTCGACGTTCAATCGAAAACCACTCTAATATAACTCAAGCAGCAACTACAGTTTTTAATCATCCGCACTTTACAGTTGCCCAAGTGGTCATAAAAGTGTACGTAGAGTTTATAAAGTCATTTTCTTAATTATGAATACTAAGTAGAGGTACTTTCACACGGTGAAAGCAGATCATAGTCTTCAATCGTTAGATCCGTTTTCTTTGGTTCTGGGGCAGATTTCAATTATTATCTATACTAAGTAGCGACGCTTTCACCAGGTGCAGTCAGAGCAAACTCATCGAGAGCTTGGTCTGTTCTCTTTAACTTGTAACAAAAATAAGCTAGCACTCCAACTAGCGAAAAAAAGAGAAGAGCCACTGCAATCGACAGACCAATGATACTTGCATTGCAGTCGGGACAGACTCCTGATGTAGACTTAGAGCTAGATCCACCGTCTGCAACAAGACATTTTCCCAAAGACAACACTTCCTGGTTGTCATCACCTGGAGACTTTCCTGAAATAAAAATTTAATGTAAGAACAATTTATAGTTCGCTGTGTGAACATGTGGACCTGTGACGTTTTGACCTATGAAAATGAGCGAGATGGCATGTGTTTGCACGAAAACTGAGTGAATAATAATAATTTGACCATACTTGGTTTGCAATGCCGTTACAACGTACTCATATCTCCACCTTTAGGTCAGTATACCTACCTTTCTCATCAACATCTTCGTAGTCATAGCCGAACTCCTTCGAGTTCTTGAACATCTGTTCGTGGGTATACACAGGGAACATAGGTACAATGACATCGCCTTTGTTGTGGCCAAGTGGGGCGTCGTGATGGGAAAGGACAGAAGCATCCTGGTTGTACTTTCTAAGCCACTTCTCAAAGATCAGATCGACGAACGCGTGATGAAGGTAGAAGATGGGGTCATTAGATGCGGGAGCTACATCACTCATGTCACCTCCCATAGCTATGTGAACTTGGTTGTGCAGCGTATGAACATTTGGCAGTCGATATCCAGTCTTGCTGCTTGCAAAGCCCTCCATGATGTTCCTAAAACTGCAGCTCGACTCTTGGCTGTACGGTGGGAGGTCGAACGTTTTAAACTTCAGAGCAAAGTTTACGTCTTCTAAAGTTGGAAAAGTCATAGTGAAACCCCCAGCTTCTCTTTCCTTTCTTTCGTTGCCTTTCAAACGCTCCAGCCAAGGTCTTTCATCAGAAGAGTTACACATTCGAGTCAAGTCCTGAGTTTGATCTGCTGTGCAAATGACATTCCACGAGGCGAAATATTTTCCCGTAACTCTGCCAGTTTTCGGATCTGTGACGCCAAGATGATCTCTGGTACAAATTGTGCACTTGTCCTTATTCTCAGTCCAGGACCAATAAGGCACGGCAAATGTTTCGTCGCCAGTCAGCTTTTGAATGGACCTTTCAAAGAACAACAAGTACAGTCGATGCCAAGTGAGGATACCCTGCCCCTCATGCGCAACGTCAATTCCAGGATAGGTGTGGCCACCTGGAAAAATGGTGACCCTTGTTGAGTAGTAGTGCATCCACACAAACATGTTATAGAAAGTGATGTTGTAAAAGAGGCCTGTGGGGTCTCGCCCTTGGCTGATTTCCTCTTGTATTTCCTCGAAGGCGGCCGTGGTCACCATATAATCGCTGACAACATACCTAAAGCAACAAGACTATGGTGTGAAAAAAAAAACTACAATATACATTTTATAATGGCTGGAGTTCATACCCAATAACCTGAAGGTTCCAGTCTTTGAATGGTTCGAAAAAGTGGCTTGACTTAGGATGGTCTTACTACAGTAGTGTAATCTCTAATATGGCCGAAACCTTTGCATTTTCAAGAATCAAATTTGCAGCACGTAGCCTCTATAACAGGGCTGCCAGTTCAACTCTCTGGTGACCCTTTATTATCTTCTTGACAAAATTTGATATCGTGAGCTCTTAACTTGTCTATATTATATTAGTTTAAATCCACTAGCGCTCTATTACGAATGCCGTTCTCTGATTGGCTATGCTATACTCGCTATCTATTCTGTGTTAGATAGTGAGTGGCGGTTGTCAACAAAATGGCGGCTGCTTTTTCGCGTTTTCAAAGTGTCTGCTATAGGAGGATTTAGATAATTTACTTGTTTACTTTTGAACGACTAGTAGATATATATCGGTAAAACAATTAGTTTCTTCGTTGTCGATTTCTATGCGTGATAGCTGATTCTGGCTGCATATGCCCTCATCAGCTATCACGCGATAGAAATCTCGAGCTCATAATCTAATGTTAAATATAACGTGTAGAAAGTAGATTTTCAGAATTATCATGTATTTCTCTGTTAGTTTGAGCTTTATTGTTTTGAAATGGCAGTGTAAGTATATACTGACTGAGTGAGCGAACGCGTGAGTGAGTGAGTGAGTGAGTGAGTCACATTGACAGTGACAGTAGCAGTAACAGTATATCTTTATTGTACCGTACTCTCAGAAGAGATTGGAGGTATCGGTCTGTTTATAACAAAGAGCCTAAAATTATAACGATTTCAAATAACCAAAAGGAGTGTCAATTTTACATTTCACGATCGATAAACATTAAGTAGACATGTTTACCTATAATTTTGCCCGTTTTCCAGTATGTATTTAATCTTGCCATGATCATTTAGAACCTCAAGTTAATGGTGGAATGGAGATCTCGTCGGATATCATGGGTGAGTGAGTGGTAGGTGGGTGGGTGGGTGAATGAGTGAGTGAGTGCATGCGTACGTGCGTGCGTGCGTGCGTGCGTGAGTGAGTGAGTGAGTGAGTGAGTGAGCTTGCTCGATTGATTGATTGACTGACTGACTGACTTGCTGGCTGACTGACTGACTGACTAACTGACTAACTGACTAACTGACTAACTGACTAACTGACTAACTGACTAACTGACTAACTGACTAACTGACTAACTGACTTACTGACTGGCTGGCTGGCTGGCTGGTTGGCTGACTGACTGACTGACTCAGTTCTGATTAGACTGCAAAACAGGCGTATTTTTTCCTTGGTCGAATGCGAGGGGGACGGTCACGTCAAGCGAAAGGTTTGGAGCGAGGGTGAAAACGTCGTGTGAGGCTCGCGCGCGCGCAAAGCGAGCGCGAATTCGCGCTTTCATAAAACGAAAATAAAAACCGACTGTTTTGCAGTCTAAGTTCTGATTTATACCTTGACATGTTGACATATTTCATGTAGCGGTCTTTCTCCTCGTCAGACATTGTTTTGAAATTTTTTCGCTTCAGGATTTTCATTTGGTCACAATTTTTGCCGTGATAACCAAATTCACAGCCACTGCAGTCGTAACCGGCGAAATTTCCACTGCATTTACACACTCTGGAAAAAACAGGCTTAGGCCATATATGGCGATCGTCTTTCCTGTGGAACTCTTTGAAGTGACTGTATGAATGGTTCCATTCACGAACCACCAACTCGTGGCATTGTCCTCTGTTTCCATCGCTACCACAAGGGGCAGTAAAGCCTGTTGGCACAGGACAACACTCTCGATTTTTCAGGCTTGAAAGATTTATACATGCTCTAGGGAACTGCCCCTCAACCCACGGTGGTGCTACAGCTGCAGTCAAAAGTCCTGTCACGAGCAAGATCATTTTGTTTTCCTGACAAAAAAATAGAAGAAAGAAAGATTGGAGGCGAGGTTTGTTGAAGAAGTGCTTTGAGAACTCTGATGGGGTCAAAATGATAACATCATCTTGAAATAGTTATTTTGATATTTCTCATATCTTAGATCTAACAGTAAGCTGGAAGTGAAAACAACTTTCTCACAGAAACGTATTTCGCAGGTCGATGCCAAAGCATCTCCGTTCTGCGTAAGGAGCGTGCATGTGGAAAGCGACGCATAATGTCCAGACGCGTTTCAACCGAGAATGTTCGACATGAGGTCGGTATATTTCATAAATTCCTCTCATCAGAGCACTGTTATGCTTGAAAATAATGAAGCGATAAATTTTCAGGCATTCAAAGGTGTAATAATGATTCGGGTAGAGATGAATTCCGCAGAGAGCAACTGAACTAAGTTGGAAATCAACCAATTCAAAAGCTTCATTTATTTAGGATCCAAGACAAAACTAATAAGCAAGACATTTTTTAAGATAGCGTGGCGATGTGCCGATTGTGGAAATGTGCATTATTATCTGTGATCCAAATAAGCAGAGATCAACAAGTGAAAACAAACTTCCGGTGTTCTTCGAGAATGCGCAACACACTGACACTCCACACACAAAATTTCACAATTTATTGCAACAATCATCTCCAGTTGCATTATAAACGTCATAATAATAATAATAATAATAATAATAATAATAATAATATAATAATAATAATAATAAGAATAATATAATAATAAATAATAATAATAAAATAAGAATAATAACAATTATAATTAGTGGCGGCTGATTGTAATAATGACATGAAGGCTCTCCTTGCCAGTCACTTTTTAAGGTCTTTCTTCTTTGGTTGAGTGAATTAAACGGAGTCTTAACAAAACAGCGACCCCGTAAACGAATCCAAAGAAGTGAGACCATGTTGACTTTAGGATCTGGGTATTTTTGCCGGGATTTTTCTACAAGAAATCTAAGCCTGGCTTACAGGTGTCCCAAAACCGCAGTAGGCAAGCTCACAACTAGCAAATTTAACACTTTTTAAACGACCGAAATTATTTAAAAATCCTTCATGTTTATGATTTGGAAACGTGCTTGGTAATTCAGTTTTCAGGTTTTATCAGTGCGTCTTACTTAGATTCTGAGTTGTTTCGAAAAGTCAAATTTTTAAGACACTGAGGTGCTGTGAAAATGAATAACGTAACACAACAAAGCTTAATTATATAAATCCGCCAGTGTTATAGATATTTTGAAGACTACAGCTATATAAAGTTAAAACCTACCAGTGCCGTGCGCAAACCTCCAGATGAGAGCATTCACTTTGATCGAGCTTCCGTACCTCTCAAAATCCATAAATCAACTGATTCACGGAACCAAAAGTAAGCGTTAAATAAAAGAAAGAAGGAATTATTATTGCGATTAGGAAGGAAGAAATTCTTTAAATATGTACTGAGACCGCTCCTGTTTAATCGAGGCTTTCAGGGAAAAAAGGGAAAACATTTTTCTGGTTTATGACGTGTAGGAAATAGACACTCGAAGCAATTATGACCACATGAGCCCACTACCATTATTACTTATTTCAACGCAGTGACTGAATAAATTAAAAAGAGAATGGCTTCCAGATAGTTAAGATGGGAATGATGTTGTCTTTATCAGAGACCTTAACATTGACTTGAGATTCCGCGATCAACGGTGGGGATTCGGAGGGAAGAAGATCACACCCCGGGGGTATTCACACATGGGTTACATAAGTGGCGCGGGATAGGGTATGGTTTTTGACGTTCTCGGTCCTTATAGGTTATCATTTTTGCCCATGCTGGCATAGTGTTCCCGAGATGATCCTAAAATAGCAGTGCGTAAATACCCAGCTAAACGAAAATTTGTGTTTTCCCGTGGCGGTTAGTCATCGTTTGGATCGTCCCCATTAGCCTGCGAACACTGAAACCTAGGTCGTCTCACAGTACTTTCACTTAATCTGACTCTATGGGACGTAAAAGACCACCAGGGACGTAGCAAACTCTGGCTGTGACCAGCCCTAGTGTCTGTCCTAATTCGCTATCCACATTACGGGGGCACTCATTATAGTTGTAAACCGCACAAGTAGTCCCGGCCAGTTTGTATGTAATTTGTACTCGGCACTGGTGAAACTGAAGTTTTTCCTTCAAAGCGGATGTTTAGTTCCAAAAATCAGTATGTACGCTTTGAAACTATGCAAGCAAAAGTATACATTACTGACGAACAGCTCATCTGGTCGGGCACTACATATATCGTAGAATATGAATTGTTTTTCCATCGACTCACACAAAACTCGATTCGTTATTAATTAAAACTTTTGTCTTGTAAATTCAACAAATTTCACCGAAAAAATAGAGAACGTTTTTACAGAATTAGGTTACTTTTAGCCTACACTCGAGCCGGTCATGCGTGCATCACGTCGTACCCAGATCTAACGCGTCCATACACAAGAGATAGGCACAAACACGAAGAGAAACGGAGGGGAAACGTTGATTCGTTGCCGTATGCGGTAAGAGTGAAAAGTACAGACGCTTTCAGGTCGACCTTTGTTGCCTTCCGCCAGGAAAGTAAAATATCAGCGACAACGGTAAAAAATTTGTGATCAGCAGGTGAAACGAAACGTATGATGACGGCTACCTTGTTACGCTTGCTGATCTTCTCTCATTTTGTTTTGAATTTGCTGTGTAATTGTTGTCTGTAATTGTTGTCTCATTGCGGGTTTGTACCCTATTGTTAGTTTGTAACTTCCTTCCTCTGCGGTTTTCCTTTCTGCAATTAAACGGCTATGCATGTTGATCCTTAGGTATTTTATTTTGAACATGTAACATCAATTAAGTTCAAAACAAAATAATTAACGATCATCGTGCACAACAAAGTAAGCATTAAATTAGAGAAAGCGCACAGGAAGGAAGTTAAAAACTAACAATAGGACACAAACCCGCATTGACGAAACAATCACAACAAATTCAAAACAAAATAAGAAAAGATCAGCGAGCGTAACTGAAAGTCGTTCGCCTCACAGGAAGGAAGTTCTATATGAGCTATCAATAGTGACCAAACCGTTGAAGAAAACGATAGATACAAAATTAGCCGAAGAGATATCTTATAGCCAAATTCGTTGTATCGCGTTGCTGTTCCGCCAATCATCTGATTGGGGGCGGGGTTATGCAAACAGCCCAATCAGAACGCGTTGCTTTGTGATTTGCGTAACCCCGCCCCCATTCAGGTGAAAACGGAAAGACCTAAAAAAAATCTCGAAAACGGGCAGCGTGATACAGCGAATTTGGCTGTAAATAGGCGAATGGAAATGTAATCCAAGCTGAAATTTGATTATTAGAGGAGCCCCACACTCGTAGAATATGGAATATCAATTTTAATGTTTTTGGTGATGACGTCATTACAACGAAAGTACGGCGTTATACCTGCCATCAGATGTAAACAATTTCCGTGATTTATTCAAACGCTCTACAAAGCTCTCTCAGGCGCATCGCAAGTTCAAGACCAAATTTTTCGTCTCTTTCGATGGTAACACGTTCTTGCAAAGGTGTAAATGAAAAGAACTTTTAAAAAAGCTGAAAAAGGACACTCGATCACATCTAAAGAGGAATTCGAAAGGCATCAAAATGTTAACAAATGAGTTAACGTTAGCAAATGAGTTTCCAGTATCTAATTAAGTGTGAGAAGTAAGCCGCTCAAAACAAGAGTTCAGTTTGATTTAAACATATTTACGGGCAAAGTTGGCCCTAAGAGTTACAGTGCTCATCGATGGGCTCACTTCGAAGAATTCAGCTGGGAGTAGAAATCGCAGTTAATTCAACTCAATAAAAAAGGTGAGATGTTGTTTCAGCAGGTGTCACAAGACATTGCCCCCTATTAATTCACAACAGCCAACAAATTGATGAACTATCGCACCGTAATTGTCCGTCAAGGCATTGAGCGTATCACATATTCAAAGTACGAAGATGTGAGTGATCATCGCAGTTATGAACACTACTTAGGAAGTAGTGAAGAAAATAAAGCCTGAAGAATAAAAAAATCAGGCTTGTACGGAAGTCGAGCCCATGACCTCTAACAAACCAGCTGGGAGCTGGTGATCAGTTCAAAGCACGTATATACGTTTATTCACCGAAAGGACATCTCGGGGTTCTTTCTACAGCACCGCCATTGTATAGATATTGTTTTAGAGGTATTGTGATCAATTGAGTTGTATCATTTTCTGTCTTTTGTTTTCTGTTTTCAGGGCCCGCGCAGCAAGTTTGCAAGTGGGGGGGGGGGGGGGGGGGGGGCTGACTTCGAACGCGTTGGCGTGAGTCAACTAGGGGTGTCCGGGGCATGTTCCCCAGAAAACTTTTAAATTAAGTCCTCTGAAATGGCTGGAAATGCATTTAAAATTAACATGGTGTGGTGAAACTTATATACTTTCAGCAACAAAACAGCGGTGTTTTAAAACAAGAATAATCAGTTTTCGATAAAACTTTAAATAGAAAAGTAACTTCGATTTTTTTTTTGTATTACTTCCTTTTTACTGTTGAAAAGTGGGGGATCTAAAGCCCCCAGCCCTCCCCCTGCGCGGTGCCTGCTTTTACGTCATCTGGGCTCCGGCACCTGCAGAAGGAACCGATCTAAGCAACTTTCATAATGTTTACGCTGTTGGACCAGAGACATATACCAGCGCCGGAGACTTGTGTTCGCTATTCAGTCCATTCACAGTGCATCTGGCAGTTCTCTTTGCTTAACATACCACTGACCTACACGGCTGTAAGCAGTCGACTTAAACGACGAGATCAACAGAAGTGAGCAAACCAAAAGACAACATTTTTTTCTAATTGTTTTTTATTATTATATAACAACAGTTTTTAAGTTCTTTTCACACTACTAAGCCTTGTCTTTAACGTTATGTCGTAAAAATGTAACATCACTTTTTAAACATCTTTCTCCTTACAGCTGATAACATAATTTAACCTCTAAATTAAACGTGTCCTTTGTTATGATACGCATGTTTAAGTTCTCTTTTCTTACGTATATGTCCAGTGCACGTGGCTCCTTTCCTCTCCTAAAAGAGGAAAGGATCGAAAAGGAACCTGTATCGCCGGGGCTGGTAAAATGATGTTCATGAAGCTAGAGTGCCCGTTATTGAGCACTTGACATCGATGAGAAGGCGAGTTTTACAGTGAAGATGGTCCTGGCAGCTGAAAGAAAACAACATAAATGCGACGATTACTGGGCCTGCTTCTCGGGGGGGGGGGGGCGTTAAGGTCCGTTAAGCTGTTTTTGTTTTCCACTCCAGATGGGAGTTGCAAATGTTTTGTAAATTATACTGTAAAGTTATCAGCTAAAGAAACAAAATGGACTTCATTAGAGATCAGGAAACACCGTTCTTTTCTTGAGATTTTGATTTCAAAATATGGTTTTCGTGCCAGTTAAGTTGCCGGAGCGTTCGAGAAACGGGCCCCTGGACTGTAAATTAAACTAGAGTTGGGAAGGGTTGTTTTTTATTGGACTGTTAGGAGTCTTTCTCAGGGTAGTCGAGCGGGCAGGTGAAAAATCAGAAACTGCTAGCGCGCTGTAGAATGGGTTGCGCTTCCGACAGACCAGAAAGAGACCGATAGCAGTCTAAGTTGTTGTGGAAGAAGAAAACCCTTGAAAAAAGAACAAGAACCAACAATTATGGCACAACACACTTTGCCATTCTTGCTACGCAGACTGAAGAGAGTCGTTTTTAGCTCTAAAATTGTATTGCGATGCGAATTGCCGGAAGCGCAAAGTGCCGATGGGAATTTTAGTATATCAGCCTCGCACGCCCGACCACCTCCCCGTTTGCTTAAGACTTTGCGTTCGCAGACCGCGTGCGTTCATATGGCAGATAAACGCATCAAATTTTTGCTGTTTTGGAGTCTAACCAAAACTTGACCTGAACAATCAATAATGAGGCCTTTCGTGGCCTTCCCATCAGGGTATTAAGAAGGCGCCAATTTTTGGTACTTACGCCACAAGTAACTTAAAACCCAGCTGACAGAAAAAAGCAATGGCAAAAGGGCAAACGATTTGCACGCGCGGTCGTCCTGAAGTTATGAACAAAGCAAACTCCACAAAATCATAGTGCTATTGATTAAAATCATATTGCTAGTAATAATATTAGATTTTTTGATATCAAACAAATGCAAAGTGAGGGTGTTTGACCACAAACCACACATTTAGGTCCAAAGGGCAACTCCAACACGCACATGCGCAGTTAAACAGAAGAACGCACAGTAACACCGTACCTGCATCACGAATGACGTAATGATTGCACGCCGCTATAGCGTCCAGAGCCTGGGACGGGTCATACCACTCCAGCAGACCAGATGCTGACCGAGCAGCTGTAAATACAGATTAATTACCCAGTCAGGATAACACGGATTTTTGTAGCCTGCATAGCTGGCGGTTTGGTCGGGGAGCGCGCGAGTCACTCGCGCGAGCCGCTCGCTCGTGCGCTCCCCGACCAAACCGCCAGCTACGCAGGCTTTAGCCTCCTTCGCAGACGTCTTTGGGCTCGTCACGCGTTCCTTGCCCACGAACGTCTGCTGAACTGAACTGCCACTTCCGTTCGTCGGCGGTTAGCCTTTGTTTTGACGAGTAACGCGTAATAACGAGTTGCGTAAGAATAGAAATCGACACCCGATTCACGTGCATCGTCTGTGAAAATAATCCAGGGGTCGAAGTCCTACTTTCCATAAATTGGAAAACGAACTATGATTGGCTAACCGCCGCGAACGGAAGTGGTAGTTCAGTTCAGCAGACGTTCGTGGGCAAGGAACGCGTGACTAGCCCAAAGACGTCTGCGAACGAGGCTACGCAGGCTTGGATGTTTGCAAACAAATAAGTAGTATCTCAGGTCCTGGGCTGATCCGGGGGGGGGGGGGGGGAGCAATGTGTCCCGGGTTCGATTCCCGGACTCGGCGTCATAAGTGGGCTGAGTTTGTTGGTTTTCTACTCTGCTCCGAGAGGTTTTTCTCCGGGTACTTTTGTTATTATTATTATTATTATTATTATTATTATTATTATTATTATTATTATTATTATTATTATTATTATTATTATTATTATTATTATCATTATCGTTATTACGTTTACAACGCAACTGGAGCTGATTTATTATTATATTATCCATTTTTGAAAACGTCCGAAGAGATTTCGGTCCCGGAAAGCTATCTTCAGGTTCGTTTCTCATTGATTGCTGGTAGATTTTCGAGCAAAGTAGCTCGATATATTTATTTGTCCAATAATCTTAATTTTTTTCCTCTTAGATCAATGACAAGCGGAAAAGGTCCATTTAAAAAGGCGGCAAAGAGAGTCAAACTATAATTTGTAGTGATTCTTACTACTTTTATTTATGTGTCCATTTATTTTTTCGGATCATTAGTAGTACATGCTAGAGGGCTAAAGCCCTGGCCAAACAGGAAATGTTTGGTGACCAAACATCATCAAACATTGCTTGGCGTCCAAACATGTTGATGTGTGAAGGCAGCCTGGCCAAACGGTTATTAAACACGACCAAACACGATCAAAGACCAAAAAAGGTGGTCAAACGAAAAAACGTTTGGTCGCCAAATCATGAATGTTTGGTCAACAAACATTTCCCGTTTAACCGAGGCATAGTAAACAAACCTGAAGTAAAAAGTGTTATTTATGAAACTTTGTGGCGCTTTTGGTGGAAAAAATATTTTTTCCACTGATGAAGAGGCAGCAGCCTCGAAAAGTCTGGACATTGTTATCGTTTGGTGCTCAATTTTTTTTCTTCAAACCTCATTTAAAACCGAGGGTAAAAGAGGTTATCTATCTGTATCCATGTCTTTAAATTTATTCAAAATCAATGAAACTAAGTTATGCAAGTGAAATGGTTTATCGGAGCCGAAATGTTTCTCCGGAGTTTGGACAAAAGCAAGCCTGGTCGGGCGTTTTGACAATTGACAGTGATTGTCAAAAAACTCACCTTTGGGGAAGACTTTCACTCTGGATGGAGGTTCAACACTGCAATTTGCGCACATCTAGAATATAACAAAAAATTATCAGAGATTAGAGAGAAAATCAAGGAGCTGAGTGCCGTTTTCATTGCCAATGGACAATTTTCTCCCTTTTATGTATTTTAAGAAATACATGAAATGCATGAAACCCTAAATGGAAGCTCGGAAAAAAACCCGAGTTCCAGATGGGATTTGAACCCACGACCGTCCGCTATCTAGACGGACGCTTCCATTTGGGGTTTCATGCATTTCTATCATGTTGTATTTCTTAATCACTTACCGGTACTTTGGAAGTTCACGTATTTTGTTTTGTTTTGTTTTTTACACTTTTGTGACAGCTATCTGATAGCTTCCTATCTAACTACACGGAAATTACGATGCTGAATTTAAAACAAAACTTTGGACAGAAAACAGTCCGAAAGGTCTGGGGCGAGCAAGGAATTAAAAGAAGACTGGGAAGAGAGCGCCATATCCATCCACACATGAGTCGCACCAAATTGTTGTTCAGCTTGAGAACGTATGTTCCCGGCTTCCGTTGTTGGACTACAACTAGTCTTCTTTTTTCTTACGGATAGCAAGGCGGGCAATAATTGCTTCCCACGAGGTGAGGAGGCAATTTTCACACGCCGCTTGGGTCTCCTCGCGGGGAGGAAATTTCGAGCGCGCTTGGGTCTCCTCGCACGAGGCAATTTTCTCGCACGCCTGGGTGTCTCGCTCGCTTGATTTTAATAAGAAAAAGAACAGACTCTGATTCTAAGTCTATCCAGTGCATACCGAATACCAGAACTAGGTTTAAATGTGACATTAAAAATTTCCTTATTTTTGGCAGATGATGTAAAACGGAACTATACCAAAATAACTCCGTTACGATCTTTACCTCGTGCACTTTCTCCTCTGAAAAGTCGTTTGGCGCGTTGAAAAAATGTAAAACTTTTGTGGGAGAAAAAATGCCTGATACGATGTTAAGATCGATAACAAACTGTCTGTTAAATTTACGTCGTTAATTGGTAAAAGTCTGGCTGTGACAACCGTGCTTCCGCCGTGCTAAAAGAAAGTAACTGATAGGAGCTGGTTTAATGATATACAAGGTGGAAGCTATCGAATCTAAGGACGAAAATATCATAATTAATTTGTAATATTCAAATGAAGCTATTGTGCAGTAATTTCCTGTGGTGCTGTTTACGATGCTGCGGTTCTAACTTTTGAGTTTGTGGATGAATTCCTAAAAAGGAACCATTCTAACGAAAGCTACTGAGCAGCATCTTTCTGTAGCATTACTTTTCATTTTAAACTTTATAATTTATTTTCCAACTACTTGCTAAATAACCACAGGGATTGAAAATAAGGTGAAATTCTTCTACTTAGAGAAGGATACGATTCTTGCTGCTTTGCTGTGGCGTCCAGAATCGGTGATTTTTGGATTCGGTGTAATCCTTGTAACACGGTGTTCCATCACGTAAATTGGAGATCGATGTCGGATCTACAAGGTACTTCTGCTTGGAAAAACTGTAAGAAAACAAACCCATTTATTCTTGGCAACCATGAAAGCATATAACAAAGTGTCGACACTATACACGGCCCTGCAAAAACAATTTGATCAAATATGAAGAAAAGATCACCAGAATGATTAACTTGACGTTTCCGTAGAATCTCCCAACTAGTAGCAGAGAATATCCAGAGAGCAATGCGGAAAATAAGCACATTGCTCACAGTGCGCATTCATGATTTTAGAAGTACCTGTATACGGAGAACCATAGTTTTTTCTTACATTATGCCACGTTTTTCAGAAAGCCAAGGACTGAATAAAACAGTAATGCAAACAAACCTGATGTCGATGTGTTTGCCAAAGAGTTGTTGTCGCCCAAGGCATTGTATGATGGTGTTGCAAGCGACATGATCGCTCATTTCAACCATGGCAGCACCTGGCTTGTTAAGCAAGAACTTGACCTGAAAAAATAAAATCCAGCAAGAGTTGAAAACTAATGTATATTTTTAAGGTTAAATTTGATCTCAGGTTATTTTTCATTTAACCTAGGTCAAAATGAAATTCCTTTGTCTTCTCATGAATAGTTAGGGTGAGGAGACAAAGGAATTTCATTTTGACCTAGGTTAAATAAAAAATAACCTGAGATCAAATTTAACCTGTGACATATACATTAAGATGAAGGAAAAAAGAAGATAAACTTGGATTGTTTCCCATTAGCAAATTTTCAATTTGATCAACTCCCAACTACCAGGACAACGAGGCTTCTGATTGAAATCCAGGACAGCACAAAGTTTGCTTCTGCTCCTGTTTGTGTGGCCTGTTTCTTTGCTTGTTTTATTGTTTTCTTAGTTTTGACTGACTGTTGCTTAAAGGGGCAATTGTCACACTACTGTACCATCACTTTAAAAAGATTAAAACTGCCAATGCATCAGTGGAAACCTTAAAATAATATATAAATGGTCTAGTTTTGCTGCCAAAGACTGTAGTACTGCATTTACATTAAACTCCTGTATTCCATCACATATGACGAGGATGGAAATGGATTGAAATTTGAAAAAACTTGCCAGTGTTTTCAAAATTTCAAGCTATCCATTGAAAAACCACCAAAACATTATTATGGTTAGCTCTCCCTGCTAAAATTTCATTGGAATTCATCTTGCTGATTCTGTAGGAGCATTTTTGCACGATAACAGGCAAAAGGCAGTAATTTTGGCAGAATTGAACCAAAAACAGCAAAAATCCTGGTGACAGTGCTCCTTTAAATATCCCATTAAATTCAAGTAAATGTGGCAACAACTTTTTCATGTAGAACACGAAATCAATAATTGAAGGGATGAGAAGATAACCATCTTACAGCAACTTTTATCTGTTGACTGTTGATTTTTGTTTTCTATACAAGCTGTGACGAAACTGTAGGGGGGGGAGGGTGGGGGGGGAATGGTGCTCCTGAGTTAGTTGAATGAAATGTTATAGGACATATACACGCCAGGAATGAAGGCAAACTGGAAAGAAACTGGAAAGAAACTGAACGATTTCCCCTAGGCTTATATGACCTACAGTTCTACAAAACTTCATTTAAATAACTCAGCACCATTTTGTTCCCCAGGAGATCGATTACAACTTGCTTAGAACACAAAAATCCACCTAAAAGTAGGCATAACTCATTATACAGCTGTAAGACCATTATGCTCTCAGCCCATCAATTATTGGAAACCTGTGCATTGGAATTTATGACTGGATTACTTCAGGCAATGTGTATGGTGCACAGTTTGCACAGTCCACCCACAGTTCTTGGTCTGTCTCCAACAAAAGATGCCCTGTGGGCACTTCATGCAATGTGCATGGTGCACAGTTTGCACAGTCCACCCACAGGTCTTGGTCTGTCTCCAACAAAAGATGCCCTGTGGACACTTCATGCAATGTGCATGGTGCACAGTTTGCACAGTCCCCCACAGTTCTTGGTCTGTCTCAAACAAAAGATGCCCTATGGACACAACTTGAAAATAGGATCCACATTGTTATTTAAGTGGTGAATTTGACCAAATTCTCACCTTCATAACATTCCCATAGCAGCAAAGAATGTTAAAGAGGCGATCACAGTTCATCTTGTGGTCATGCAGTCCGTATACCATGATGACACATCCCCCTGCCATTTGTGGTGGCGGAGGAGGAAAGGGCCTGGGTCCATGCATCATCATTCCACCGCGGCCAGGAGGAAAACGGGGTCTCGGAGGGGGACTTAGAAGACCCTCCTTCACTGGTGGTCTTGCTCCGCATCCTCCCACTACAATACAAGCACATCGTTAGAGGCATCTACAGTGTAAGAACAGTTTGTGAAATTGACTTATCACTCAGGACTGTTCTACCTTTGGTGTTGAGACACGTTTTCTCATTCTCAACAATCCTTTGTTTTTTTTTTCTACAGTTGTTTATTTCAAAAACTGTATTCACTTTCCAATATTTGCTCATCAACCCTTGGAAAATGTGGTTGCTAGTACGATTATTATGCACAGTTTAACCAGCACAATTGAACTTGTTTCCAAACTCATAGCCAACAATTTTTCTTCTCCAACACCTTTGGTTAGCACACAGTGAGATGAACAAAAGCCTAATGAATCAGCAGCAAGTTTTGCACAGTGTCTATCATAACTGTCACTTTTCCAAACAACTCATATGAAATCTGGCTTTTGCAGCATGGCACTTCTCCACTTTCTGCATACTAAACGTTGACAGTTTTTAACAATTTGACCAAGTCAGTTAGAGACAGAGAAATTTTTAAGTTTGAATGCTGCAGAACTGGTAAAAAAAACATAAACAAGCGGGCAAGAGACAAAAAGATTCTTCAGAGTTAAGGACACTTGCTACAATATTTCATTATTTGCCACTGGCAGTCAATGATACATTAACATAATGCAAACACCCAAAATTATGTTAAAAACTTACTTAAACCCAGCTGGCTTTTCATCAGCCCTCTACGCTGCATCAAACTAGAATTAAGACTGGGATGTATGGAAAGATTGATTGATTTAAAGCGCAGTGGGGCTTGTTGTAAGCTTGGAAATCAAAACCATTAGTATTTTGAATAAACAAGAGACTCTAGTTTACAAATATTGGGCTCTATTGTGATACACAAATAAATACAACATGGGAACAGTTAACAACTGAAAAATATATTTGAAGCTTGAATCAGTTAAGGAGAGACAATTTAAAGAGAGCATAATATGCAGTACAGCAATAAATTAGAGGTATTCCATCTATTTTTTCACATTTAGTTTGATACATGTACTATGGTGGCCCACAAGGGACATGCTGCAAATAAAAAAAAGTTGCTGCAAATAAAAAAAGTTGCTGCAAATAAAAAAAAGTTGCTGCAAATAAAAAAAAAGTTGCTGCAAATTAAAAAAAGTTGCTGCAAATTAAAAAAAGTTGCTGCAAATTAAAAAAAAAAGGTTGCGGCAAATTTAATATAGCTGCTGCAAGTTAAATAAAAGTTACGGCAAGTTCAATATGGTTGCTGCAAATTAAAACAAACAGTTGCTGCAAATAATATTCGACAAAGTGTGCGCGCGCACTGAAAGAAGGAGGAGGACTCGGTACAAGGCTTTTGAGCGCGAACCACTCGAAGCGGCCATAGTTTCCGCATGGTTTCCAGTTTGCTAAAAATGTTTTGCTTTTCGTGCGGTGGCGAGTGTCCTTCAACTGCTAATTTTTGCCGTCAATGTGGTCAGCAGCTGGCTGTGGAACAGGACTCCAAGAAGGATGTCTTGAGTGCAGTCGATGACAATGCAGCCGGTTCGTCATGCCGGTCGGGCAATGGTTCAGCTAGCGCTACCTTGACATTCTCACAGTTTAAAGCCAGAAAAGAGGAAGATAGAAGGGGATACTTCCGGAGAAAACGACCGGCGAAGAGACCAAAACTTGTTCATCAACCAGACAACTCGGATGTAAAGATCAATGTTGGTATTATGGCTCTGAAGGATGGGGCTCTTACCATAAAGAGAGGCATAACACTTCCATTGACAGTCCCGCATAGTATTGGCGCTGATGAGTTGCTTGAAAAAGCCGTGGAAAAACACTTTCGCTTCAACAAGGATGTTGTAACAAGCAGCAATACGGCATTCTACCACCTGCTGTATGGTGATAAAAACCTGGTGAGCTCTTTGCCTGGTTCTGAAGAGCCTTTCACTCTAAAGAGATACAAAGACGAGATTGACAAACCATACTCGCGAATTACTCTTTATCTGTGCTCCTCTTCGGACTACAACGACAGCATTTTCTGCGAACTTGATTCGGATATAGACCTGGAATTATGTGATGTTACACCAGGGTTTACGCCCACTGGAGTGGAGGACAAAATTCAAAATACAGGTTCAAGATCACTGCCAAGTTCAGTACCAAGTTGTTCTTCACACTCCCCTTCCATTTCATCCAGGATTGAACAGCAAGGAGGATTGGTGGGAGACACAAGTAACTTACCTGTAGGATCTTCATCTTCTTCTACTGTTGAAGGTATGAATAAAGTAGGTCTCCTCTCTTTTCTTCCATAGGATTGGCCCAGATTGCTAATTAAAGTGTAGTAATTATTCTTACATATTATTAGTGTTGGTTTTGACTATCGTCTTCTTTGTTTTTGTGTTCTTATTTCCTTTTTTTTATTTTGATCAACACAGTTCTGCAATTGGGGGATTCACTACACCCATCAACCTCAACCTCTTTAGCAGCAGATGCTGCACGTTCTTCAAGTGTAGGAGCAGAGCCTTTGACTCTAGGTAAACATGTTACCATATTTTTACAGCTCAAAAGCACTTGATATTTTACCAAGGCCTTTAAAAATAGGGTTTGAGTGTACATGTATTTCACTGTCCTGTTTAAGAGCCTTGTTTGACTGCAAATCACCTTAATATTGGCAATGATCTTTAATAGCATAATAACTGCTTTGATACATTCACATTTGTTTCTTGTGAGGCCTCTTCTCCTACACCCCCTCCCCTTTCCCTAATGGAGTAGAGTTTAAGTTCTTCCCCCATTGTAACAGTTGGTCTTTTTGCTTTGTATTCAGGAACCACATGTCAAGTTGAAATGCAAGAAATAGGGACAGGACCAACGTTGCAAGTGACTATTCACAGGGCATTGTTGAAGAATGACATGCTACAAGTATTTAAAGATCCTGAAATATTACACTACAGTCTAGACATAACTGTCATAGCACACAATGGGAGGGAAGAAGAGGGAAAAGGACAAGGGGTAATTAAAGAAGTATTGACAACATTTTGGAATGAATGTTTCAGTTCTCTTACGGTGGGTGCTGTTGAAAAAGTACCATGTGTTCGACATGATTACCAAAGATCAGAATGGGAAGCACTTGGTCGTGTTATTGTGTATGGGTATTTTGTAGCAAAGTATTTCCCAATTGGCCTCTGCCGGGCATTTGTTTGTACGATGCTTTTTGGAGAAGAAAGTTTAACTCCAGAGTTTTTGATTCAGTCTTTCAAATTGTACATTTCTGTGGAAGACCAAAAGATTGTAGATAAGTCTCTGGGAGCTGATTTTGATCCTAGTGATGATGACCTTCTGGATTTTTTAAGTTCCCTTAAGTGCTACAAATGTCCTACTGAAGAGAATATAAAATGCTTAATGTATGAGCTAGCTCATCAGGAGATTGTTCAGAAACCACGCTACATAATGGACTGCCTTGCCCCAATAGTCAGTGCCCTGAGGGTTTTCCCATCTTTCCAAACTCTCAAGGATTTAGAAGAGTTTTATGGTGCAAAAAAGCCAAGTGCTAAGAAGGTGATTAAACTTTTATCAGCCAATCCCACAACAACACCTGAACAGAGTAGTTTAGATTTTTTCAAAAAGTATGTGAGGAACTTGGATGGAGGTGAATTGTCAACCCTGCTGCAGTTTTTAACTGGAAGCAATATCATTACTTGTGACACCATTGAAATCACATTCACAACATTGCAAGGGACAGGCCGCAGACCAATTGTACACACCTGTGGGCCCTCATTAGAACTCCCATCAACTTTTCTCTGCTACAATGAATTGGCTGAGGAATTTGCAGCCCTGCTGCAGGATAAGGAGTCATGGTCATTCAACATTGTCTAATCATTGATATGTAGCTCTCATAAAATGTGATGTAAATACTCAAATATTGAAATTCTTTTAATTCATTGGGATTAATACAGCTGATTTATGTTAGTATCTTGACAGTGCATGAAACAAGCACAGAGTATTCACTTACTTACCAGTGCAGGTTCATATTTTTTAATATTTTAGGATAGGGTTAGAAATTAATTGCAAATTAAATATTATATAAGGAATATGAAGAACTTATTGTTGGTTACTGTTTCTTCAACTGCATTACAATAATATTGTGCATAGTTCTAACTACCAGAGTGATTTTCAAAATAAAAGAAAAATTAATACTGAGACAGTAATAAAATTTCACTTTTTTCCCAGGCTTGTTACCGGTACTGTGTAATGCCATGTACAGGGAAATAATAACTTTTGTTTTCTCTCATTCACACTACTACTATATCCCAACATGTACAGTGGCACATGAGACTAGTATTCATTGCTTTACACAGACAAGTTAATGCTGTAATTGGTTTAAACTCTGAAAGAGGTTAAAAGCATCTCCCTCATTCAGTGGATAATCCCAACCTTTGGTTTCCATGACATACTCAAAATATTCCTTATATAAATTCTCTTCTTCTTCCATATGACACTGTGGTTCTACTTCTTGAATTTTTGCTCCTGATACAGCTACAAGACAATCAACGGCCCCATTGTTTTCTGGGAGATAGTAGAGGATGTCAGGTACCCCTGGAACTGTATCATGGCGTGACTTTCTGATGTAATGACTGTTCCAATGGTCCCTCACTTCGTCAAGTTCATTTTGGATTACCCTCCAAAAGAAAAACCAAAGGCATTCCATATGAAACTCATTGCCAAGTTCTATCATCCTAGAATCACACATGTCCTTGAAGAAATTAATCCACCAATTTGAGCGGCTCTGTCTAAAAAAAGACCACCACCTTTCAATCCTTTGGTTTGCAGGGGAAGATCCATACTGGTGAGATTTTGCACCTGCAAACTCATCATCTCCATCTGCTCTAAAATAAGACTGCATTGCAGCAACTAAAACATTCTCACTGCCACAATCAGATCTTACAATCATTGGACAACCTCCCACATTCTGGATAGCATCCAAATAAAACCTTGCTGGGATCTTAGGATTGTTGTTGGATCTGTCAACTTCCAACCATATTATTCTTCTGCTGTATCCACAGATGCATCCATGAATTGGGAAACCATATGGTTTTAACTTGTCATATCCTTAAAAGGTAAAGAATATACCATTTGCATGAACAACTACAGAAAGCCACTTGCTCTTACAATACCCTTCTTAAGATGTTGACTCAAACATGCAACCTACAGCTATTTCATTTTGGCATTCATTTGAGGGTGGTACAATTTGGCAGAGATACTTATAAACCTAACGTTTTTTAACAGGGATGATGGAGTATACATGATAATCCACATGTACTTTGAAGAGCACAAGCATGTAATTTGTCTTGGTGTCAGTGCAGCTACTAAAACGCTTCACAATTAATGCACATGTTATTGGCTTCCCTGTGTGGTATCCAACCAGGGAGATATGTGGAGGAATATAAGAAGATGGATGGGATTCTTTGCATGAGGGTAGAGGAAAATCTTGACATTGTTGTAACGATCAAAGATTAGGGGGTGGGGGAATTCACAACTTTGTAAAGGATGTCAGGGGGATATTTTCACTGTGAGACACCTCACCCAGGGGACTTTGTCTTACAAGATACAACCCCCCTGGTTAGCCCAGGGCTCGACCCCATGGGGAAGCAGTTGACATGTACATAATGATGCTAAAACCGGGTATAGAATTGCACCCATTTTTAGGCATCCTGCTAATGAACAACCCGTTGTCTCTAAATAGTCCTTTTAAATGACAAATATTTGTGATCTCTCACCATGTAATATGAGCATTATCATGCCCCCCCCCCCCCCCCTTCGGAGTTCAGTGCCAGGTCTTCAGTCAGGTTACTCTGCCCAGAATTCATGAGAAAGACATAGATGAGTGATTGCATTAGAAAACAGGAATCAAATAGTGAGAACAATACAAGAAGAAAATTCTTTTAAATAAGCATAAGTCTTTTAATAGCTTAATTATATTTTCGCCCACCGTCGATGTGCCAGCACTGGTTTGGCCCCTCAGAAACGTAGGCCCTTCTCTTAAGTCGTCTTGCCCTCCTCTCCTTGACTCCCTCAGGGTCAATCTCTTTCATGATGTTGGCCACCAGGTTACGTGGCACATTTACATGGTGTTTTAGTCGAAGAGAATGCCACACGTACCGATAACCAGCCAGCGAACCTGCCCCATGCATCTCCAGCTTTATCAGTTCCCGCAGTAAATCTTCATCAAAATCGACTCCTTTTCTTTTTAATCCTAATTCTTTTAGTTTCCTTTTAAGCGTCCTCACGTGCATCCGTACACCATGAAGTTTTTCCAACAAACAAACAATGGCGTCGTAAGGGTATCCTCGATGGAAATACTCCGTTAACCATTTTTCTTTCTCCACAGAACTTGTCGCTTCATTCGAGTCCTGTTCCACAGCCAGCTGCTGACCACACTGATGGCAAAAATTAGCGGTTGAAGGACACTCGCCACCGCACGAAAAGCAAAGCATATCTAGCGAACAAATGAAAACTTTCGAGTCGAGACGGCTTTGCGCTCAAAATCCTGCGAGGAGGCCCTGGGGATAGCTGTACCGAGTCCTCCTCCTTCTTTCAATGCGCGCGCACACTTTGTCGAATATTTATTTGCAGCAATTGTTTGTTTTAATTTGCAGCAACTTTTATTTAACTTGCAGCAACTATATTAAATTTGCAGCAGCCTTTTTTTTTAATTTGCAGCAACTATATTCAATTTGCAGCAACTTTTTTAATTTGCAGCAACTTTTTTTAATTTGCAACAACTATATTGAATTTGCAGCAACTATATTGAATTTGCAGCAACTATATTGAATTTGCAGCAACTATATTGGATTTGCAGCAACTATATTGAATATGCAGCAACTATATTGAATTTGCAGCAACTATATTGGATTTGCAGCAACTATATTGAATATGCAGCAACTATATTGAATTTGCAGCATGTCCCTTGTGGGCCACCGTAATGTACACTGGGAAAACACAAAACAATTTTAAACCCTGGAATCGTGTTCTTTGTTGGGTTATCACCTATGCATAATCATTCTGTGTTTAAGTGTCATTTGTGAAATAAATTCACAAAGTGGTCTTTCAACACTTTAAAGCTATTTGAGTGGTTCATTTGTGGTTCCTGTTCATCACTTGAGCTGTACAAGGTGGTTCTAAAGTTTGAGCATGTGGATGAAATCTTAAAGTGTGACCATTCAAATGAAAGCTACTGAGCAGTACTTTTTTTTTACAACTGTTAGTACGCCACACAGGAGGTTGTAGCCTACAGTGTACGAGTTGATACAGTAGATCACATTTTTAAGCATGACCATTTAAATGAAAGCTATGGAGCAGTACTTTCCTGCAGTGTTGTTTGGAATTCTCCGCCAGGTGATAACTTTTTAGTGTTTGGATAAACCTTTGGTGTGACCAATCGGATAAAAGCTGTAGAGTAGCACTTTTCTGTACATGTGATGTATATTTTACTGGAAATCACTAGTTTTGAGAATGAAAACTCTTGTACAACCATTCAAATAACGCAGTGCTCACTTCCTTGTGGTACTGTTTGTAAATTAATCTGTACAAAGTTGTTTGAATTTCTGACTGAAAGAAAAGCCACTGAAAAGTTCTTTCCACTTTGTCAATATTTTGCAATAAAAAGATGGGTTTCTCCTCTCTTTCTGTTTTCTTTTATATTTTTGTCACTTGTTTTCCTCCACTACTGGTGTTAAAAAAAGAGCAGAGGCATAAATATCTATTGTAAGGAGAACAAAATGATCCCTTGGAGGAATCTCTGCTTACAGGGTGATTTGGGACAATATTCATTATATAATCCAATTTTTATGAAAAGGACACAAAGATTCTAAGCTCTGGCTAAATGAGGCAACAAAGTTGCAGAACAATTTGAGCTTGTGCGTGTTTCCACAATGCTCCCCTATTTAGCCACCTGAGGAAACATTGTTGCGGCAACAAAAATGTTTCTGAATTCCCTCAGAAACAATTTTTTGTTGCCGCAACAACATTTCCTCATGTGGCTAAATGGGGAAACATGGTGGAAAGATGCGCAAGCTCAAATTGTTGCCGCAACATTGGTGCCTTGTTAGCCAGAGTTTTACTTTCAAATAACTGCATTACTTTTATGTAGTGGCTGGTATTAAAATGCTTACCTGTCTTTTCAGGCTGTGTATAGTCATACGTATTTTCATCATTTCTATAGACATTGAGTGACTCAGCCTGCAATAAAGCAATGTTATCACATCATCATCATCATCATCATCATCATCATTATCATCACCACCAACACCATCATCATCACCATCACCACTACCATCATCATCACTGTCACCACAATTATCATCATCAGCATCATCACCATCATCATCATCACCACCAACACCATCATCATTACCATCATCCTGTCACCACAGTTATCATCATCAGCATCATCATCATCATCATCATCACCATCACCATAATCATGATTATCATTATCACTGCTAACAAAAAATATATTAAGTAGTACAAATTACAACTTTAGTCGACCCCTTTTGTTAGCATGCATAGGCTCTGTCCACTATGAGATGCTTCAAGAAATGTAGGTTTTAAGGAAATAAGGTTAAGCATGAATATCACTCAAACATGGGCCACTCTTAGTATCCCAAGCATATCTATCATTGCACTGTACCCTGGAGAATTCGATCTTCAGAGTGTTGCAGCCTGTGTAAATATCAGCTCCATTCAAGTTTTCTTTGGCCTGTGATGCTTGCTCTACAGTAGCAAATCTGTTGCAACACTTAAGTCAAGGTCTTATACCAACAGTGAGCACAACTCTCAACTCTAGGCCAGTTTGAGTCGACTAATATGGCTGTGAAATAAAGGAAAAGGAGAAGAAGGAAGGGAGCCCTAGGTTGAGCCTCCCTGTGTGGGGAGGTGTCGAGCCTTACAACCTCTTATTAAGGAAGTATTACCTCCTCCCTTTCTGTTTAAGGAGCATAAATTTCCCCTTGTCTGCAGGGAGACAATAGGGTCATTTATACTGGAGAAAATAAGACGCATCTTATGTAAGACGCGACTTAAATAAGACGCGAACTGATCGTATAAATGGTACAAAACAAGCGTTCGCGTCTTATTTAAGTCGCGTCTTACATAAGACACGTCTTATCTTAGAACAGGGTTTATTTTTGTCCGCATCTTAATTAAGACGTGAACTTCCTCCTATAAATGGTTTCACGTCCTAAATAAGAAGTGAACTGCAAGTGTGCGTGCATAACAACAAGAGCAACATGAGCTTGTCTTACAATAAGATAGTGTAATTGGTTGCAAAGCTTTGCAAAAGATGGCCAGGAGAGCCAAAAGTGAATTCAGCATCTTCCTTCTTTAACATGCCATCAGTCACACCAATTGTCAATCACTTTCTTCTGACTCTTCTCGGATTTGTGTTGTTTTCTTTGTATGCTACAGCAAGTTTATGAATTTTCTATAACAGTGTGGTCTTCATAAGAAAAACAAATCTCTGGGAAAGTCTCTTCTTTCCTACAGCGCGACATCTTGGCGGGTAAGCGAGGCTGTATAAAAAATAAGACTCGAACCATTTATATGAGATCTTCGCATCTTATGTAGGACGCAAAGGTATAAACGGCACAGTTCGCATCCTATTTAAGTTGCGTCTTAGGTAAGACATGTCTTATTTCCTCCTGTATAAATGGCCCTATTACTACTCCCCAAAGCTTACCCACTCTCAGTGTCTGAAGTCTGCACTTCCCCTTTCCGTTTTGCAGTACCCAGTTTCTTCTTTAATGGCAGTTAACACTTCAATAATTCAGTGATTCATTCATGCACTAAAAAGCAGGAGCTACATGGCTTCAATTTCATCCATAACTGCAGCTAGTCTCTCTTAAAGGAGCTACGTCACCGTCCATAGATTTTGATAAGTTTAGCCTCAATTTTTCAAAAAGGTCATTTGTAATCCATTTCAATCTTCTCCATCCTTCACCATCCTCATCATATAATTTGCATTTATTCTCGTCTCTTTGGTGCTTATCTTCCCTGACAAATTGGTATCTCACTGATTCCCATTATTTAAATTCATTTTTTTATGTCTATAATAATGACCCAAAATATTGTGACCAAGTTTCTTCAAAACATTACAGCAGGAACTGTTTCAAAGGATACTCGACCATCGCCTGCAATCCACTCTTCCTGAAAATCACAATCTTCAAAACATGACCTTGTTTGCTGAAGATTGTGTGAAGAATGTTCTGAAAATATAACACATTAGATTTTAGAAAACCCTTTGAACTTGCAATTAATTAGAGACTGAATTTTGCCAGGTAAAAACCCTGTTTAGAAACAAAATCAACCTAAAAGTTGTCATGACAGAGTTATGCTCTTAGCCCTTCAGCTGAACACAGATGTTGTTGTTCAATTTTTCCTTTTGTTTTTTGGGTATAGTAATGTATGTTTATGTCTGATAAGACAAAGGGGACAAAATAACCAAGGACAAAATTGAACCCTGACACATACAGGCATGAATTACTTTTTAAAATTTTCACTCACTGTTGTGACTGGGTATTGAGGATTTATAATGCAGATAAGCAGGATTCTGGCCGGTGGATTTTCAACCTGTACACTGAGATTTCTGTAAGAAAAAGCAAGATGAGTGATAGTCCTGCCAATACTACTATGAATTTATTGCTCTAACTACTATGTCTTAACAAAGGTGAGCACACTCAGGAACACTCTTGTAAATGGCTACACTTTAAGATTTTCATTCGCTGACTCAAAAATTGGAACCACCTTATACAAGTCATTGAACAAAACCACATGTCGCAGAAATTCATTTATTATTATTATTATTATTATTATTATTATTATTATTAAGCAAACAGAGATTACAAAACAATCACATAAAAGCTTATACGCACTGATTGGTTAAATTAAATTATAATTTATTCATTTATGGCAGCTTCCATTTCTCAGTGTTAAAATGCTGTACTTACTACATGTAATTCCATCCAGAAATTAAAAGCAAAAATAGACAAGCAGCAACCACTATCAAAAATAGATAAACAGCTGCCACTATCAAACATGGAATACTTCAATCTATGGGTAAGTAAGAGACTTGTTAAAAATAATTAATTATTTCAAAATACATACTTTGATATAGTCTTGCTTTTGGAGTAGTTAAAGTAGCAGTATCTCCCACACAGAGAAACTTTTTCGGCATTTCCACCCTAACATACAAAAAAATAACATGTTCATTTGTTACACTGAAACATTTAGACTCTGAAATGCAGGATTTCAAATAGCATAGGTACTACCACAAAAAAGTAAGGCTTACTTCTGTGTAATCAATAACAGCTTTTGCAGATCCAATGTCCTAAAATAAAATGGCAAGAAATCACAAATACATGTACACTCACACTAGATTCTATCAAATACAATTAAGAATCATTAAAATAATTGTTAATGTGAGAGAAAGAGAATGCATTGCACATGATGATTGAAATTGATTTCTTGAATACTGTATATTACAGTTCTTTAAAGAATGATGTACTGTAAGTGAAAGTTTTTAATGCAAGCAAACACAATTCTTGCATTTTTGAGACTAAAACATGATATTAGTCACTGCATGAGTCATCCCTTTTATGGTTCAATATCATTTACATGTATATTGCACAAATTAAGTAATGTTACATATCATAAATTGTGTAACTATGAATTTTTCCTAAGATGTGTTAAAATTGAACTCACTTCAAATTCGACCAATGCTTGTCGCATTTTCGGCATCATCGTTATACAGCTGTTATGAAAGAAAACAAAAGTTGGTCATTTGAAAATTTATCAACAAGCGAGCGAATACAAGATACACTCCGACAGCTGTTTATAACCTTTATATTATCATACTATGCCAACCACGCTGTAAAAATTGGTAACTCCTTGTCAACCTTGAAATTTCAACAATTGAGTTCTTATTCAGAACAATTAAGACTATTATTGCTTTTCTTCCATGAGTCATCCGGATGAGTTATGTTTACACCGAGAGCTTCCTCATGCCATACACGGTCAGATCGTTCCAAGTCAGATCGTTCCACAGCATACTAAGATAGTTCCATAATAAAAGTCCGATTTTTTCCCACGGAAAAGTTGTTCCACTTATAAATAGTAAGGAAAACCTCCCTCAATAATAATGTCAAGAAAAACGTCCTTTGTAAGTGGACAAAACGAGTTACCATATTTACCGACACGAATCCGTGCGAGACCTTTCTTGATGCTTCAATCTTCTCGTCTTTTTCTCCGTAGATTGCACTTCGTTTAAAATTTCAAGTGTATTTGATAATATAAATGTTGTTGATTACGATGAATTTATCGATAACTTTATCCGTTTAAACGAAGGACCATTTGTTCATGTTCCATGTTCTCACCTCGGAACAGAAGCTTAAGTCATGTTGCTTGAGTCTAAAGTAAGACCTTACACATAAAAAATTGCTTTGGGTCAATTTATATGTAATACTCTGATTTTGTCGTTCTTTAACGTAAATGTATTAGCAGTGAAATCCATATTGACCTCACCATTCTGTGGAACGATCTGACTTGGAACGATCTGACCAGGGATACCTATTTTCAAATACCCTTCAATCATATCAAGCTTGTGTGTGACTAGATGAAATTTTGATCGCACGAACTGCGATTATCATTTAATCGAAAACAGAACTAATTAGTACATCATTACTTTTCAAAGAGGAAAGTTCAAAAAAAGAGTTTCGAAATCAATTTTTCCCTTGATAAACTCACCTGATTGGACCGAAATGAGAAAGAGCATGTAACAAATCTTGTTCACGGGCTTCGTCCGCTACGCCGCGGACATGAATTACAGGGGAAGGCTGCTGGTAATGTGGGTTCGCACCGCTTTCACCTTGATAAAAACTCTGTTCGTATCCTCCAGCAGCTCCCGATTCCATTTTCTGGCGTTTAAAGTCGCCGTTTTCATACCCACTTTCGGCATCTCTTCCGAGAGCATGCTTCTCCGCCATCTTGAATCGCCGTTATGATAACCCAGAAATCTTTTCAGACAGGATTTAGCGACCGCGATCACGCTGCACAGCGCTCATCCGCAATAACAATCGCTGCACAACGCGCGGGGAAGTTTGAAATCAACGCTCGATGTTTGCTTGCTTCAGTGCATGTTTTCAAGTTGCTGTTTAGCTGTTTTTTTCCACTCCACAGTTTCCTGAAAGGCCGTCTTTATCTTTGAAATGGAGGGAAGAACCGACTCCTTTAGTGGAAATGAGTGGGAGCTCAGCAAAGAAAACGTGCAGCCACTGAAACAAGGTCGCAAAATGGCGAACTTGACAGCCGCCCTAGCGCCGAGTTCTGTCGATCAGACTAGAATTTTTAGAGAAAAACAGTGAGTTTGTCCTTCTTTTAAGCTCAAAGAAAGCCTCTGTTATTTGATTGATATTATTTTTATTCTTTCTTGCGATTTTCAAGGGAATTTGAGGCCCAGATCAGGACATACGACGGCGATGACCCACTAGATATCTGGTACAGGTAAGTGAATACAATACAATACAAGGGAATTTTTGTGCCTTACACCTATTTGTAGGTATGTTTCTACTAAGTTAGGGGCTGTTTACATGGAGGCAGGAAGATCCTAGCACTAGGAAGATCCTAGAGCTGGGCGAACCAACCTTTCGTTTGGTTTCGCATGCAGAAATTTCGGTCGGAAATTTCGACGAAATTGTCTTCCTTTAGCCGCTGATCGCCCGGCTTCCTAGTGCAGGATCTTCCTACCTCTCAGGTAGGATGATCCTAGGACTAGGAAGATCCTAGTTAAATCGATCAGAGGCTAAAACTTATGTTTTTCAGTTACATAGTATGGACAAGTGAGAACTTTCCCAAAGGTGGCAAAGAATTGGGGAATTTGCTTGAACGTTGTATAAGAACATTCCAAGACCAAGACAGATATAAGGACGATGAACGATATGCTAAAGTCTGGCTACGCTATGTGAGTTGGCCTTGTTATAATGGTTAATATGATACATGTGCCATCATCATCATTATTGTTATTAAGTCATATGTGGGTTATGTTTGTTGTTGGTTTCTGGGTTAACTCCGGTTTTCCCCTCTCCCACAAGAACCAATATTTCCAAATTTCAATTTGATCTGGAATTTCGAGGGCCACAGGTTTTTCAGTTGAATGTTACTATAAGTGTCACCCTTTGTTAAACAAAGTCCATTGTTATCATTATTTTGATTTTATTTAGCACTCACACTAGTCTAGTACTTACTTTAAGTTGTGCTTTACCATGGCAAATGGCCGGTAATACAGATACATATGTGATGTGATGTAAGATCAAATATGTAAAAAGCAAATGAATAAAGGGGATTAGTTTCTAAAGAAACTGTGGTGCTGCGTCAGTGGGGGAGTGAAACACGAAAATTTGGTTTATCAACAGAGTTGATAATGTAAATTGACCACCGTACAGGGATTCGATTAGCTGACGTTTCAAGCGTTAGCCCTTCGTCGGAGCGAATCGAGGAATTGTGGGTTGTGTATGGTTTATATACAGAAAATGGAGCTACGCTATTGGTGGTAACATGGTAACGTGAAAAACAGGAATAAATTAATTGAATGAAAAGCGCTCGTTGATACCGTGGGGATTAAGGGTGCCAATTTGAAAGATCAGTTTTTGCTTGAGATTTTTACGGCTTTCCGTGGTACCTTGATGTAGGGAAAGGCCGGAGATCGACATGTGTTGTTTGGAATGGTTAGGGAGATTAAAATGCCGAGCGACAGGTTTGGATGCGTCTTTGTCATCTTTCTCAACATCACGAAGATGTTCTCGGAATCGGTCACCTAGTCGTCTTCCTGTTTCGCCGATGTATAACTTTTTGCATAATGTGCAGGTTATGCAATAGATAACATTTGCGGAAGGTACACGTGAAACGATCAGTGATCTTAACAGATCGCTTAGAGCCCAATATTTTGTCAGTGTTTTGAATGAAAGGACAAGTTTTGCATCGCAAGCGCGTGCATTTAAAAGTGCCAGGTTGTTCAGTCATTTTGAATGCGCTTTTAACTAGAAAGTTACCTACATTTTTGTTGCGTTTGAATGAAATCAGCGGTGGTTCCGAAAAGATTCTAGCAGTTTCTGGATCATTTTGCAGTATCTTAAAGTTATTAAGAATGATGGCTTTAACTGGGTTATTAAGCGGGTGCATAACACTTCGTGTTCGCAAATCAAAATGGACTCCCCCAGAGGGCCAGTGCGCCTCTTTAGATTTTTTCATCAAAAAATGCCGTCGTGACGTTCAAAAACTAAAATTCAATTGTGACACTAAATTTTCCAACCTTTCTTCGGAAGAGTGGGCGGCGCTCAAAAATCTTAGCAAGCGGAAAGATGTAATTGTCAAATCGGCCGACAAAGGCGGCGCGGTAGTTGTTTGGCAGTCCGACCTTTACAAAGAAGAAGCTTTGCGGCAACTTTCTGACACCTCCTTTTATGCTAAAGTCGAGAAGGATCTCACTTCCACCAACCAAAAAATTGTCAAAGACACGATTCAGGACCTAATAGTCAAACAAGAATTGCCGGCTACCACTACTAATCTCATCATCACTACTCCAAGAACCTCGTGTATTTACTTTTAACCCAAAATCCACAAACCTAACAACCCGGGTCGACCTATCGTTTCTGCCTGTAGTTGCCCTACCAAACTCATTTCTAGCTATTTAGACAAGATTATGGCGCCTATCGTCAAATCTTTGCCATCTTACATTAAAGACAGTCAACACGCACTTGAAATTTTCCGCGATTTCAATTTCACCGGCGAAGACAAACTAATTTTCACTATGGATATTACATCTCTATACACTGTCATTCCTAACGGCGAAGGTCTTCAAGCACTTAAGTATTTTTTCGATCAACGCACCGTCAAGGAACCTAGCTCGGAAACACTACTCCGCCTAGCTGAACTAGTTTTAACACTTAACTGTTTTTCTTTCGCTGCCAACTATTACAAACAAATTAATGGTGTAGCGATGGGCACAAAAATGGGACCTAGCTATGCCAATCTTTTTGTAGGGTACGTCGAGTACCAATTCTTCAATCAGTACAACGGTCCTAAACCTGAACTCTACGGTCGCTACACTGACGACTGTATCGGCGCAATTTCGTCTAGCAAGGAGGAAATCAATCAATTTATAACCGCCGTTAATTCCTTTCATCCGGCTCTAAAATATACCTGGGAAATTTCGGAAACTTCCCTGGCCTTTCTTGATATCAAAGTTTTTATCAGCGGCAACGGTTTATGTACCAGTGTGCACTACAAACCCACCGATTCTCACAGTTATTTGTTGTATTCATCTTCACATCCATCTCATGTCAAAAACGCCATTCCCTATTCTCAATTTCTTAGACTTCGACGTCTATGTAGTGATGACTCTGATTTTTCCAACAAATCAGAGGAAATGTGCCATTTTTTTCGAGAAACGTGGCTATCCTGATTCTGTACTTCAATCGGGCCATCACCGCGCTCAGCAGATTGATCAACAGTCAGAACTACAGACGTCACAAAAGGAAAAGAATGACAGAATTCCATTCACCCTCACATTTCACCTGCATAATAACCCAGTTAAAGCCATCATTCTTAATAACTTTAAGATACTGCAAAATGATCCAGAAACTGCTAGAATCTTTTCGGAACCACCGCTGATTTCATTCAAACGCGACAAAAATGTAGGTAACTTTCTAGTTAAAAGCGCATTCAAAATGACTGAACAACCTGGCACTTTTAAATGCGCGCGCTCGCGATGCAAAACTTGTCCTTTCATTCAAAACACTGACAAAATATCGGGCCCTAAGCGATCTGTTAAGATCACTGATCGTTTCACGTGTACCTCCGCAAATGTTATTTATTGCATAACCTGCACATTATGCAAAAAGTTATACATCGGCAAAACAGGAAGACGACTAGGTGACCGATTCCGAGAACATCTTCGTGATGTTGAGAAAGATGACAAAGACGCATCCAAACCTGTCGCTCGGCATTTTAATCTCCCTAACCATTCCAAACAACACATGTCGATCTCCGGCCTTTCCCTACATCAAGGTACCACGGAAAGCCGTAAAAATCTCAAGCAAAAACTGATCTTTCAAATTGGCACCCTTAATCCCCACGGTATCAACGAGCGCTTTTCATTCAATTAATTTATTCCTGTTTTTCACATTACCATGTTACCTCCAATAGCGTAGCTCCATTTTCTGTATATAAACCATACACAACCCACAATTCCTCGATTCGCTCCGACGAAGGGCTAACGCTCGAAACGTCAGCTAATCGAATCCCTGTACGGTGGTCAATTTACATTCATCAACTCCATTGATAAACCAAATTTTCGTAAGATCAAATATGGACTGACAGTTAAGCACGTTTACATGTTGATGTCTGATCTCACCCCACAGAAGAATTGTAAACAACCATGAGACTATGTGATATGTGTGGCATAATTACATTGCCATACTGTAACAATTAGCAGGCACTTTCCTTAATATAATTGACTATACTATTATAGTTTATTTCAGTGGAAAGTTGCCACTTCTTCATAGAAGCCAGCTATGTGAAGGCTTTTCTGATGTGATTTCATTTCTTTTTCTTTTAGACGGATATCTCCACAGATCCCATAGAAATATTTGAGTACATGCACAGTCAGCAAGTGTGCAGCAGTTTGGCTCTTTTCTACGAGTCTTGGGCTCAGCTACTGGAGGGTCGTGGCAACCACAAGAAAGCCGACGAAATCTATAACTTAGGGATCCAGAGGAATGCAGAACCTCTGGATAGGTTAAAGAGGCAGCACAGGTAGGATTATGTTACTCCTTCAGTGATTTTGTTACCCTGCATCCTTTGTCTCTGACACGTAAAAATCCTAAAAGACGCAAAGTAATTTATGGCATGCATCCTGCAGGACACAATAAAGGCGGACCTCACACGATCCAGGCTTCTAGGATCAAAAGTAAAATGAAATGAACAAAACGAGGAGCTGTTCGCATTTCTTATAAAACATATGTATCTTGGCAATAGTATAAACTTAACTACAAATTGTACTTTGTTAATGGTTTAAGTCAGGACTTCTGATATTAATGCCATAACCCATTGATTTTGGCGTTGGACTCATTAGGTTGAGTCCCATTGACTCACTAATGACAATTTCTTAGTAACAAAATCACTGCTCCTTCACTTGTCTCTAGCAGTGTCGGGTGGCCCCTGGTGACTTGCGTTTGCCTTTGGGTGGCAAGGACATTATAGTTTTTGCATAAAACTTAAATGCTGAGCACCCTGGATTTCAAAGGTTTCTTAGCTACAGTAGTGTGCTCCTTAAAGTTTTTCTTTAGTTAGTAAGAGCACATTGTCAGCATCAGGGCTAGATTTGTACATGTCTGTATAAATGTACAATCGCCATATAATTTTGTAAAACAAAATAAAATTAACAATAATTTAATAATGATTATGATAGTGAATTTAATTTATCACTGATTAATAACTGATTATTTTAATTTAATAGCTGATAACAGTTTTCGACTCATTGAAATAATATTATTACTGGCTGGACAATACCCCATAAGAATCTTGACCAGAAGGGTGCCCAATAAGATGGCCTTCTAATACAATGTGGTTTGTGGTTTCAAGAGCATGAAACAAATCAATCAGTGGTCAGAGATGGGGTTTGAATGCTAGACTTCCAGACTATGACCATTCAATCAAGCTGTTTTAGAGACACAAAAACTAACCATTAAACCAAACCTGGCTAGTAAGCATGCATCCATTATATCTTCTTTAGTTTTAGTCTTGGACTGGACAACGTTTTTTGTTAGACTAGTGGATTTTCTATTCTAAAATAGACAAATCCATTTTGCGCCTTATAACATTTTAAAATCTGTTATGTTAATATTACTCTGAAAGCTAATAAACTTTTTAATCATGTTTTTCAATAAAGCTGTAACTAAATTCATTTATGGGCTTGTTTGCTTGTTTGTTGTTGTTTTTTGTTTTTGTTTTTTGGCAAAATTTAGTATTAACAGAGTTTTATCATGGGCAGAGCATTTGAGATGCGTCTGGCTGAAAGAGTTTCAAATGGGTTACAACAAGTGTCACTAGGAGAAGACTCTGAACCAGAGAGAGTCACATTAGGAGGACTCAAGCGACAAGGCAAGAAGGGAACTGTTGGGACAAAACGAACTGGGAGTGCCACTCTTTGTAAGTGAAATTTAATAATTATATTAATAATATTGACTTAGGGGAGGATGTGAAGATGAGGGTGAACTGGTACATCCGATATAACCAAGCTTATGAGTTGAACTTTTTTGATCTCATGTTATGTCGTTGGTACCACTATCTTTCAGATGTTTTTGAAGTGAAAATGATTAAGGGTGAGCAGGCATAAAGGGAATTTCTTCAAATTACATTGTTCTGTCGCACCTCACCTGTCTTCATGTTGCTTGTAAGAAGGCATGAAAAATATGATCAATCCACCAGTTTTTCAACGAATTACTGTACATGTAGTTTGGAAGATTTAAATGCATCCTACAACCTGTATTTATGGTTTTAAAATTATAATTATTTTTTGGCCAACACAGTAAAAAGTACTTGTAGCTAATAAATTATTATCGAGCACAAAGTCATGTAGCTTTGGCTGCAACAAACAAATTCTGATCAGCCCTGTTCCATCCTGCCTCATTTTTTAGCCAAAACAGGTGGGATAGGCATTGCTCTGCAAAGTTCCAACTCCAAGAATAGCGGCATCAAGATTTTTTGCGATGATGACCCTGGAGCTCAAAGTTTCCTGCCGCCCTCTACTGGGGAGTGGCAGGTCCCTCCAACTCAACAGGCGATCAGAATAGAAAACACACAGAAGCCTGGAAAATGGACTGAAGCAAAGGTAAAGTGGAAACATAAGACCACTTTGAAAATAAATTAAAAGAGAGTCAAAGTTTAAAGAAGGAAATGTATGGGGTTCTTGTGTCAGGTCTTTACCTTTTGGACCTTTTCTTTTGTTCTTGTCATAGCTACGACCTCAACCTTGTACCCAGGGTTGGTCATTTCCCTTGACCAGTGGTCGGGAAATGAATCGGAAAGTTCCGACTTGGAAGTCCGCAAATTTCAGACATCCAGCTGAACTGCGCATGCTTTGGGTTCAGAAAATCTCCTTGGCATCCTTCACAAACTCTCAAATTTTCTCTCTGTTTTACTTCTGTTTATTTGAATTGTTTGAAAAAGCCAATCAGAATTGTAAACCTATTTGATCTTTCAAGAGTCACTCATTTTTATCAAGCCTGCACAGTACGGAGCGAAGACTCGGGGGATGAGAATGAGCTAAGACCCAACTCTGGGGAAAATGGGGTTTGTTTTCTTGCCGGATAAGTTAAATATATAAATCCGAAGTATTTAATGAATACACTGTAACTGTCGACCATTTAGCCCAGTGGTAGAGCACTGGACTACCGTGCGGGAGGTCGCGGGTTCAAACCCCGGCTGGACCAACACTCAGGGTCTTTAAAATAATTGAGGAGAAAAGTGCTGCCTTTGTAATGACATCTACAAACGGTTAGACTTTCTAGTCTTCTCGGATAAGGACGATAAACCGTAGGCCCCATCTCACAACTCTTCATAATTCTCTGATTCTGTGGGACGTAAAAGAACCACTAGGGACGTAACAAAACTCTGGCAGTGACCACCCATAGTGTCTGTCTTAATTTGAAGTTGACATTACGGGGCACTCATACTCAACTTCATTAATTGTACACCTGTAAACTACGTTATAAGCTGTCTGGCAAAGTCCCCCGGCCAGTGTTGTAAAGTGCCTAGAACAGCTAGTGATATAGGCGCTACAGTATATAAATAGAGTTTATTATTATTATTATTATTATTATTATTATTATTATTATTATTACTGTCATAAAGCTTGGTCATGAACAAAGGGAATAGTTTTATGTTTATGCTCTGGCTTGGAAGATAATTTTATTAATTAACAGTACTTGTAAGGAACTAACATTAATTGTTTCACTTGAAATGACCCAAGTAACGTTAATTTTATTAAGTGAACTTCAGAAAGATGTGAGTAAAGTAGACTGCAAGTACAAGACTAAGTACAAGTCCAGCCTTCATAGTCTGTATTTCAAACCAGTCATCTCTCTAGTGCTCACGTTTCATCCCATTTCTATGCACAAACCTGCAACTGATTCCAACGATGCATTAAGGAATATTCATGAGAAGAGATTTTGCATTCTATTAAATTTATTCAATACGTTGTGTTTTTTGCATACTGCTAATTGCATGTGTGATTGAAATCTCGAAGTATGAACTTCTTGCACATTCTTGAATACATTAGTGGACTCGAAGGTTGCCGGGGCCTGTCACAGGCTGCTGCTAGAGCACATCCCTGATTAGATGGGGAGACTGAACAAACAAGACTGGTAATAAACAAGTGATTATCTAAGACATATGAACTAGATTGGAAAAAGTAGCCAGGGAATCAAGCTGTTGTCATATAGTCAATAAGCTGTTTTTTTTGGTGGAAAGTCGCTGGTTTTCTAGTACAGAATGATAGCCCTGCGTAGACATGTTCTCAGAGGCGATTTTTTAGTCTTGCACTCAAATCTGAAGGATCAATACATTGAGCATTTTGCATTTTGCATTCAATTAATATCTTTAATGTTGTCATAGGTCTCCCAAAGATATCATGCATCAGTTCCCCTCAGTGGAATACCCCAGAAGCCAGAGTTCTCAGTTCACATTGACGACGATGTTTTTAACCACCCACCCCCACTCCACAGCATGTTTCACAGTTTGACAAAGTACTGAGTGCCAAAAAACCTGATAAACCTTTTGTCATGGAGGCTCTGAGAAATAAGGTATACAATCATAGTAATAATGTGGGTATTGATTAATAAACTACAACTGTCACCCTGGGTTTGATAGTTAAACACTTCAGACAAGTTTTCAATTTAGTATTACTTATCTGTTTTCCTTCAAACTTCATGTAGGTACTTCCCATCCCAAATAAATTTATAAGATTGCTAAGCATTAATGGGTAAACTCAAGAAGGTCAAAAACATATTTTAACAACAAATTTTGAAAAAAAAAATGAAAAAAAGGTCTTTTTCTCTATGTTACACAAATGGACACATGAAGGTTGCTACAGTTACATAAACATTACTGAGTGTATGCAACTGTGGTTGTTTTTAGCAAAGAATTAAAGTTGAACTCTTTGCTTAACTTTCAGACAGGAAATCCTGAAGATCACAAGACCAGAGTTATGTACTGCAAGGAAAAAATTTATGCAGGTACAGAGGAGTTCTCGTTTGAAGAACTGCGTGCCGCTAGGATATTTGCAAAGATAAGAGCAGGGACCTACCATCCACCCGACACTGTAAGTCAACCAGAAAACGTCAGATACATGTACCCAAAGAACGAGGTTTACTCCTTTGATGGTGAGTTTCAGTATGAAGAAATTCTCGCCAGAAGGTACCTTGCTCGTCGAAAAAGACAAGTTCCGTCAAAGAGCCAAGTGTCACACGAAGATCAAGTGCTGCAGGAAAACCAATTGCCACAGGTCTGCCAATTGCCACAGGAAAACCAAATGCCTGTAAGTTTAAGGAACTTTCCCAATGATGACGAACCTTGCCCGATGGAGATTGGCAGCTGTGCGAAAAGTGTGGCCACTGCAACTGGGCCACAAGGCCATGGAAGTTTTCAAGCAACATCAGCAAATCACAGCAGGTAGATGTTTAAATACGCTGTAAGTAGACTACTCTAGGCTCCTTATCAGAGGGGCCACCATAGCTCCTAACTGAGAGACATGTACACATGACTGTATAACCCCAAGCTTCCTACACTTACATGTATTTGAGGGCTTTCCCTTTGGTAGGTTCGTCCAGGCCTCTTATTAGTGGTATACCATTATGGCGGGTAGGGGGGGGGGGGTACCAAGCTTCTTTGAAGAGGTGTGCCCTCACGGAATCATTGAAGGCTCTCAGTTAGTTGGCTCCTCTTGTAGAAGGTACCTCCAGACTGTTTATCATTGGTAATTCCTCTCAGAAGAGGTTCCTCTGTAGGTTCTTATCAAAGGTGTTTCCTCGTGGAAGGTATCTGCACGCTCCTTATCAGGATTCTTCGTGATGGAACTTTCCTTGTGCAGGAAATTTCAAGCAACCTCAACCTTTCTGAAACTTTAATTTGCTAGCAATGCAAACTTACGATCTTTGTTGTGAATGTCTTTCCCTCCTCACAGCCTGGAACCCACAGCTCGGCGAGGCCTCGCGTTTGATCAGCACTGTAACGTGCCGAGAGAGAGAAGCGAGACAAGAAATGGCCACTATTTTCCCATACTGTCGCGTACACCAGACGCCAACAGGTCTGGCGATTTCAATACCTCAAGCCTCACAGGCCCATCTCCAACGGTATTCACCAAACAAGCTCTGATGGAGGTTGGTGAAATGTTTAGTGGACCTCTTGAGTCAGAGTGTGCGCAGGAGATGGATCCAACAGATAAAGACTTTGAAGCAGCTTTTAGTAATGACTGTAGCACTACCACTAGCACATTTCCAGTAGGGTCTGGAGGCTTCGGTAGGTATTGAATGTTAATGAAGCATTTTTCTCGTGTGCCCGACTGTTACTTACTTGTGGTTCACGTTTCATTTTCCCGCAAACCCGCAACAACTTTAGGGAGCTTAAGCCTGATTTTAACTAGCGACGCAAGCGCAACCGCAAGCATAAGAGCGCTTATTTCACTGTGAAAACGGGCTTAACGCAAGCATAAACACAAGAGCAAGGATCAAAATTTTTCCTTTTCCTTGTGCTTGCGCTTATACTTGCATTCGCTTGCGTAGTGTTCATTTTCACTTGGCATAAGCTACTTATGCTTGCGCTTGTGCATGCGTCTCTAGTGAAAACCAGGCTCATTTTAAGCAACGACGACGGCAACGGCAGTGACACCAACATTTTAAAACATAACTTCTCGTCGTTGTAACTCTTTCGCGATTATTCCGACAAGTTTTGTTCAACTTTAAAAAGGTAGGCGAACTATCCAGGAGCTAAATTAGTAGAAACAGTGTTGGAGAAGAGACGACCGGGCCAGAAAGTTTTGACGTCATGCGCTAACGTTCTCGACAAAACCTAGTTGTTTTGAACAGGACGGCAACTGAGAAATGAACCAAAATGTAAAACGCACTTGCAGGGCGATATGTTTTTGTTGGATAAACATTGGTTTTGTGGCGTTATCGTCGTCGTTTTAAAGTGATAGTTTCATGGTTTGGCTCATGTGCAAGCTATGACGTAACCCACACAATAGGCTAGTTTCGAATTGTGGAAGAACAAAAGAACCAGGTGGAGGTTCAGGGGAATAATTTGCATTTTTTGTCAGAAACAAAGGAAAATGAAAATTATTCAGGTTTATCATTGTGTATAATTACTACATGATAAATTTACGGTTTCATGGTTGCAGTTGTCGCCAAAATGACCTTGCAAGGCCTTCATTCGTGGTAGTTTCTTGTATGAGAAGAAAATGCCAACATCAGACTGCAACTGGCGAGAATATTTAATGAGGCTAAATGAAATTTAGGCAAAGTTAAAATCAAGCCAATGCTGCCATTGCTCCAGGATCAGGTGGGGGAGGGGGGGGGGGGGGTCAAGGGAGGTCTGCAGGGGAATTGCCATGTGCCTTTGCTGGAGTTTGCTCTGCTAGCCTGCTTGCTTGCTTTTCCCTCCCTCCCTCCCTCCCACACTTTTGGGTAAGTATCAATTCCACACACTGGTATTCCCTTTCAGTGTTGTGTTGCCTGGAGGTGGGCTGTGGCTCGGTTGCCATGAAATGTTACTCATGCAAATTTGCCACCCTTCTCACCCCTGGAGCAAAAAATATTCATAATCTACAATCACTGCAAGTATCCGTGAACGTCTGGAAGCTGATCTATTGATTTCGTTTCTTGTTTCATTGTAGGTGGATTTGGAGGTGGTGCTGATTTTGTCATCTTTGATGAAAATGCCGCCAAAAAGGAAACCAAAGAAGTCGAGAACGTGGAGACTGAGGAGACTGAGGATAAAGAAAACATGTAGGCTTGGAATAATCGCGTTTTGTCTACGCTCCGTCCTCGCATCAGATTTTCTCCCAAAGAATGCGTTGAAAGGACGTTCTTTTTTCCCTGAATCTAATGTATCCGTTTTCTCGCGTTTCGGTTGTCCACAGCAGACCACTGAAAAGAATCGGAATCCCTATATTGTAGTCTCCAATGCCTTTTTCTTTTGTGTATTTGTTGGGCACTAGTTTAGTCTTCAAAAGATAATTGTCTGTGTACAGTAAGTCCGCCCATAAACCCTGTGCAAAAATGACCGTCTTTAACTTATTCTTTTGATCGTATTCAAAGTAACCTTGTTTTTGAGATCAAAATTCTAAAGAAATTTAGTGAGGCTATTTTGAATACGAACAAAAGAATAATTTAAAAGCAGCAATTTTTGCATAGGGTCTATATTGAAATCCATTTTCATCCTCCCCCTCAACTCCTCGTCATCATTAGATATCTTCATTTTGAGGAAACCCTTTTACTGAATCAAACTATTGCTGCCGCTGCTACAAATTTAATCTGGCTATCTTTCCTTTAGAGCTCAGCCTGCACTGCAGGCGTATTTTTGGCTTGCGAGTGATGTTTAAAATTAGTCGTTTTGGATTTTCAAACCGTGGAGGGTTGGGACGAATCAAAGGGGGCACTCCGGAGGCACTCCTTCGTCTTTCTACCTGACGCCCACCCCCTCCGTCACATTTGCTTGTCTTCCCAATCTTCTTCATAACCCAGGATCGTTTTGGTGAAAACAATCAGCCCTCGCTCGCCCTAAAATAAGCCTGCTCTGCTAAATAATTCTTGAATTTGGTTCTTTTTCGGACAGGCCTCCTAGTGGTAACCGCCAAGAGGCAGCCCGTCGACCTTTGGCCGGAATACTTCAGCCATCTGTTGGCATCCCGACCTGCTCGTTAGAAAGTGAAGAGGACGAGGACGATGAAATGGTCAAAAAAGACGACGACAAAGATGCGAAAACACAGCTTAAGAATTGTCATTCAACATACCAGCAGGATAAAACTAGTGAGGTATCACTGGCAGATTTTACGCACGATCAAACCACTTTTGCATCCACAAGCTTTGCTACTGCGGCGCGCGTGGCCTCGACTCCGTTCTGCTACGGGAATGTTCCATCATCGTTACCCAGTATTCCATGGAGTACAATTCGTCCGTCCAATGAAAATCCTGCATTGACTTCCGACGAAGCTGAGTGCTCGCCTGCGCGTGCGCATGCCAGCCAAGCATGCAGTAGCTTTACATCACCGCCCAGTAAAGTCTTGAGTCCCATATTTGAGGGAAGCCACGAGGACTCAAAGTCCTCAAATTCTAGTCATTCGTCAAATGCGTCTTCCAGACGGGGCTCGTGTTCGGTGACCGTGTCTCAGCCCATTGGATTGGAACTCAGTAAAATTCAAGAGGAGACAAGCATTTGTCAGACTCAGTCTGCTCCACAGGATGTTACTGTTGGTTCTGCTGTGATCAATCCATTCTCTGGAGAAGTTGTGGATGGGTTTCTCCGCAAGATAACGCCTCCTTTGTCAACGTACTGCGGATTTTTTGAGTCCAGTGAGGAGATGCCCAGAATCGCAGCAAATGCCACTGTGTGTTTCGGTAGGTTTTGAATTGTCCCATTACAAAGCCTGGTTTTCACTAGCGACGCAATCATAAGTGCAAGCATAAGCTCAAGCATAAGTAGTTTATGCCAAGTGAAAACGAACACTGCGCAAGCGAACGCAAGCATAAGAGCAAGCACAAGAAAAAGGAAAAAATTTGATCCTTGCGCTTGTGCTTATGCTTGCGTTAAGCGCGTTTTCACAGTGAAATAAGCGCTCTTGTGCTTGCGTCACTAGTGAAAACCAGGCTTAAGTGATTCTGGTACTAAATGACTGTCTAGTAATTTAACAAGCCTGTTGCAAGTATCTGAACCAATGAGCAGCAAAAACCAAACAAACAAACACTTTATTTACCGAGGGTTAAACACATTATGACCGGTAATCCTACTGATCCTATTAATTCTTAAAATTCTTAAAAAATCCTATTGATCTTAAAATGTTCTAGTGAAGAGTTTTCCTTGGTAGAGGTCTAAAGTTGTTCTGTAGCATTTTCCAGAAATTTGAGTGGGAAATTATGTTTCTGTATGAGTTACCTAAATTATTCCATATACTACATGCACTTGAGTGTAAAGTCCTGAGTCCTGAGTTCTGAGTTGTCCAAAACCTGGACATGCTGGCACACATTTCCCCGAGCTTGGCACTGGTTCTATGTATTTGCATTAAATTCTTATTGGACTTACCGTTTAGAGTGGTCTTCAGTTGAGTATCAAAAGGAATTCTAATTCACTTTGGTTTTTCGTTACCTTGTTCTGTGATTGGTTAGCAAAACCCGCGCCACTAGAGCGGTTTTCAGTTGAGCAGCGAACGTAGATTGCGTTTGTTTTGGTTCTGCATTGCTCCGCTCCGTGATTGGTCAGCAAACCTCGTGCCACTTTCTCAGCCAATGAGAAGCGGATTTCAGACAGATATCTGTTCTTCCCGTCCTTGGTAAAGTCTTAGAGAAAGTACAAATCATGTTAAATAAGGATGCCTTTAGAGTTAAAGGGAATCAACATGCCTTCTCTCAAGGTCGATCAACCGTATCGGCTCTTGTAAACATTACGCAAACATGGTTTAATGAGACAAATAACAGACCAGGGGGCAAAAAGGCTATCCACTCCTTATTTATCGATTTTAGCAAGGCTTTCGACCTGGTCGACCACTCGATTCTGCTATCAAAACTTGAAGACAGGAACATCAGCAAGTCACTGTGGCTATGGACAAAAAGTTTTCTCCAGGCAAGAACGCAACAAGTAAAGCTCCCTGGCGTTCTGTCATCAACGCAGATTTGTCCAGTAGGAGTAGCACAGGGGTCTGTCATATCCCCTTTGTTGTTTAGTATTTTCATCGATGACTTCGACGAATTTATACCTGTTGAAATGGAACGAGTACGAATGTGTAAATACGCTGACGACTGTACAGTTTATGAGTGTGTACCAAGTGGCTGCTCATCAAATATGAGTCCTTGATGGCCTCCAGAGCTGGGCTACTACAAATAACATGCTACTGAATCCCAAGAAAACTAGTTAAAGATTTCCTTCTGCAAAAATTCTGTCGAGCCGGAAACTCTGCGAATAAATAACACACAAGTGGAGAGGGTATCCCAGTTTAAACTACTTGGAGTATGGCAGCAAAATAACCTACGTTGGAACTACCTTGTCGAACAAATAATGAAGAAAGCCTGCAAGAGATTATATCATCTACGTGAATGTAGTAAAGCAAAGTTGCCTACGGAGGTTGGCATTATAGTTTATTGTACCAAAATCCGCCCACTCCTTGAATATGCGTCACAAGTCTGGGGTGGTCTACCACAGTATTTGGCAGACAACTTACAGTCCATACAAAACAGGTGTCTGGATATAATAGGTATATCGAGAACCTCTCTCCAAGCGTTGGAGCAGAGACGAATGGAAGCAACAAAACGTGAATTGGAAAGAACGATAGAAGACATCAATCATCCCAATCAAGTATTCTTCTCAAAGCCAAGCATAAGTCATAGTTACATTCTACGATCCAAACCTGGTCCAGTAGTCATACCAAGGTCTGGAACCCAAAGACATGCAAACTTTTTATAGCAAGAGCCGCAAGGCTGCTAAATTCTTAAATGTATAGTACACTTATATATCTATATTTATATTTATATTTATTATTTCCAGGTAAAACCGTGAGGTCTGGAAATCATTTTATTGTAATTTTTACATTATTTCTTATACTGTAAATCCATTGTATTTCTCTGTCAAAGATGGATCATTAAAGTTATTATTATATTATTAGAAGCAAAACCAAACCCAATCAAGACTTGCACGTGCGCACTTTCCCGCGCTCTGCGCCGCCGGTTACATGTCATTGTTTCGTATTCTGATTGGCTCATTTCATTGTTTTGGTCTGTTGTGATAGGCTGGAGTAATTGGTTTTACGACACTCGATTGAAAACTCTTCCATCTCAACCAATGAAAAGCAAAAGTAAAACAAATCGTGACTTGCACTCGTGCATTTTCCCGCGCTTGGCGCCAGCGACATGTACGTAATTGCTTCGAATTCTGATTGGTTCATTAAACTGCTTGCTCTTGTTGTGATTGGCTGGAGTAATTGCATTGGTTTTGGTTTTACGGCACTCAATTGAAAACCGCTCAAGCTTGGTGTTGTTTACATTTCTTGTGACTAACCAGAGCTCAGTACTCACTCATTCACTCACTTAGAGTCTAAAGTCTGGCTTTCCTTATAATATAGGCAACGATGACAGCTACCATGTAGAGAAGCTGATTGGATCGGGCGCCTTTGCCAAAGTTTACCTGGCGAGAAAAACGGACCCTGATTTTGATCCTGATGATACTGAAACAGACGACGAGAGTTGTGTCGTGTTGAAGGTACTTTTTCCAATATTTGAAAAAAGAAAAGGTGCATCGTTTGTATTGAACTGCAACGTGAACACAGGAGTCCAGCACTGAGGCTCCTTCTGGGTGATCTCAATTATTTTTTTTTGTTGGTATACTTCGAGAAACTTTGCCCGAATTTTATGTGACAACAGTTTATCATGACGAGCAAATAAAAATTTTCACAGAAAAGTTTGCGAAATATTGGCTCATGTGGATGCGGCTTAATTGGGAGACGTTTGGAACCAAATGCGTAGGGTTTGCAAACTTAATTTCTCGGTTGACAGAATTTTGAGTGACCTAGCCTGAAATCATGCCCTCTCCCTATATTCTCTACATGTCACTGAAAGATCGCCTGATCGCAGGTTATGAGTGACCCAGCATAATGCGTTTAATCCTGTTCGCTTCGTTTGTTCCAACAGGTTCAGAAAATTTCGATTGAATGGGAGTTTTACATCAGCAGACAGCTCCATAACAGAATGCAGGATCTTGGCTGCTCAAGAGAGTTGGTAAGATTTGACCATAAAGCCCTGGCCAAATGGACTTGCAAATAGACGCAAGTTGAAAACTTTGGTCAACTTGCGAGTCCGTTAGGAGTCCTTACAATGACTTGAGCTCACTTTGGTCGCAAGTTTTTCACCGTTTGGCCTCCCAACCCAAGTCGACTCAAGTTGAGTGACGTCCATTCGTTGTTATTGCAACCTATTACCTAATGAAATGCAGGATATGGCCGGAGGCAAACCAGCTGGCCAGGCTATTTACAAATATTCTTCTACAATCTTATCTTTCCTGTGGACGCTACTTTTACACTGCTCTTATCGGCAAACTGAATACCAGGTCCAACGGTCAATTGTGTCTTTTTAGAGCAATTTTCAGTTGAGTGTCGGAAAACCAAAACAAGTAATTACTTTAACCAATCACAATGGACGCAAACAGTGCAATGAACCAATCAGAATTCGAAGCAATCATGTAGCCGGCGTCTAGCGCGGGAAAAGCGTTCGAGCAAGTCACGATTGGTTTTGGTTTGGCTTCTCATTGGTTGAGAAAGTGGTGCATGTCTTGCCAACCAATCACAAAGAGAGGTAAAGCAAAATAAAAACAAACAAGACGTACTTTCCACACTCAAGTGAAAACCATTCTTAACAGTTTTGTTGTTTTATCAGTTTTGGGGTTTGGAGCACTTTTCAACTGAGTGTCGTAAAACCAAAACCAATTAAAAGTAATTACTCTGACCAATCACAACAGACGCAAACAGCGCAATGAGCCAATCAGAATACGAAGCAATTACGTGTAGCCTGCGCAAAGAGCGGAAAAATACGCGCGTGCAAATCACGATTGGTTTTGGTTTTGCTTCTCATTGGTCGAGAAAGTGGCGCGAGTTTTCCTGGCCAATCACAGAGCGAAGCAATGCAGAACCAAAGCAAAACGAGAATTACTTTCGACACTCAATTGAAAACCGCTCTATTTTAAATCACTAACAGCCTTTATAGTTGTTGATGTTGTTGTTGTTGTTGTTGTTGTTGTTATTATTATAATTGCTTTGTGCCTGTGATAATGATTGTGTTCTCTCATATTTCCATTCAGCATCAAATGTTTATGAATCCTCTGGCCGCTTATGTGTATTCAAAGTCGTCAGTACTGTTGGACAGATACCAGTCTCTTGGGACCATTCTTGTAAGTTCAACAACTACAGAATACACTGAACCCACAGCTTGGGTTGTTGATCAAGTATTTTTACGAAGTTTTGTTATTTCGTGATACACTGCTCTGTAGCCTTTTGTGCAGTAAGATTGGAGATTGAAATGTTTGAGGTTAAAAATCGTAAGAGCTGGGGGTTGACCGCGGTCAAACGTGAAATAAAATAAGTGTTTTAAAAATAAGGTTTTTGCGTTGAAAGCTCAAGAATTATAAGGTTTTCGGTAGTCTGTGATAAATCATTTTACGTTTTAAAAATGCTACTTACAAGGTTAGAAAGGGTAAAAAAAAACCCGAACGTTTCGACTACATGTAGTTTAAGCCTTGTGAAATAGCATTTTAAACCCTAAGCCAAAGTTATGGACATTTTGCGATTTGCTCTAAAGGTTTTAAGTCTTTTCAAAGTGAAGTATGTGGAGACTGGTCGGCGCTGTGTGTGTTCTTTCTGTTTGAATGTGCGACTTCCGGAAAACGTTTTACTCAGATCGTAGTAAACTTGGTGAACTATCAGACCCACAGCAAACTTATCAACTTTTAATTCCCAAATTCTCATCCCTAAAACTCGGTGGAAAAAAAAGCTGGTCGAGTGTTTCGGTTTGTTGATGTCAATAAAAATGTGTTTCTTGGCAATGAAAAACCTTTTCTGATGCTTTCCTTCAGGACATGGTCAACAAATACAAGATGAATAAAAAGAACATGGAGGAAGGCGTGGCGTTTCTCTACGCCATCGCACTGTTAAGAATTCTGGAAACTTTGCACTCTTGTGATATCATTCATGGAGACATCAAACCTGACAATTTTCTTGTGCTGGATAGGTAGGTACAAAATAATACAACGGTTTTCTGTTGAATGACGCAAGTAATTTGCGTGCGCTTTGGTTTTGCTTTACTACGCTATTCAGAGTGTGATTGGTTGGAAAAACTCGCGCCACTTTCTCAACCAATGAGAAGCAAAACCAAAGTCAATCACAATTTGCACGCGCGCATTTTCCCGCGCTTGGCGCCGGCTGCATGTAATTGCCGCAAATTCTGATTGGCCCATGCATTGCGTGTGCAGTTAGCGTTTGTTGTGATTGGTTAGAATAATTGCTTTGGTCCAGGCCTCCTTTGAGTAGTTAAAAAAGTTTCCCGCGTGTTACACAACATTAGGGAGCTTAAGCAACGACGACGGCGACGGCAACGAAAACGTCATTTCAAAATAGAACTTCTCGTTTCTGTAACTCTTTCGCGATTATTCCAATTTGTTTAACTTGGAAAATGCTGGCGATATGTCCAGCAAATATGATCGACGTCAAAGTAAAGAAAAAGAAAGAAAAATTTGCCGTCATGCGCTCACGTTCTCAAGAAAACATAAAACTTGGTCACTTCACGTTGTTCTTTTGCAGAGGACGGCAAAGAAATGTACCAAATTGCAAAACGCACGTGCAGAGCTTTTGTTTTTGCTCATTAAGCCCATTGTTTTGTGACGTGCTCGTTGCCGTTGCCGTCCTCGTTGCTTAAGGTCCCTAATGACGACGGCGACGGCAAGGAAAACGTCATTTCAAAATCCAACTTCTCGTTTTTGTAACGCTTTCGCGGTTATTCCAATTTGCTTAACTTGGAAAATACTGGCAAATTATTCAGGGACTATATTGTTACGAGCGCCGTTAAAGTAAGGAAAAATAAATAAAACTTTGGCCAATTCACGTTGTTTTGCAGAGGACGGGAAAGAAATATACCAAAATGTAAAACGCACGTAGAGCGATTATTTTTGCTCATTAAACCCAATTGTTTAGTGGCGTTCTCGTTGCCGTTGCCGTCCTCGTTGCTATTAAGCTCCCTATTGTTTGAAAGCAACAGCAATAATGAATGGTGGAATTTTAGCTCGCTGTCTCCAGTCTTCTCTCGCGTCTTCGGACAATCATGGAATCTTGAGGCTGTGCACGAACTTATCCTAAACAGCAACATGCTGCATACAAAATAGCTCTAACTGTTGGGACTGTGGATTGAGTCCCCTAAAGTGTGACGATTCAAATGGCATTCGCTTTTCGATACAGTCAATCCGCCTGCAAGTGAACCCCCTTGTGTCTGAGTATAGGTGTCCGCTTACAGGAAGTTATAAGTATAGTTTCAGTGGAGACATGACTGGGGAATGTGGTTTGTCGGCGTCTGGTTATAAAGAGAGGTTCGACAGTACTTGTAAAATACGATTTAAATGTTTGAGTGCTCCAAGAAGTGAACGACCGTCGTTTGTTGTCTTTTCAGTGATGTAGACACACCCGAAGGCGCGTCGTTGAAGTTGATTGACTTTGGCCGCAGTATCGACATGAAGTTGTTCCCGGCTGGGACAACATTCACCACCAACTGTTACACAGACGACTTCCAGTGCGTAGAGATGAAAGAAGGGAGACCTTGGACAACACAGGTAGCAAGGCAATTTGACTCAGCATTTCAGTCATTTAACCAACTCTTCTTAACTTTTCCGTCTTGACGGGTGGGTTTTGAAAACTTTTCGATAGAGCTTAAGCAACGACGACGGCAACGGCAACGAAAACATCATTTGAAAATCTAACTTCTCGTTATCGTAACTCTTTCGCGATTATTCCAACTTCTTTAATTTATAAAAATGTGGGCGAACTATCCTGGAGCTAAATTAGCAAAAACGGCGTTGAAGTTGGGAAAAAGAAAGCAGAGTTCACCGTCATACGCTCACGTTCTCCACAAAACCTAAAATTTGGTCATTTCACGTTGTGGTTTTGCTGAGGACGGCAAAAAAATGTACCAAAATGTAAAACGCACGTGCAGAGCGATTGTTGTTCATAAGGTAATTCCCCTGAAAAGGATGTACTATTAAGATTTTTTTCAGACTTGGCACAATTGATAGTCATGCATAGGACATTGAAAAAATGCAATAAAAAGATGGGGTCACCGTGCTTGTTTTCGCCCTGCATACTCGTTGTTCTAAGTGTTTTTATGGAGTTGTGCGAGAAATGTTCGAAGCATGAACAACTGAAGAAAGCTGTTATTATGTAGCAAAAACTATGAATAGTAGTGAAAACTAGAGCCTAATTATTTTTCTGGGCTATATTCTTTTAGTATTGTGATTTCAAATTGCAAGATCTTGCAAATAATATAAGGAAATTGGACCACTTCGTCATCATCTCAAACTCCTTCCTGGGTCCAAACGCAGAGTTTAACCCCATTTATATATAAATAATGCAACTTCTACTGTTTAACTTTTTTTCTCCTTAAAAATGTGGTTTTCGTGTGCCTATTACGAGTACATTACACCAATAAAAATGGGGGATCACCGTGCCCGTTTCTTTACAACACGACGACAAAGGGAAAATTTCAGCTGAAAAAGTTCAATGTCAAGGCAAATTCGCAATGTTTCTAGTGTACGCGCGCACGAGCGCGCGCTAAATGACGCCATAAGTTATGCGCAGTAAGGATGCGCCATGCAATTGAGAGGAATCACCTTAAGCTCTCTAATTTTTACTGTTGCGACACAAAGCAACCTCGTTCCCAGGGTTCTCTCGAGGATGGACACAACCTTGTAAGTCTGGTGAGATGAATGACGCGGAATACATCTGCTCTGGTAAGGAACCGCCTACCGGTTGGCTCAGGTGGTAGGAGTACGGAAGTCTCAGTGCTCGACCTTAGCGGTGGCTCACTAACCCACAGCTAGTGAAAAATGGGAATGAGGCTAGTAAAATTTCAGAACAACTAACCACCGGGCTAGTCGAGGTAGAAAAGGTTTTGGAAAGACAGTAAAGGGGAAAAAGTCCGTTTTAGTTGATCGCGACGGAGAAAAATAAATTAAGAAACTTTAAATCTTGCATTTTGCTATCGATAACTTTGTGGTGTGTAGTGCCGGTAGGAGTTCTGAACACTAGTGGGACCCGGAAATTCACGGACAGGCCGCCATCTTGTACACTGTAACGTGATAGTCACCATCTTTGATTTTGATCGGGGCCTTGATCAGCATGAAGAGGATAGACTCTTTTTTCAAGTAAAGCGATACTCCTTAGAAGAAGCAGCGTGATGACAAGGAAGTCAAGGAAGATGAAGCACAACCAAACAACTTAAAACCGAAAAACCCTTCGATTGCTGAACGGACAAGCGACTGAAGCTCATATACCCGCTTACTAAAGTAGCCCGATACTTTCATCTCGAATGGAAAGCAACATTCCCCTGGGTCTATTACGAGGATGGGAAAATGTTGTGTCACACTTGCCAGGAATGTCCACAAAAGTCAAATTAATGACTCTTCTAGTTTCGTAAGTGGATGCTCCAATTTTAAAATCGAGTCTTTGAAAAGTCATGCGAGGTCCACAGATCATATCCAGGCTCAGGAAGCAATTCGTGCAAAAGAAAGGCCTTCGGAAGCTCCTCTGCCAACAGCTCTTCTTCTGGTGTTAGCCGAAGTTAGACAGAAAATGGAAAAACTTTTTGATGTTGCTTATATGGAAGCAAAATTTGAACTTCCAGTTATCATTTTTCCCAGTCTGTGCTCAAACGTTCAAGCCCAGGCTTGGCTACCAGGTGATGACTGTTGGCTGGTAAATTTCAAACCTCACTAGCCTAAGGACTAGTTAGTTAAAAAGTTAAGGTCGAGCACTGAGTCTGCCGCGCGGAAGGTCGTGAGTTCAAACCCCAGACCGGACCACAAACCAGTGTCTTAGCCTGTTACCTTCATCTCCACACGTAGCATTACATTTCGCATATTCGGAGCTATTAGCATCCGTGTTGTTGCTACCTTGTAAATCCCAATTCAATAAAGTAAAATTATGTATGCATGCAGCAAAAGGCTGAACAATTTGTGGGTCTTTGTTCTTGCAGGTCGATACATATGGCCTGTTGGGTACAATACACTGCCTATTGTTTCTTGATTATATGAAAGTACACAAAGACGAAAGAGGAAGATGGAAAGTCAATAGATCGTTCAAGAGGTATGCTCTAATTTGCTTGTTCTCCACCTTTCAATCGTGTTTTTATCGCAAACGTTTGTCTCTGTTCTTTGATAATATTTTCAATAGTGCTTTTGTAGTCTTGTGCGCTTTCTTTAACTAAACTCACTCGTTTCCAAGCTGATCAGCGCTAACCTAAGTAGTTAATTTGGTCAGACAAGGTTCAAAATCGTTTCAAGCGATATTTGAGTTCTGAGGTATAGTTTAAAGCACCCAAAGCCCGACAAACTGAAAGCCAATAAGGGTATTGTTGTCCATTTGGAAGTGGCAAATCATCTCTGTTTGCTATTAATGTTGCTAGTGCTTTTCAGGCTTTGTAAGATCTTGAATTTTTGACAGTTCTTTTGAAAAGTGAACATATTTCCCCATGCAAATAATATGGTAACTTCTAACAATTATCCTGTGCACTGCCCCGTATTTTGAACCCCTCCCCCACCCCTCTGTTCACCCGTCCACACTATTCTATATATTTGTTACTGGACTGCGAGCAGTCCCCGCTGTTTCTTTCCTTTGTCGATCTTGTGAGCGAGCGCGAAGCGCGAACGAGCGGAAGTCACCGAGTGACAAGATCCGGACGAAGGAAAGTACAGAGGGACTGCTCGCAGTCTAATTTTTTACCGGGTACATACGGTTTCAAAATTTCTCCAAACCACCGCCTCCCATCGTTTTAACCTAGAAAATGAGGTCAAAGCGGATAAAATTTGTTATTTGTTACAGCTAGGATCTCTTTCCACAAGTGAAATTCGTTCTCTAGTGATGTGTCGGGAACAAGAGAGCTTTAACGCTGCAATCCAATTTTAAAAGCGGTGCAATCTATTTCAGGCATTGGAAAAGCATTTGGAGCACGCTGTTCGACTCACTTTTGAATACGCCAAGCTGCGACAAGCAGCCTTCTTTACGTGAGTTCAGGGAGGAGTTTGAGAGGCTGTACCAAATGGACGGGGAGAACTACACGAGACAGCGACAGCGCCATGAAGTGTTGATGTTTTAATGACATTTTTGACATTTGATTGGCATTTATGATGGATGGGTTGTCACACGTCCGGTGCTTGATTGGCTTCTCGTCGAGCGGTGTGCATGAGGATAGTTTTTATCTTTGTGTTTCGGTTATATTTTTCTTTCGTTTTGCACCATATTTTTCCCCTTTGGAATAATGCTCCAAAGAATCTATTTTTTGTCATCGCTGCTTCTGTGGTTTCTTTTCTCTGTTTTTGTTTTTTTCTATTTACGATTGTAAATAACACAAGATTTTAAAACTAAGACTTTGCTTCAATTGAATTACTAAAGCACTATTTGTAATATCCGCAACACACTTTTAAAGAAAGAAAATCATTTTTTAGTAATTGCAAAGTGTCGTTGATACTGCTTTCGAATCTCGTACCCAGATCTCCCACGGCCAAGCGAAAGGGAGATCTGGGGCGCTTTCCTTTTGCATGGAAAAACCGGTTGTTCCACAGGCAGCCCAGACATACTGTATGTGTAATTATAAGCTTGTTCTGCATATAGTCAAAATATTGATGTAAAAGTTCAAAAATAAATATTGTTTCAATTTAATATCACTATGTATTTGTTGTGTTGCTCAATAACTGGTCTACTTTGCGGTGCTTCTGGCCTGTTCGCCTGCTATCATAACCGCTTGGGAGCCATTATTCTTTCACCTATATTCACAGTTCAAAAAGTGTGTAAAAATTCGAAATACTCTAAAGAAAAGCTCACTTACCTTTAGCTGAAAGCTTCCTTGAGTGTCCTGGCCGGTTTAAATAGCGATTTTTCGCTTTTTGTTACCAGACGGATCTTCCACTAAAGAAGAATTGAAGGCAGGCTAGACCAAAACCGACAATCTCCACGCGAAGCTCCATAAATTCTCTAATAATCGTCGGATTCGCTCCAAATTGCGATCTGCTGAACGGCGGTTAATGTGGCTTCCTGTATATTGCTCCCTGGCTTTCAAAACCCATCGCAAGTGCACGAGCATCGCTCATTTTTCAGCATTTACCAGACCTTTTCCCTTCGTCAGGCACTGCATTATCGACGGTTTTACTACGCGATTTGAATATCCAAACTTAGCGACCGCGTCCCTTCGACAAAATGCACTAGCCGAGGGAGGGACGATACTATTGGCACTCGACCAATCTATTGGTCCCTCCCTCGGCTAGTGCATTTTGTCGAAGGGACGCGGTCGCTAAGCTTGGATATTCAAATCGCGTAGTAAAACCGTCGATAATGCAGTGCCTGACGAAGGGAAAAGGTCAGGTAAATGCTGAAAAATGAGCGATGCTCGTGCACTTGCGATGGGTTTTGAAAGCCAGGGAGCAATATACAGGAAGCCACATTAACCGCCGTTTAGCTGATCGCAATTTGGAGCGAATCCGACGATTATTAGAGAATTTATGGAGCTTCGCGTGGAGATTGTCGGTTTTGGTCTAGCCTGCCTTCAATTCTTCTTTAGTGGAAGATCCGTCTGGTAACAAAAAGCGAAAAATCGCTATTTAAACCGGCCAGGACACTCAAGGAAGCTTTCAGCTAAAGGTAAGTGAGCTTTTCTTTAGAGTATTTCGAATTTTTACACACTTTTTGAACCGTGAATATAGGTGTAAGAATAATGGCTCCCAAGCGGTTATGATAGCAGGCGAACAGGCCAGAAGCACCGCAAAATAGACCAGTTATTGAGCAACACAACAAATACATAGTGATATTAAATTGAAACAATATTTATTTTTGAACTTTTACATCAATATTTTGACTATATGGAGAACATTAAGCTTACAATTACACATACAGTATGTCTGGGCTGCCTGTGGTTGTTCCGTGGTAAATCAAATGGAACAGACTTTTCTAATGGATATCTTTCCGAAAAAAGGAACACCTTCTGTGGTATTCCTCTTTTCTCGGTTTTATGGGAATGACCAAAAAAATCCTGCACCATCTGCGGCGTCCCACTTGTTCCATGTTCCTTGATGAATTAAACGCGCGGTTTGGTGGTGTTTTGGTTAATACGCAGTCTCTTAAAGAGTGACTCTGTGCGCCCCTGGGGCGCTTTCCATTTGAATGGAAAAACCGGGGAGAATTTTCGGTTAAAAGGAACTGGACAAATTTTCCTGAATTAAAACGGAACGGGAGGAGCGTGTTCCTTTTGCACTGAGTCACTCTTTAAAAGACTGGGTACTAACCAAAACACCACCAAACTGCGCGTTTAATTCATCAAGGAGCATGGAACTAGTGGGACGCTGCAGATGGTACAGGATTTTTTTGGTCATTCCGGTAAAACCGAGAAAAGCGGAATACCACAGAAAATGTTCCTTTTTTCCGAAATTTCCCATTAGAAAAGTCTGTCCCATTTGATCTACCACCGGAACAACCGGTTTTTCCATGCAAAAGGAAAGCGCACCTGGTGTCAGGTCTGGTAAAGTTCGAATTTGGAGCATGCTCAGTAAGAGTCAGGCCCGATATATGGGCCTCACTATAACTACGCATGCTCGTCCTTATTTTGTTTATGAGCGAAAGATAAATGCGATGGCCCATAGGTGCGCTCCGAATTCCATGGACTTTGAAAGCACTTTTCAATCGGTTTTGCGGTCCTGAGGAGAAGAAAACCAAAAAAAATCAAACCAAAGCTGAAAGAGGCAATACAGGAGGTTGTTGTCAATGGCCGAGATTGGTTCATTATTCTCCCAACTAGTTACGGTAAATCGGTAATTTATCAAGTGCTTTCTTCACATTACGAGCACCTCGCTGCAAAGAAGAAATGAAAGGGCAAGTCAATTGTAAATGTGGTTTCGCCGCTCAACCCTCTGATCGACGATCGATATCAAATAAGTAACCTTAACTCAGTGGGAGTGTCTTGTGCAAGGATAAATGTTTCCTGGAGCGAGGAAGATGGTAGTCTTGTAGCCAGGTTTCACGCCGCTCTATATCTAGAGGTCGGAAAGCTCTAGATTATGCGTCCGGGGATAGCTGTGAACAACAGGCAGTGTAGGGAGATATTTTTGTCCGATTATTATCAGAAAAATGTTGAGGCTAAGTTCTAATTTAGGCACCAGTTTATCAAAACAAGAGGTGCAACAGAACGTCGGAAGTTCGTCTGCGCCTTCGACACAAATCTCACACAGTTTTTGAATGAGTGGTTTTTATCTCAAAGCTTTCAATTCTCATTGTGCCTGAGGAAGGCTGGTTTGGCCAGCCGAAATATAGTACACAGAATTTAAAACCATTCTGCGTTGTATCGGTGCCTGCTTTTATATTAAAAATAAGAGACGTTTGTACGGATTTTGAACTATGTTTTGGAGTCCAAAACCTGGTCTCTTTTCAACCTAAAACCGCCAAACTTGGACAAATGGCCAATCTCAATGTTATCTTTCATGTGATGGCGTCAAAATTTGAAACTCGCGCCAGTTCCCAGCGCAACTCCGAAATGGCCAAGGAACCATGAGCAGTTTGATAGATAGAGGCACGGCTTTTGTTATTAACTATTCTTCCCCTTTCTCCACCGACTTCTTCTAAACAAAATTTCACAATCGTGGTTTTCGGATTAACCTAGTGAACGTTTGTGTGCTGTGTGGCAACCATTTAACCCACACGCGAGCAATTACTTGCACAGGTCACCCAACAATTGTTCTGTCAGCAGTACGAGGAGAAAATCACGCATAAATCAAGCCAGCCAAATCTCCCTACAGTTAATGTAGGGAGTCTATATTTATTAACACTGACAGTCCTGAAAGGAATTCTGGGAAGTCAGCATTTTTGTTGTAAAAGGACAATCGTCAATGTTCGGACAGGACTCGAACCTACGACTCTTCGCTGACTGATCCTCTCTCCTTTCTTCTAATCACAAGACCACCACGTCGCTGGTTGAACAAAAGTCAATTTTTTAACATAATAATTATAATTCATGCGCTGATTCTACACCCTGTGGTAAGCCTGTATAATCACTCGCTACTCTGAAAAAATAATTTCCATAACGAAAAAGGTCGATCACCAAACCCCAACAAGAAGCTAACTGTTTAACGCTTAGGCCTAATCACTGTAGATCAGTGATATTCTCTAATAAATATCTAGTATACAGCCTCCCATCATCTTGTTCTTCTAGATCCGATTGTTCGAAAGCCGATTAGCACTAATCTACGATTAAAAGTTAACCGAGGTTTTCGTCTCGCTCACTGAGAACGCTTTTTGAAAGCAAATTCCATGCTCAAGGTAAAGAAAAGTTACATTTAAAACTTGAGGGCGAAAAACTTTGGGAAAAATCTTCATCGAATATTAATTAAACCGAAGCCAAAGTTTAAACTAATCCAGGATTTGCTTAATCGTGCTTTGAACAACTGGGCCCAGTTGTCTAGCGGTAAGAACAGTCGTTACTACTCGCGGTAGTTCAGGGTTCAAATCCAGTCCAAAGAACATGTAGACTGTAGACTGTGTACATTTTCTATCGGGAGATTAGGTTGACCCAGCTTACCAGAGGAGGTTAAAATGTCCCATGAAACTCAAACAAATGGATTTTTTTTTCAAAAAGTGCAGGCTTGTCGCGTCGCTTGCGTTTGAGTAGCTACCAACAACTGCGATCTCGTTTCCGGCTTAGGCTGATGTTTCACTCGAGCCCCGAGTTGTGAAAAACTACCAGCAGACATTTATTTCTCATGACTTCTGAGCAAACATGCGGGTGGAATTCCACCTGTCATTGGTAACACAAGATCTCCACAGGTCAACGGACGATATTGCGCTGCCTCTAACAACCAAAAATAACAAACCGGAAGTTTGTGAACCGTACTGCCCTTTACCAACGGATGCCCAGTCTGTATGTATAACCTCACCCAGATTTGACGTTCAACCGACTATAAAACCAGGTATGCCGCAGTTCTTTTCTTTTTACCCCAGACCATCAACAATCAAAAATTAAACAAAAAAAGTCCCAATTTTCATTCTGAACAGTTACGTGCTATCACACCACCGTTTGCGGAGAATTAAACGTTGGAAAAATAATGGTTAATTAGGATTTGTTGCACGAACTGTTTTTAGAATGGAGAATCTGGCTGCTTGCGGGTCGCGTTTGATTCTGAAACCGCCTTTCACTCGCTTGGGTGCATAATCTCAAAATTGTGTCAAATAAGTACATGTTTTGTTTATACAACATCAGTAAGGAATATCATATGTGACAGCAGCGCACTTAAAAGAATCTTGAACCCGCGTGGTTACGCTTTAAATTCAGTATACACTTTCCCGTGTTTCAAATACTCGAAAGTTGAACCAAGTTGCATGCACGACAACTTGGTTTGTTTGTGAAACACGGCTCAGTGAGTTTTATTTATCCTGTTCTTGTGCCAAGCATGCCGGAAGCACAGCCAGTGTCACTAGCTTGAAGTTGCCGGTAAGGAGGTAACAAATAACGATCTTTTCACAAACGCATCAGTTTAGAAACCAGCATTAGAAACTATTCTTGATCCCTTCCTAGCTCAATACAAATAAATAAACATTGCATGGTCTTTTGCGCTTGTCAGATACCTCAAGAAGCTTTCGAAAGAACTTTAAATAACATAACACTAACTAGCATTTCAGCACAATTATGCAATTGCCTTTTCTGACTATCGCTAACTCGGCCGGCAACGTCACGTTCATACTTATATTTCGGGTTAAACTAGGAAGTCGCAAGTTCCAACGTCTCCAATTTTCACTACCACATTTGTTTTCAGAAAAAGGTGCTAGTCTTATTTATTTTGCGCCTCCAAGTAAAAGCCGAGAACTAACTGAATACAATACTTGACTAGAGTAACACACGACAAAATACCCGCAACTCGTGCCAGTCACATGTTTTGTCCTAGTAAAAGCGCAGCTTTGGTTGACCTTCATAAACATTTGAACAAGTAAGCCCCTCGAGGGAAACAAGTGCAGTGTTCTATGCAAGGCTTTTGAAGGTATCCTTGACCAGTGTTCTAGAGAGAGAGAGGGTGGGGTTCTACCCCATGTTATTGATATCCCTTGATTCTGTTCGCAGTGATATGAAGCCGTCTTGGGCTGATTCTATATCCGCATTTAGAACTACACTGTGGTTACAATTATACCCAAGAATTTCTCTTTATTCTCCAAATAGTTAACACTTGGATTGAAGTAGAAGTTGTTCAAATATTTTCTGTTTTCAGATGGACACCTAAAGCACATTCGGGATACTTATGTTGTATGGCCAGACCTCGGAGGGAGCCTCGGATTGTGGTCCTCATTTCACTAGGTGTCGCCACATGCATCGCATTTAGAGTCTTCAGCTGGTATCCAGGCCTTTTGGCCTTTCAACCCTCAAACAAAGCGACAGGGAAAAACTTCAATGTTTTGATTATAGCGCATGGAAGATCAGGTTCTTCATTTTTGGGACAGATTTTCAACAGCCATCCGGAAGTATTTTATATTTATGAACCTCTTATAACCTTCCAGCTTACGACGATGCGCGACTCTCAATGGTACAAACAATCCACGAAACGACTCTTAGACGACATATTCAGTTGCAGATTTAAGCAACAAACGGAGTTTTTGTCCTTCATGTCTCACTTGCCGCTAAACCGATTCTCAAGCCACGCGCTCACCACGCCCTATTGCAAGAACGCGACCAACGCAAAGGACAACAAGACGTTTGTTTACTGCAAAGACTTAGATCCATTGCTCACATCTTTATCCTGCACTCTTCACAAACACATAGTAATCAAAGTGCTGACTCATCGTTTGCTTCCATTTCTTGAGGTTGACGGCCTTGCACCTTTGTTCAACTCCAGCGATAAATTGAAAATTATTCACTTAATACGCGACCCAAGAGCTGTGATCGCATCGCTAGACCGTGTTGGCTGGACTTTAAACAAATCCGTGGTGAACGCAGCCTCTACAAACTTGCCTCTATTTGCATCGCTCGCGCAAAAATTCTGCTTGGACATGATACAGTCATTGAGTTTTGCGCTCTTGGCGGAAGCGAAATTCCCAGACAGTTATAAGCTTCTACGTTACGAGGATCTGGTGAGATCACCTCTGAGCGTTTCACAAGATTTATTTGATTTCGCTGACATCCCAATGACAGCGCAAGTAAAGCAATATATAATCAACAGTACGAGTTCTTATGATCGCAGTAACACTCATGAATATGCTACACTTAGGAATAATGTTTCTACGTTGATAGACTCTTGGAGGAGACAATTAAACGCCGAGGCTGTACGCGTAGTAGAATCACACTGCTGGCCACTGATGGATTTGATGCGATATACACCGGTATTCAGTCAGAGTTTGATCAATTCGTGAATCCAAAGTAAGAATTCTATAGAGAATTAACAGACTTCGATCGAGTTGTACTCGGTTATTGGGTCATCTCGTACTCCGAACTCAAGACGGCTCATGAAGGCACTAGCGGTGTTACGCTCATACCCAGTTCAAGTTGATTCAGTCGGCATCTTGCCGAGGCTACATGAGCGGTTTCTTAGTTGAACAAAGCCAGGACACGGGAGCGCAGTTGGAAATGTACGTGTAGCCAATCTTGTTCAAGTAACGCAGCAAGCCTGCACTTTGTCTTGTTTGAATTTCTCGCGACTGTCGCCTCGCCTGCATAAACTGAAACTGAAAACTTAAATGACCGTTTCAAAGGATGATAGAGGTGTGGAACCACCACTAAAGAATTGCTCGTGTTTTGGTGCACTTGATTTAATAAGCTCGACTTTGGTGTCACCATGGAGCGACGGATAATACCGAACAGAGTACTTTCCGTTATTAATTAGTTGAAACTTTTTCTATCCTTTGAAGTTCAGTTTATTAAAAATACTGGCACGGATATTGCAAAACACATTAACTGAACACTAGAGTTCTATCTTGGGTTGTTTGGCCTTTATTCCAGCATCACCTAAAAGGAAGAAACAAGGGAAATATACATTTAAAAGAAAAAACTGAATTCTTTGGGGAATTTTAAAGTACACATTTTTCCATGTCTCTTCAACTTAGGCTGTATCTCCTAGTCTTTCAGAATTAAGCAAAATGACTCTTCCGTTTGAAGCAGGTAAACATAATCCAAAAGGTGGGGGAGGAAACCTCATTTGCACCCTTCCAATCTCTCCCATTCACCACTTCAGCCCATCTCACATGGGGTACCTATCCACATCCTCCTCTACAGTGTAGATAAAACAAGCAGGGTTGTTGCTAAGAGCAGGCTGAAATTTCAAGAGAACACAAAGACCAGGTCTGATTTCAAAGACATAGAGTCCAAAAGAGCCGCCTGGGTTTATAGATGAATCTGCTTAGTTTGTTCTTTAAATAGCTACATCCCTGAACAAGTTGCCCAGTTTTCAAACCATTTACATGTAAATGCTCTACTAAGACTTGAGTCTCCTTGTTTAACGGTCTCTTGAGTGATTTGAATTTCCAAAACAATGAATATATTTCCCTGACAAACAACTATACACTTTAGTTGAAAACCCTTGTAAGCGAACAACACCTCGAAAGTAAACACATCCACTTTTAACTCAAATGGCACATGAAAAACTTTAATTTTAAAGTGCAATCTCTAAGTGCTAACTCATTAGACTGCAAAACAGCCATAATTTTTTTATTGGTCAAAAGCGAGGTATCATCAAGTGAACGGTCTGGAGTGAGGGTGAAAACGTAGAGTGAGACTAAGCAGATTCATCTATAAACCCAGGTGGCTCTTTTGGACGGTATGTTGTGTGAGGCTCGCACAGAAAGCGTGCTGGAATTCAGTCATTCAGAAAATGAAAATAAAGACTGACTGTTTTGCAGTCTACAGTACTAACTCATATGAAGCCCACATTTTTTAACTCACCACTATCATCTCTTTGGCGCTTGGACTCTCTGTCAAATTTTTCAGTTACATCACCAAAAGCAACAGATTCTGGTAACTTGAACGAAACACAAACCATAGCTTTCTTTGGAGCAACATCCCGAACACAATAAACAGTAGGCAGGGTGTCAAGACTGGTACCCAGTCTCTCCTCCACCTGCTCCTGAGCATCTTCAGCAGGAGACTGGGACTTAGAGAAGCAATAGCAATGAATAGTTGGGAGTGCTAAGTGCCTGTGTACTGAATACAGCCCACGAAAGACGTCAAGAAATTCAACAGCACTTGCTGGAAGATTCATCACAACATGAGTGAAAGGTTTCAGCGTTTTGCTGTCACTGTCCTGGGTACTTTGTTCAGATGTCGACGATGATGAAGATGACAACATGGATGATGACGATGACAACTGGACCATTTTTCTCACGAAGTCCCTCCCGTCCATGTTGAATGTGTGCACTTTATCTTGAACATGATTAAGCTTAGCATTTCTTAACAGGGCTTCATATGATGCAGGATTCAAGTCATTCCCATAAACTGTGCATCCTTTCTTGGCCGCAGGAATTGCAAAAGGGCCAACGCCTGCAAACATGTCACATATTACATCATCAGAATTAAAGAACTCAACAAGACGGCTATGTTCTGTCTGAAGACGAGAGTTCCAGTAAACTTTTGAAAAATCAAATTCAAAAGTGCAACCATCTTGTTTTACAGATGTGTGCAACTTGTTCTCTCCTGCTATCACTTCCATCTGAAAGAAGCGAAAGACATCATGGATGGTGTTTGTCTTGTTCACGACAGTCTTTATTTGAGGAGAATTTTTATCCAATAAAACTTGCCCTGTTGAAAGAGAAAAAGAGCAGCATGCCTACAATCAAACCTTGGTTTGCACATATCTCATCTTCATGTTGCAGACACAAGATCTTTTGTAGGGTGCACATTTTCTTCAAAAACAGGCCTTCTTAGAGTTGTCACCACTGTATACAATTTTCTTGTACAAATGCAAACCAAGGGGCCACAAGCTGGTAGAGTCACTGACCAGTTTTAAGGTTAAGAACAGCCCTGTTCATCACTCTTCCTTCAGAATGGCTTGAGGGCTAATGCAAATCACTCTTCCTTCAGAATGGCTTGAGGGCTAATGCTTTACAGCTGCACAAGGCCTGAGCCTTGTGTATGACTGCAAATTGCTATTAAAAACAAATTGCCATTAAGAAAAGCAATGGCTGTTGTTAGAGCAAAATTGGTAACTGTCAGGTGGTTTGATGAAGAGCAATGGCATCAAAGGCCAATTTTTGGGAATTTCTAACCAGCCCCACCCCCCTAACCCCCCTCCCTCCAATTCAGGGATGATGATAAACTTGATTTACGTGTCTAGTCTTCTGGTCTGATAGGGTCTACTAATTGGGGACACTAAATAAAATCTGATATAGGGGTGGGGGTGGGGTTAATATGATGTTAAAATTCAACACCTACCGATTAATGTTTTGTAATCCAACTGTGAATCTCGTAAATTCACATGAGCAATGTGACCAATAGTTTCAAAAGCAGAAGGGACTTCAGTGATTTCAGCTGGCAAGACTGCTCTTAACACTTGTTCAGCTGTCCAATGTTCGTAACCTAGAACTAATTCGTAGGTCGTCCCTTCGGCTCCGTGACTTTCTGCGAATTCTCGATCCTGTTTATCTAAAGTTTCCAAGGATTTCTCCGGGTTCAGAAGTAGAATCTTCTTGCCTTTAGCGTCGGTGTCTGGCACGATGTTTCTCATACGCGGTTGATTTAGGAGACAATTCCTCAGGTTCTTCAAGAAAAGTGAACATTTCTTTGCTTCGATTCTAAGAGCAGGGAGATTGATGATGGTTTTTGAACGCCTCCTTGTTTAAGATCTTGGCTCCTCTCGCTGTTTTTGGAGGGTTAAACAGAGAAGAAATCGTATGTAATTTTTCCATCGTTTCGTTCTTGGCGATGGTTGAGCCTTCTGCACCAATCTGCGGTATCTCAACAAAATGTGAATGGTGTCATGTAAAGTTACCTATTCCCAGGCTTCTGCGTGGTTGTTTGTCAGTTTATCCATGGCGGATCATGGCGGAAATGGAGTAACGTGAAAATGCTTTGAGAATTTCGACATCTTTACGAGTTATGGCAGCCGATCCGTTGCAGCGTTTCCATCCTGTCATTGCAAAATTTGTGGAAGCTGTGCTAAATAACGGAGGGTTTGGCGTTTGTGGCGAATTACCCAAAATTGCCGATCCAAAAACAAGGTACTGAGATAAACTTAGCTTAGTTGAAGCATTGGAACAAATTCATTACGTAAAGTTAATGAGAAAACTGGGCTTCTTCAACCTTTTCCCATTAACCAAACCTCAAAATTGAGCAATTCGATTCCAACTGAAATACTCTTGATTCCAATTGAAATACTCTCTTCAAAGTGAGAAATGATCATGATACGATGATAATTATGATGATATGATTTCCTGTTAATTTTTGACAGTTTGCCTCATGCGGCCATTAGATCTTGCGATCGATTCAAAGTGTTAATTCCATATGCTGGTAGAAATTTAAAATGTAAGTACAGCAGTGTTATATATATAAATATAAGCTTGCATGATGTTACCCTAGATATCATCTGATATCAGTTCTAGTTAATAGCAAATGCTACAGGTACTACCTGTATATTTTATTCTAACTAAAGGTCGGTGCACATGCAATGATTTGTCGGACTGATTTGTTGGCCTGACAATGTCAGGGCAAGAATCGTATGTCTATTTTGATGCCCAATTCTGGGCCCAACAAGAAATCAGAGGGGAAAAAATTTTCTTCAACTTCAATTATTAGTATCCAGCCAGATGGAATGCTATTGATAATCATGTCTTGCACCCACCAATAGCTATAACAGTGACTGTACCTATTTCATGGATTGATTTGCAGGGGAGGTGATTTTTAATCAAGCCCAACCAGAATTTCCACCTGATTTTATATTTGGAGTACAAGACCAGGAGTTTGTTCCTAACATTGGTAAACTTAAGGTGAAAGTTGTATTTATGTGGATATTGAAAATTGTTATTAATATAAATCTAGACCACGGCAGGTGATCAGGGGGACTGGTAGCTAGTATTATTTAGCCTTTTGGCAACACTGTATGTATTGATAGGCCTAGGTGCATGAAAGGTACATTGATGTGTGTACACATACGTATGTGGCCATAGTCACGAAATCTGTTACAGCCAATCGTCTTACCTTTTTTAGTACAATCACCTATTGAGCCTTATCTGTACATAACAATAATTGTAATCCAGCAGTAACCACATTATTTGTTCATGCATGCTATCGAAGTAGAACAATTTTCTAGCTTAGCGTAGACAAAGTGTTTGCCCACCCGCCCACTATCCTATATCTATAGGCAGTCTTGTGTTTTGTATTTCTTACCTATTGTCTTCCATTGATTTATTAGTGTCCATTGATTTATTAATGTTCATTAGTGCATAAGGATTGTATTCTATATCTATTTGTTGTAAACTTTGTGACTGCCTGATCCCAATCAGTAGTGATTGTCAAGGTTAATTTATTGTTGATTATCTGCTGTTTAGTGGTATGTGTAAGGCATGACCTTTCCTGGCTACATATATTGAATACACTGATCTGACTTCATTTTGTTTTGTGTTTTCTTTCATTTTACTAATTTTGTATTTAATCCTTGTATCTCCTGGATACAAAATTTTAATTATTTATAGTTATCAAAATTCTACACCAGGTTCCACTATACTTTTTGTTTATTACACCTGTACTTACTTATTAAATGAATATGAAATCTGTGATAACACACATTTGTAGCAGTTTCAAGGCAAAATGATTTGAATTCATTTTTATGTCCACAGTCTCTAAGAGATTGGAATGCAAATGAACCTCTCAGCTTACTAATTCTGATCAAAGAGCTTGTCAGTCACTACAAAGAACACCAGAGAAGGCAAGTGGAGCAGATTCCAAGGATTCATTTTGAGTATACTACACTTGAAGCCGACAATAAATATCCTAACTTTGAAGTCCATGTTGTCAAAGGCCAACAGGTGAGGGAGGTCACTTGAATAACTGAATTATTGTGGGAATGCTTAAAATTGTTGGGTTTTCTGCAAAAATGATGTGTGTTGCGAGTTGTATGTTGTTCAACTTTGGAACACAGACTGGTTATGATGTCAAAAAATAATTAATGTAGCTCTACACTTATTTTGTAATTTGAAGGCCTCATGGATTCAGCAAATTTTTAATAATAAACATTTGTTTTAGTATCTGATTAAAGTAGGTATTGATTACATCATTTGTATACTAATCTACGATATTATACATCAGCCTTCAGATACTGTTGTCAATTTCATGATTAAGCTACCAGTTGACCTCAGCAATGTGCCGCCATACATGATAAAGGTGAGGAAAATAATTGAATCTTAAGCAATACTCAACTACATCTGTAGCACTCACAACATTAGTGATCATGGATTTTAATGTTATCATCTCAAAATAATATAAAAAAGGAACAGTGATGATCCAAACAATTTTGGAAATACTTTAAGAATTTTAAGTTTTGAAAAAACTTTAGTTAATAAATAGTTAGGTCATTAGTCATTGATGCCAGTCCACATTATGCAAGTGACCACCATACCTGTAGTCACTATGGATATATGTCAGTCGAAGGCTTTTAAGTTGCTACTTGCTCTGTGAGTACCATTAATGATTATTGTATTTTTGTTTTTTATCAATAGGACTGTCCTGGAGAGGACATGGCATGCTTGTTTGTATCCTATGCCTCTGTTACTGGAGATAATGTCACACCAACACTTTTGCTGTCACCAAGGGTAGAGAGGTGAATAAAATTAATTATGAATGAGGCATTTGTTTTACTGTGGCATTATGATCTAGAGACCCAGTGACCACATAGTTCCATTAAGGAAAGATAGGAAAAAGTCCCATGCAGTTACAGCAGCATCAGCCTGATGTTTCTTATTTTTCACTGGTGGTAGTTAATAATACACCCGTCATCGGCTTCCCTGTGGCATCTACCCTGGGCCAACCAGGGGAATTCTTTGCCCAAGGGCCCATGGGGAAGCCGATGACGGATAACACCTGCATAAGATGGCTACCTGTGGTGTGCATTGCTACTGAAAACCCAAATAACCTGTGTACGTGCTCATACTAAGGTTTTGCACTGTGGAGTTCAAGATTTAAGTGTGACATTTTACATGTCAATTTTTAATAAAATAAATTTGTCATGGAAAGCCATTGTGGTAATCACATGATATTTGGAAAGCTCTCTGGGCATCCCAATAATATTTTTTTCTCCAAAATGTTTGTCTGATACCATTTTCACGAGATAGAAAGTTTTGTAAATCAAAATGCTCACCAAAAGGAATTAACTTCTAACATTAAAGAATAGAGCTAGAATAGTGCAAGTAATCTGCCATTTTTTTCATGCTTTGTTGCCATGATGCTGATTACCTCTGCAGCACAATAATTTAATGGACATTTTCAGGGCAATTGAATATAATAAAAACACTCTAGTCATTGTCTACAGGTAGTAAAGGATGCCAGAAAAGGAATGAGTGCTAAACAGTGTGATGTTAATTAGGTACTGTTATTATTATTTGTTGCAGAGCTTTTGGTGGCGCCAGTAGTCTGCGCATACCTCACTGGGGAGGTATAAATGGATGCCTGCTAGAATACCTTCCTCTTATTCAAGAACTTTTTGAAGCAAAAGTGAGTGAGCCGTCAGTTGAAGCTCACTTTCTCGAGACCAGTTTGGGAAAAGACTGTGATATTAATAGTCATTAATAATAATTAGTAATAAATTATATCATGATTTTACTTAAAAAAGAAAACTAGAAATCAAACCCATAACCTGCGAGATTACTGGTTGTAATGCTCTGACTGCTGAGCTATGGGAGACCCAAGTGGAGAGCAAGGTCATTTTAGTTGGGTTAATGATTGTTATTACCTTTGATAGCTATTCCCTAAATTAATTAATTAATTAGCTGAATAATTATTGATAAGTAAGGGTATAGAGCAGTTTTCAATTGAATGCCTTAATACCAACACTAAAGCAGTTAGTCGACCAATCGCAACAGACACAAACAGCACAATGAGCCAATCAGAGCTAGAAGCAATTAGACGTAAGCGGCGAAAAGCACAGGAAAATGCTTGTGTGCAAGTCACGGTTGGATTTGGTTTTGCTTCTCATTGGTTGAGAAAGTGGCGCGAGTTTTTGCCAACCAATCAAAGAGCGAAGCAATGCAAAACCAAAGCAACCTCAATTTACTTTCTATCCTCAGTTTGAAACCCCTCTTGTTTGTTTTTTATTTGTAAGGTTGAGCAAGTTTGTCAGGCATACCAAAAACGAAGAGAATACGTCGCTGCTTTTCTGAGTGCATATGGAAGGTAAGGGTATCCAAACTGGCTGTCGCAAATTCTAAATAGGGCATACTGTAAGTAGTAGATCTCACATGAATATTTTTTTCGTACTTGTGAAATGAAACAATAGATTGTGTTTGTCATGTTAATCAGTAGAGATCTATATCAAAAGTTAATGCATACTAGTTAGCTGAGCAGGACTCTGTATCAAAAGTTAATGCAGCAGTTGATTTGTATTGGGTTTACAGAGGTGTTTTATGAATAAAATACTACCCGTAGATTGGTCATAACACTCATGAATTATTAATAACGTTTACAACAGGAATTAAAAATAGTCAGTACTAACCATCTTGCTTTGTCCAGTTCCATTTTAGAGTATGATGCCGAGGGATTTATGAAACTGTCGTTGTTATTTCAAGTTCAAGGATTCTTTTGCATTGTTCACAGTAAGTGTTTGACTCAAGAATGTTTTGGCACGAATGTGGTTAGTTGCTTTGAAGCAGGTGTTTGAAGTGGCTCGGATCCATTTTGAAGGAATGTTAAAGGAGCCTAGTCACGATATTTTGGGTCATTATTAGCGACTTAAAAAATGCATTTAAATAATGGAACAGTGTAATCATGACAATTTTTCAGGGAAGATAAGCACCAAAGAGACGAGAATAAATGCAAATATGGCGAGGATGGTGAAGGATGGAGAAGATTGAAACGGATTAACAATGAGCTTTTTGAAAAAACGAGGCTAAACTTTTCAAAATCCAAAGACCTTGACGTAGCCCCTTTAACTGGCATCAAAGAAGACATTGCTTGAACATGCAGCTTATTGAGTGTCTCAGTTAAGAGACTATTTTAAATAAGTGTTTTCTTTTCAAAATACACGACACAAATGCAAAAACTGTCTTCCGTAATGTTACTCCAAAAACTATCAGTTGAAGCTTATCTAGTCCCGCTGAGTCATTGGAACAAAGAAATTTGGTGTCATGAAAAAGTAAGTTGTTTATAAACAAATCAGTAACAGCGCCTCCGCCTACGTGAAACTGCCTCGACGCAAGTTTCATTGCGAGATAAAACTTCGTTCCCTCACTGTTTCGCGAATGTCTGGTTCATGGTTCTTTTATTTCACACTATTTACATAAAATTAACATAGAAAGAAAAGTATAGTTACTACAGATGATTACAAGATAAAATAATTACAGTACAGGTTATAAAATGTGTGTGGTGGTCAAAGTAGCGAAGGCTTTCTACTTGACCACCCCCACTTTCTAGTTGACCACCACCACTGTGGATCAACCAGATCATGCGCAGATTAATTCCCATCTCGGCCGTAGTCTGGGGAATTTTGATCTTTTTGCTCACACGAAAGGGGAATTCAGAAGAGTTTATAAAAGTATTGTTAATCTTGTTGTCTTCGCAAACAATAAAGATATTGAATTGAACTGGAAATTTCCCATCGGGGAAATAAGGCAATTAGTTGAAGGGCATTTTTACCCAGGGATTGGAGGATAAGAAGAAGCCCTGGGAGAGGAGGTGTTGAAGTCTCACCGTTAAGAAGATCGAGTTTGTTTGTTCTTCTTGTTGTTTGTTTCATACTTGCGTTAAAAGCAATTTATTAAATCTTTCCGTTTAAATTTTAGTTGAACTGGACAGAAACTTCCCTCAAGAAGCGCCCGCGTTTTACCTTCAGTCCATTTACCACGAAAAAAACAATCAGCCGTACGAGAAGCTAGAGATGGGATACCCGTACAGCCCGCGGTGGTCTGGGGATGAGATGGCAGAGAGAGCAAGGTAACTAGTGATTTTTAAGAAAGCATCTTTTAAGTCTTTAAAGAGTACTTTAGCTCCTGAAACTGGCGCCCTTATCTTCTCAGGGTACGATCTTACGTCGATTTTTCCGTGTTTGCGTTGTTTTGTTTTGTGTTTCTGCGGTTCAGTGCACCTATTAAAAAACACGCCTCTCAGCATTTTGAAATGAAGTCGTTAGTTTTACTTTTTTGTCTTTATTTTTTTTCCAGGTCTTTCTTGCTGGATAAGATACCAGCTTTCAAGGAGTCCTCGTTGCATAATGGAAAATTCTAAAGAACATCCGTCGTTAGGAAAGCGCTTGTAGTGTTTATTACGCGAATGCAGTTACTTCGGCGATTTCGTAGATGAAAATTTTAACTGTGCAAGCGTTAATATCGCTGGGCGATGTTGTGAAGAACAGAAGAAAGTTATCCCGTTTTCTTCAGTTGCATGTTATTCGCAGTCTATCTCTGTGCAGTGAAGCGGGCTGCGAAGCATTCAGTTGCCGAAAGGTTCAGGCGACCGAACCGACCAACAAAGAAGGCTAGTAAAGAGAAATCTCGTCATGGTCGCACTTCCACCTTGAGGGCACCTCTCGAAGACTGCGATAGGCATTCTTCTGTTTCATTTTACTCGATTTACCGTGACGCTTTTTAGGAGGGAAGGTTGGGGATTGTTAGGTCGCCAACAATCCGAGAAAATAGCCGAAGGAAACCATTTTCCCCGCCGATGTTCCGATGTTCCTCGATTTATTTTCGGAAAACAATGCTCCGGACGTTGCAAACAATTTGACCTCTCCCCCTCCACAACCAAACAAAATTACTACTCATCAAACTGTCTTAATTTTTAATTTATGAAATAACGATAAGATAATCAGTAATAAAACAACAAACCTCCAAAGTGAGTAAATTAAGAAATACAACATGATAGAAATGCATATAACATCAAATGGAAACTCGGAAAAAAAATCCGAGTTCCAGATGGGATTTGAACCCACGACCCTCCGCGATCTAGACGGACGCTCTAACCACTGAGCTACTGGAGACTCTATGGTGAGCAAGGGTGAAATGTGGGCTTTTGACTGGAACCGCATCACGCGGTCACACAGCCAAATGATGACTAGCACATATGACTCATAACTACATCACGTAGTCACATTAAGGCATATCATGGCGCATATGACTCATAACTGCATCACGCAGTCACATTAAGGCATATCGACGATGCAACCAACCAAACCTCCAAAGTGAGTAAATTAAGAAATACAACATGATAGAAATGCATATAATATTTGAATCCATTTGAATCCATTTGATGTTATATGCATTTCTATCATGTTGTATTTCTTAATTTTAATAAAGCCCACATTTCACCCTTGCTCACCATAGAGTCTCCAGTAGCTCAGTGGTTAGAGCGTCCGTCTAGATCGCGGAGGGTCGTGGGTTCAAATCCCATCTGGAACTCGGATTTTTTTCCGAGTTTCCATTTGATGTTATATGCATTTAAAACAACAACAACACTTTTATTCCATAGATCTGAAGACCAGGCCGCAATTTTTTAAAGTGACCAAAAGGCTTTTACAGGAGATCAGTCACTATCCATTGGATAAACATTAGCTGGAGAAAGTCTAATCAGTCCAACCTTGTCTAATTCCTAGGCCTCTCTCTGTTTAGTCTCGGTCAATCCGTTCGGGTCGCATTCTAGACATCTTTCGTGGGTACTTCTAGGTTTTATTTTCGCGATTTCAAAGACTATTAATAAAATTACGTTCTAAATTGTGACCCAAACTGATATAAAACCAGATATAAGGCAGAAGGATCTAAAAAGAACGACTAACACTTTAAAAAAATTCTATTTTCTAAATTGTGCCCCAAACTAATATAAACCAGATATAAAGTAGCAAGGATCTAAAAAGAACGACCAAAACTATAAAAAAGAAACAATATTTTCTAAATTGTGCCCCAAGCTGATACAGAACCAGATATAAGGCAACAGGGAACGAAAAGGAAGGACTAAAGAAAAGTCTTAACTCTACTCTTAAAAGTCCTTCAGTATGCTGTAGTTCTAATATGATCAGGTAAATGGCCAGACGCCCTCTATTTTCACTTTTTCTTGTTTTTACAGCCTCTACAACGCAAATGAAAGACCTATAAAATTGAAAGAACCACACTCGAAATAAAAAATCAAATTAAAATGACACCGAACGGCTCACACAAGCTACCTACCCACTGATCTATAAATACTTCATACGAAAATTATTTCTAAAATGATTTTCAACCAAAACTTCCAACACACTGTTATGGCAAGAACAGGCCCTCTCAATTATTAAAAAAAAAAATGAGGTGAGGTTCCCGTTAATATGTCTACATCACAATAAATAGAAAGACGAGAAGTCATTAACAACGCTATGGAATCACTCTGAAATAAATGCTAACGTTTTTCGAGGTATCTATGAACTCTTGAAGTCATCGTACAAATTCTTATCAGCACTATCGAGTAAACATTGTTTCAAAATACTGAACACACTGAATGATACGTTAAATTCAAACTTCTACATAATGGATAAAAAATCCTTAACAATAGAATCACTCAAAAATACTTGAAAAATTTACCCACATAATCTATTAATTCCTGAACTCAATCCTTGAATTTGAGCGGTTTTCAATTGAGTGTCGAAAGTAATTCTGGTTTTACTTTGGTTTTGCATTGCTTTGATCTGTGATTGGCCAAGAAAACTAGCACCAGTTTCTCAACCAATGAGAAGCAAAACCAAAACCAATCGTGATTTTCACGCGCGTATTTTCCCGCGCTTTGCGTTGGTGGCTACTTGTAATTGCTTCGTATTCTGATTGGCTTATTGCACTGCTTACTTCTGTTGTGATTGGTCAGAGTAATTGCTTTGGTTTTGGTTTTACGACACTCAATTGAAAAGCGCTCTAAGACTTACATTATTTCTGTTTATTACCAAACTTCTAAGAAAGATGTAAAAGGTTTCCCTTAATCGTCTAGTACCTATTCGCAAAAGGGTAACAAAATCACAAACTTCCAACACACCATTAACTATAAAACACTATGCGATGGCCTGCCAGCAAATCCCCCTCTGGATAGTCGAGAGTGTGCACCACCAGAAGACAGGAGGAAAACCATGCCTCCTTCATAACTCCACTGGACTCGCCCCAGGTTTCGGATTTTTTACGCTCGCTCTGGTCTACACAGAAACGGCCTGCAAGCAGACTAACTACATGTATGAAATATGATTCGGTAAGAACCGACCACTGATCCACGAAAACAATCGAGAAAAAAACTCATGGTAACTGCCCCCCTCCCATCGACCCCTATCCCCGGTTTTTAACATACAACGGACTAACTGGTCGACTAAAGAATACTGATCACTTGGTAGGGAGCTTCAGCAACGGAAATGGCAACGAAACGTCGTGTCAAAAATGTAAGCTCTCGCTTTCATAACTCTTTCGCGATAATTCCAATTCGTTCAACTTGTAAATTGAGGCCCGGCGAACTATCAAAGACCTACATCACTATGAACGGCGTTGAACAGAAAAAGAAAGAAAAATTCACCAAGTATACTCGATCTCGACAAAACCTTGACCAGGAATTTGGTCCTTTCAAGTCGCTGTTTTACAGATTGTACAAAATGTAAACTGACTCACGTACCGAGCGATTGTTTTTGCCCGTTAATCCTGTTAGTTTGTGGCGTTCCGTGATCTCGTCACCTTTGCCGTCTTCGTTGGTAAAATTCCCTAGCCAAACTTATTAATAACTAAAGCATCATTTAGACCGAAATGTTCAGTTCATCAAATTCCGCTGACCTCAGGTTTTTCAAAGAGTGGCACAACAATTACATTCCACACTGCTCCTCTAAAGATCAGTTCCCCGTCAGTCTCTCCCTCAGCCTGCAGTTTCCTCCTCAGTCTGTTGCACAGAAGTGGCCTGCTCCGCTGTTGATAAAAAGAGAAATCTGTTGTTTGAATTTAGTAACAAGTCGTTTCTACAACTGAGCGAAAGAGTATTAAAACCTTTGGCTTAATCAATACAATGTATATGAAGAGGCCCCACTAGGAGGCCCGGGAGGAGCCTCCCTGTACGGCCTATCATATGGCATACCCCCCAGAACCTTTCATGACTTTACGTCGGTCACATGTAAGATGGTTCTAACTTTTGAGTTTGTCGAAGAGATGCTTGCAATTTGCCCCCCCCCCCCCCCCCCCCCAACGAAACCAAGAGCCTGTTTGAAGAAGCAATATTTGTCAGTGTTATTTTCAACAAAGCCACAGAAAAAGGCTTCCAAACAAAAGCTATTTAGCGTACAAGGAAGAAACAGAACTATCCTTGGTGTGCTGGCAAAAGAAGGAAAGGTATACTGACCTTTGCATCTACTGAAATTGACTTAGCTCAGACAACAGGCAATCGCTTTTAACCCCATTCCTAATGCTAGTCCCCAAAACCCTAAACGCTCGCGCGTCTAATTCAATCCCTCATCTGAACCACTAACCTAAACATTTGGTAGTGACGTATCAAGAAGCAAAAGCTACAATTTCTAAAGTAATTCTTGCGTGCACGTCCCACTTCCTGGATACACCCACACAAAAAAAGAATTTGACAGTGCAAATAAAAATTTGGACGATAAAGCTAGACTAAAATCCTGTTCTCAGGTCATTCTTCGTCTTGAAATAAAATATGACCGACGATTTTTTAATTCTTTGTGTATTGTTGACTCCATATAACATCTCGAAGCATACAATAAAAAGAATGTCAACGCAAAGACTGTTCGAGAAAAAAATGCCCGTACGGTCAAATGAGCGCTAATGAGGCCAGAAACTATACGCAGATTGCAGTCTCGTACCCAGAGTCCTCAGGCTCTTTGGCCAGCGGTTAGTCGCCAGGAGAGACTCTGGGATAATGGAAAAAAAAAATTTTGGATTGGCTGGCCCGTAACGGCTTCCGTTGTTTTACCCCAGATTTTCTGGGAAAACGGCGTTTCATTATACCAGAGTCTCTCCGGGCGTCCACCCGCTGATCAAACAGCCCGAGGACTCTGGGTATGAGATTGACTGGGATGCGAAATGCAAGTGCATGCAATCACCTTAAAATGCATGCGCTTACACGGTTTGATAATTGACGTTTGCTGCTGACAAATGTTAAACAGTGTTAAAATGTTGAAAAGACCAATCAACACATTGAACGTCCTTAAACAGAAACAGAGGTACGTTCTGTTCTGTTCATAATAATACACATGAACAAATTTATCAATTCAGATTGGCTAAGAGAAATGCAGTCCTCAGGAAACACGATGACCATAAACTGAATCAGCTCAAGAGTTACATAGGAAGCAAGAAAAATACTACTGACGTAAGGTAACGTTTAGTAAACCATTTTTTATTCAGCTTTATTAAATATTTTCCGATTTTAGAAACAATTGTTTTGCTTTCCATACAAATCCTTTTATCATTCGATACTTTTTCCCTTCCTTTTCATTGGCCAAGAGGCTACCACGTGACCTACAAATAACTGCCTACAAATAATGGTCTGCTCGTGCGCAGTACCGTCCAATTGTGATTTTGCTGCAAATAATCAACTGCTCATGCGTAGTTGTGTCCACTCCACAGATCACTTCATACTTCCCGAAAATAATGATGAAAAATAAACTCGGTGATCGAATGATAAAGCTATTATTGAACTCGGTTTTCGTAAAATATCGTGATTTACCAGTGTCTCGCAGACCAATTATTTGACTCAGCGTTCGGCTTCGGCAAATAATTGAACTGCTCGCCACTGACAAATCGCTATATTTTGCTCAACCTCGTCCAATAATTGTTTAATATTTGAAATGTTACGTAGTAACGATCAGCGCTCATGTTTCGAGCTTGAACTACATGTGAGATAACAAAAACAAACAAGGCGAAGATTATGAACCAGAAATACTGAAGGTAATGATTACAGCGCTTGATAGACACTTGAAAAACAAAGTAACCTTATAGCTATAGCATACAACTGTTTAGGCCATTTTTTCGGCTTAAAAAACATTGACAAAACTGTTGTTTTGACTGAAGGCGCGTTGAATAAATTATTTTTGCACGTGATTCACCTGCGTTACTTCTGCAAAATTATAAGCTATGTTGCAATTTTTTCATGTATGTTATTCATAAGTAATCACATGATTTTCCGCGTGCAATTTGGAATAAATAAGCATTTGTACATTTTTTCAAAGACCACAAATTGCACCCGCCCGTCGTTGAAAAAATTTACTCGTGCTTATTTATTCTAAATTGAACTCTGAATCATGTGGTACCTATACAAAACGTCCAACATACTGGGCGCTTCGAGAAAACATTATCACGACTCCCATAAGTCCAGACATCGCTAAGCTGAATTTGCTGCAGGTCGCGATGACTTACGACCGCGGAAGCCTCACGTGACTCTACACATGAACTGCACGTTTTTGTTCAAAGCGCGGGAAATCAGCTCATCGGGCGCGCGACGAAATCACGATTCTTGCCTTATAAAATTTGCTCACTCGAGGCTCGGGAGTAAGCTGTCTTCACTGAAAACAGATCACTTGAAAGGTAAGTTAGAACACTTAAGCTTATCTTAGAAGCAATTCCCACACATATCACTGAATCTGTAAATGTGAAAGTGATCATTCCTAACTTCCGCTATAGTACGTACTTGATAGAATCACCGCTCCATTATAACAAGTTACAAAATCTTTATTACAAAGCTGTCGCTCGGCCCTTATAATACAACAGAACATGTCATAGCTTTTTACAGCAAGTTAGCAGGACAAACATGAAACATAAGTTACGCAGGCTTAACCCATTGGCACCCGTGCCGGCCAAAACCGGCCGCGCAGAACCACGTCCATTATACTGCTTGTGACGTCATCAGTTTTAATGCTCATGGACAACTTTTACATGTAGCATGTGTAGCGGGAAGAGATCGTTCAAACCATACCCAAATGAGCACAATTCCGTCCAGCAGGCCGGAGAAAATGCAACAAAAAAAACAGGTGACGTTGAGCCGAAAATTTGAATGAAAATCTTGTTCCACTACCCGACCTGCACTTCCTTCCACCTAATCCTATGATCCTAAAAGTTTTCCACAAAGGAAGCCCAGGAAATGCCCAGCAAGAGAGAAAGAAAGCGAGGCAAGAAAAGTGAAAGAAAAGGGGAGGAGAGAAAGCGAAAGGTAGAAGGCGAGGGGGCAGTGAAACTTTTCAAACCAAAAACAGAAAATTGAAATTTTGCTTTCTGCGCATGCCCGATCTTGGAAAGCTAATATTAAGCATCAGGAACAAATGGCGCGACGAACTCCACCAGCAAACAGAGTTTTGGGCAGTTTTGGTTCCTTTTGGCTAGAATCTGGCCAGAAAACGGCTCGACGAGCTTCAGAAGGTGTTTTTCGGCAAAATGCTCGGTTGCCAATGGGTCAAGCTTACTTTTTGGAGAAATCATGCCTACACCTTAGCATATGTCACGACGCACTTTCTGACATAATAATTATTTAACTTATTCAATGTTGCAAGGTATAATGGTAGGAAATTGTGTGTTTAATTTGTGGTTCAATTTACCCTTGGTTTAAATTTGTTTTCCCTTTGTTTTAAACAAATGATCATACATTATCATACATTATCATACCTTATCATAGTACCCAAAACAGAGGCCAGGGAGAAAAAATTAAACCAAAATAACAAGCTTACATTATTGCTTGCACAATAATATTTATAAGCTATTATGTCGTCGTCGTCGTCAACATCATTATTATTCATCTATTATATTAGCAATTAAATTCTTTCATAAAAATTAACATTACAGTGAGCATGCAAAAAGCTACCAAAATAATTATATGCCATAGTATATATTACTTTTTTTTCTAATTTTCATTAGCATTTAGAGAAAGGTGAGTTTTATTTGTACATGAAGGCATTTTATCAGTATTGCATTGGTCTATCAGTTATTAGCTACAACCAAGAAGGTTACTGGTTTCATTTTTCTCCATCAGCCATTGCCATTAGTGCTAAAACTATCACTTGTTCAAACAAAACCTTTACACTAACTACATATAGGAAAGAGATTCTCTTTTCAGATAACATTATTCAAATTAATACAATTCTCTCTTGGTTTAAAAAAAATTCATTAGTCTCAGAATTCAATTTTATGTACAACACAACAAGTTATTAAATATTTATAAGTTATCCAAAGTTAACTTTTTGCTTGTTGTATAAGAATAGGATCATGGCACTGTCATGACCTTTCTGCTATATACCAGTAATTTTTTTTATACTATACCTGCCTAGATTTGCAAAATTATTCAGATTATACTCAATAGTATGTGCTATTAAAATGCTCAAGATTTGCCAAAGTTACTCAAAAAATGTCTTGAAGTAGCTCTTGACAAAATTTTGGACACCTTTTTGAAAACCTGTGAATTTGGCCTATTTGAACAAGGCACTCTAACTACAAGAACTTGTCAATAACTGTCACTGACAAGTTGCATGTCCACTTTCAGATGATGTCTTCAAAAAGTTGACCAAAACCTACTGAGGGGCTCAAGGCATAACAACCCTTTAATACATTTTTGGTCTTTGATGAAACTGAAAGCAAGCACTGAGGCTAAACTGGGAATACCCCATCACATGTGCAGGCCATAACCCAATAAATGAGGACAATCCAAAGAAAATAGAGGAAAAAATTAAAAGACTACCATGCTTTTCCTGTTTTCTGTAGAGTTTGCCCTCATTTCTGACATGTAGCCTAACTTTGGTGATTGGAAAATGTTTGGTAATACAGAACTGTAAAATATGAAAATTGTTGCTTTGTAGCAACTTTGTAGCATAGCAGTAAAATCTGCATTCTGAGACCTTATTCAGCTCATGGTACTGTTTTCACACAAAAATGTGAAAACAGTACCATGAGCTGAATAAGGTCTCAGAATGCAGATTTTACTGCCATGTGTCGTTTAAAAATCCTACAATTAAACTATAAACAAAGGGCAGTGAGTAGATTAGCTTACACATAAGAAACATTAGCATATTCAGTGTTACTTGCATCTCTTTTGCTGCCATTGTCAAGTGATATCTTTTCCATTATCATATCACTATCACTGTGCTTACCTCTTAATAATCTAACTTCAACATCTCCTGACTGCACCATCTCCACTTCACTATTGGCATGTCCATTAGCTTTCTTCTTGTCATTCCAATATGAATTCTCCACCCAGAGGTAGATCTCCACCTTCCTAGTGACGTAGATCAGCAAGTATGCACTCATGAACAAGGCAAATGATGACAGGATGTGCCAGATATCATGGTAGTCAAAGAAATCCCACAGGACACATTCCTCATTCAATGTGCGTGAGAAACTTGGTTCTGCAACCTTGCGTGTGGTGGACTTTATCTTGAAGAAGTACATGGCAAACACCCAGAAGATGAAGGTAACAATCACAAACAGCCCACGGTGCCAATTGCGCATCAATATTTTACAAACATTGCTTGGGTCAAGAAGCTGCTTTATACCACCACAACAATCTCCACCACTTTCTCTGTTCCTCTTGAAGGCCACTGCTGTGTCAAAACTCATCAAACCCAAGATAGTCAAAGCCACAGCAGCAACACATGAGAACAAGAAAAACTGTGACCAATCGCTTTTCTGCTGGAAGCCAATAATAAGCAAGCAAAGAGGAAATAGGATGATCCAGACCCACTTGATCATGGCCTTCATATTCCAGCAATTTCCGTCAGTGCGGCAAACACACCATTTCCATCTGCAAGGAAGGCCCACCTTCTGAAATGTCCAAATATACATGATAATCAACCACAACACCAGGGCAATCCAGTAGCTCACTTCAAAGAAAAGTGGCAGGCCATCCCTAGTGTTCTGTATTGAGCCCACATAGTTGAATACAAGCAGTGGTACCACAAAGAACAAGAAATACTTAGGGGCATGGACTATTGTTTCACTGGGATGCCTTGCCGTGTTTTGCTCATCTCCAGAGAGATTTTTGACCCGACAGTTGAACAGTGCAACCACTACCAGCCCCGAGATGATGAACATGAAAGCTGAGTCAAACTGAAATGTGAGACGAGAGGGGCAGAGATGGTATGTGGCTGAGAAGAGACCTTCAAAGATCAATGCCCAGGCAAGAGCATATGCCACTGAGTAGTCATATGGGGTAAAGGGCTTACGATTGGCATTGTCCAAAGAATAAGTCTGTCTTGAATCACGAGCTTCTTGTGTTATTGCTTCCCTAAAAGAGAATGACAGAGTCAAGAAAACCCCATGTATAACATAAGGGACATTGCTGAGCATGAAGTTAGATGGTATATCAGCAATGGCAATTGGTCGGTAGCAAAGTTCATTGTAATAGCAAAGGTCACGATTGCCTTCTGCAATCATGTTGGACCAACGCGCAATTACAAACTGGGCAGCTCCCACCATGAAGCTTATAGCCAGCACCCCGGTCAGGTAGGAATATGTCTTAATGCCTTGTCCAAACCAAGCAACAAAGATCACTTTAACCCACCGCTTGACAGGGAATGTTGACCGTGGAATTGGTTTAGGTACATACTCCAAAATTCTCTTGCTTGGTGCTCTGTTCCTTGGTTGAGCTTCTTCCAAGTGAAATGAGAATGAACACTCATCAAAGTCAGGATTAAGAAAGAAATGAGCAAAAACAGCTATTGCTATACCACCAAAAATGGTAATGATGCACAGGTAAGCTGTTGGAAGGGTTTTGCCACGCATGTCATAGGTATATCCTTGAGTCACAATTACATTGACATTCTTCTGAGACAAACTCTCCTTGCTAATATTCTTGCTGCGGATTCCGATGTACCACCGACCTGCTGTGATCTTTGGGCTTGAATACTGTGATAAGGTAATGCGGCCTGATTTGGTGAAAGTAAGTTTGATGGATGAGTGGTTCGCATCATTATGTTTTTCAGT
>JAEMWC010001095.1:155000-172500 GCA_016490735.1 Pachyseris speciosa | reverse complement strand
TTAATTTCAGTTCCAGAATGGCACATAGCGGGGCCAAATTATCCCTAACTTTTATTTTCACCGTCATAATTTGACAAGCTTCCCGTTATTTAACCAAATTGCCTGTATATTGGCTGCCACAGTTGAATTCCTTTTGGCTTCACTTAATTTTAGCATGTGAAGGCTTGTCTGTACATAAAACAAAATCCTAGCAACTGTTAAAATAACACGCCTGGTTTTACCAGCACAAGCAAACTCCAAAACGAAAGTCGAGTGTACCTGTTCAATTTAACAGTTCTGATGGTCATCGGTTTCCAACACGTTCGGTGTTTTAAAATGAGCTAATTACGTTTATGTAGACGTCCGCACACACATGTTTCAACTACGAGGTAGTTAAGTTGGTCAACAGTTGATTCTTGTTGACTTAAGGTGATTCGTCACAATAGGTGAGTTTCGAATTGTCGAAAAGAAAAGAACCACCTCGAGGTTCAGGGGAATCATTCTCGTTTTCCTTTGTTGTTAACAAAAAAATATGCAAATTATTCATCTGAACCTCGACTTGGTTCTTTTGTTCTTCCACAATTCAAAACTAGCCTATTGCATGGCGTATCCTTACTGCGCATAATTTATAATTATGGCATCATTTGGCGCGCTCTCGTGCGCGCGCACATTAGAAACGTGGCGTATTTACCTAGACATTAGGTTTTGTCAGCCAAAATTTTCCCTTTGTTGTCGTGTTTCAAAGAAACGAGCACGGTGACCACTGTAACAGGAGCTTTTCGAGGGTTTCACTTCCATTGCTGAGCGAGAGGTGCCCTGCCACCTTCCACAAGTGGACCAGAGCTTCGTTCAGAAACATGGCGTTTATCGTTAGATCTTGACTCATTTCGTTACAGGCAGAACTCAAAGCTCTTACTGACAGGCGAATTGTCATATGTAAATTCCGACCAATAATATTCGAACAGCTCCTTCACTTACGTAAGCTTAGCGAATAGAAGAAATTCTCACTATTCACACCTTTACAATTTAAAGCTCATTTCACATTCCAAAGACTCTGTTCCAAAGGCAGGTGGAAAACACCTAAATGAATCGCTTCATGATCAGAAAGACTTTGATGTTTGCAAACTTCACTTAAAATCTAGTTTTACAGAAAAAAGTCCCGTAACACCACCATTTTATTGGTGTATTTACTGGTAATAGGCACACGAAAAACATATTTTAAGGAGAAAAATAGTTTAATAGTAGAAGTTGGATTCTTTACACATAAATGATGTGAAACTCTGCATATGGAGCCAGGGAGGCATAAGGGATGATGACGAAGTGGTCCATGCGTTATAGAAATTAATAGAATTATTATTATTATTATTATTATTATTATTATCCTTACATCATTTGCAAGATCAGGCTATTTGGGAAATCACCATACTGAAAGATTATTGCCCAGACAAACGTACACATAGTCAATTAGGCTCTAGGTTTCACTACTATTCATGGTGTTTGTTACATAATAGCATTTTTTTTCGGTTGTTTCTCGCTCAACTCCGTAAAAACACTCAGAATAACAGGCATGTAGGGCGAAAACCAGCACGGTGACTCCGTCTTTTTATTGCGTTTTTTCCTATGTTATGTCCTATGTATAGATATCAATTGCGCGAAGTTTGAAAAAAAATCTTAATTGTACATTCTTTTGGAGGGAATTACCTTAAAAGATATTAAAAAGTTTTATCAACATTGTCTTCTATGCTATCGATTTATAGACATCCGCTAGTGCCATAACCGATTCTAAGGAAATTTCTTTATTGGTTTTCCTTGTTTTTAATTGATGTGTATGTTTTCATCTTAAATTTCCCTCCACAAAAGATATAGAAGAGGACATAACTTGAATTGTACTTAGCAGTCTAAAAAAGGGCGATTCCTCCTGACAAATGGCTAACACTAGAAACGTCTGTGCTTGAGTGTTTTTAAGGTGGTCAAGTTTCCTTATCAACTCTGTTGATAATACTGAATTCATTATAAAGAAGGAAGATGGCCGATTGTCCATGAAACTTCCGTTTCAGCTGTTTTAAGGTCTGTGTTTAAGTTTTGACCCAAATTGATCAGAGTTATAGCCCTACGTGTTTTATTTTAAATTAACCGTGCAAAAAAGACAGAAGCAGACGTACCTTTAATTTTGCATAGCAGACTATAAAAAGGCGATTCGCTTATACTAAGGGCTAACGCTCGAAACGTTGGTACTTGAATCTCTTTCCTGTGGTCAAGTTACCACATCAACTGTTGATAATAAAGAATTCGTTATAAAGAAGGCCGCTGGCCGATTCTCCATAAAGCTTCCGTTTCAGCTGTTTCAAGATCCCCATTTAAGTTTTGACCCAAATTGATCAGAGTTAAAGCCCTACATGTTTTATTTTAAATTAACCCTGCAAAAAAGATAGAAGCAGACGTACCTTTAATTTTGCATAGCAGACTATAAAAAGGCGATTCGCTTATACTAAGGGCTAACGCTCGAAACGTTGGTACTTGAATCTCTTTCCTGTGGTCAAGTTACCACATCAACTGTTGATAATAAAGAATTCGTTATAAAGAAGGCCGCTGGCCGATTCTCCATAAAGCTTCCGTTGCAGCTGTTTCAAGATCCCCATTTAAGTTTTGACCCAAATTGATCAAAGTAAGTGGTATAAGTATACACCTCATTAATCAATTCTGTGCCGTATTTCAACTAAAATATGTCGATTACAACCGCATAAATGATCTAAACATTAGCTAGTGTCCTGTGTTTGAGTAGCACTAAGTTGAACTTTATCAGCTGTTTTAACGTTTTGTCTTGTCAGTCAAATGACCTTTTTTTGGTTACAACTAAGCCAAGAGGTATGGAAAATTTCTCTCTTTTTTAGAATCCAACTTTAACAAGGTCAACTATCCCAGGGAAGCTAAGTTAAAGTAGACAGAAGCTGATATTACGAAAAAACAAAGACCGACTACAAACAAGGTGTCTTTTAATAACAAAAGAAAAATAAATAAAATGATAATGCCATTTGTTGTATGGTTGCAATCATTGACATATATTAGTTCTGAATATAATTATTAAGCAAATTAAAGGGCGGAAAGGTTTCATGTCCAAATGAAAATCGGACGTTTCTTTATGTTAATTTACAGTGACCGGTCTCACCTGGTGTTGGACCATATTCATTGACCAATCTGATTGGATGACGGATTGTGGGGAGCAGGGTTGGCGCAGTGGTGAGAGCACTCGCCTTCCACCAATGTGTCCCGGGTTCGATTCCCGGACTCGGTGTCATATGTGGGCTGAGTTTGTTGGTTCTCTACTCTGCTCCGAGAGGTTTTTCTCCGGGTACTCCGGTTTTCCCCTCTCCTCAAAAACCAACATTTGATTTAATTTGATTTGATTTGAGATTTGTAATTAGTAGGCGAAGAGCCACCTTGTGGAAGTACTACTAATAAATCGTTTATTATTATTATTATTATAATTATTTTCCATAGAAAACACCACACATCGCAAAGCGACGTCCTGTTTTCCTATGCTTCCTTTCTATAATTTTTGAAGAAGCTACTTCTTCATCTTTAGCCGATAAGACCATCAAGAAAAGCTCTTCTTTATTGTCTTTTAATTATGTTTACGCCAACTGTGTACGTGAAATAGGTCTGAAATAGGGTATCAAATTTTTGGTCAGGTCTGAAATAGGGTAAGGAAAATCGCAGATTTTGGTCTGAAATAAGGTGAGGGTTTCAGGAAGCGGACCTCTGTGCCCAATGTTCCTGTGTGCCCACTGTTCCTCTGTTCCTACTGTTCCTCTGTTCCTACTGTTCCTCTGTTCCTACTGTTCCTCTGTACGTGCCCACTGTTTCGCTGTGCCTACTGTTCCTCCTTGCCTAAAGTTCCTCTGTTCCTCTATGCCCTCTGTTCCTCTGTGCCCAATGTTCCTGTGTGCCCACTGTTCCTCTGTACCTACTGTTCCTCTGTTTTTATTGTTCCTCTGTTCCTACTGTTCCTCTGTGCCCACTGTTCCTCTATTCCCAAGGTTCCTCTGTGCCCACTGTTCCTCTCTGCCCACTGTTCCTCCGTGCCCACTATTCCTCTGTTCCTAGTGCACACTGCTTTTGCTCCTGTGTGCCCTTTGTTCCTCTATGTTCCCCGTACCCTGCTGTTAGTTAAAAATTAACGATTTCAGTTCCCGGTATATGAGAGTCGACCCCACTTTCTGCAGTCGCTACCAAAAGCTCCAGTTAACAACTAGACATCATCAGGTACATGCCAGCTTTCTGTTACTTTCGGTTTATAAGGTGCGTCGTAGAAACCAAATCTATCATGGCGAGCGCGTGGAGACGACAAGGGAAAGAAATGTGGAAGTACGCGGAGATGATGAGAAATCAGAGAATAAAGAAGCGAGAGCATTTCATGTGGGCTGAGGCGGAAAGGAAGAGAGGCGACAGCTCCATCGCAGTGTAGTTAAGGGACAACATTTCCGAAATCTGGTCGTCGATAATGCTCTTTAACGGCGAAATTGTAATAACGCACGTTTTAGTCGAGGACAATATTTCTTTGGCGAGCGTATACACTGTAAGATCATGCTCTTGCCAAAGCCCGTGGGAAAATGGTCACCACGTCTCTCACATGAAGCAAATTCTTTACTGCCGTTTGTTGCTCATCTTTCAGAACAATTTCTCGATCTTCTCGTCGAATGTTGAGGCTTGATAAGGCTCTTGCTAATACTTCCTTTGCCATTTTGTTTTGACTCTCACATTCCCTTGGAGCTCTCCCTTGGGAGATTAACAAAACGCTTGATTGACGTGTATAGACTCTGATCCAATCAAAACGCTCCGTACGCCAGCGTACGGACTACTCGAAAAGGCCCCCAATCCGAGCAGGCGGTTTTTCATTGCCCTCCGCCCCATTCTTCTCGCGGCTTCGCCGCTCGCTTGTGCGCTCCCGGACAAAACCGCCAGCTACGCAGGCTACAGAGAACTATGCAGAAAGATATCCTCGGCAATCGGTGCCCTGAGGGGCATTAGGTCCCTCATTTCTCAATCCACTGCAGTACAAATATATAACGCCTTAATCCAACCTCATTTCGATTACTGTGCCCCCGTTTGGGATGGGTTGAGTTCTTATCTATGTGAGAAACTACAAAAATTGCAAAACCGAGCTGCTAGGGTTATTCTGCAAACCAACTGCGAGGTAAATTCAAGCCTGCTTGTTGAAACATTGAAGTGGCACCAGCTATCATTAAGAAGAAGAAAGCATAAAGCTATAATGATGTTTAAGTCCTTCAATGGGTTAGCCTCAGTTTACTTGCATGATTTATTCAGTGAGCGACACACAGACTATGACTTGCGTGATTCTTTCCGTAAGTAAAACTTACCCAAGCCGCGTACTAACTATTTGAAACGTAGTTTTAGCTATAGCGGTGCCTTACTGTGGAATTCTCTTCCTGAAAGTATTAGGGCGATCAGATCAGTTGGGCAGTTTAAGAAGGAAATCAACCGTGCACTTGAAACATTCGATTCCCACTCGGCAATCTTGTAAATCAGTGTACTGTGTTTATTGAAAAAGAAAAAAAGAAAAAAAAAGCCTGCCATTTTTATTCGTGACACACAAGATTACGTACCGGCGCAGGATATCTGTTGCGTGCGATACGCACGAAGTATATTGAACGCGTTATGACCATATTTGGACATGGTTAAAATAACTGTCATTATTTGCTCACTGTTATTATTCATTCTCAGCTTATTACAGGTCCTGGCAAGCTGTATTTACTTGCGCAGTCAATACATAGAAAGAAGATTGAATTTCTGTATCATATAAACTCTTGTTGTTAGGCCATCGTTGTTGTTGCTATCGATCGTAAACAAGGCCTAACATCGTTGTTAGGCCATCGTAAACAAGAGTTTGTATGATACAGTTTTGAAGATTCAGGAGTGCTCGATGGAGCCGATCTGCAAAATAACCGCTCTGCAGGCCGATTTTGGGCTGGCTGGGAAAATGTTTGCTGAAATAAAAATCTTGCTGGCAGTGTTATTTTAACGAAATCTTGCTAGAATTTGTGTCCGTAATGAGTCTTACTGGCTGACAGGAATCAAAACACGTTATTTCTGGCAGTTGTCTTATTTCAGTTTTCATGCTGGCTGAGAGTACTGAGGGCGCACTTTTATCTGCGTGAGATTGAAAATAAAGTTAATGACAAACAAACTGTCCTTGGGCTCGTAATGCAACTTTCAAGAGTCTCACCGTATTGAATAGCATGTGCTGTCAGTTGGCTTCGTATTTTGGTGGATTTTTATCTGCGAGAAGATAGGACTTCGGGGAAAAAACTAAAAGTAAACACGGGATACAGATAGAAATCACTGCCCGTCTTGGGAACGATCTGACATCCGAAATAAACCATTCGACATATTTTGCCCAAAAATTAAGTTAAAATCAATACTTAGCTGGCTGGGTATTTTTCTTCCTTACGCAACTGCTGGCTGGCAAACTGGAAAGATTCCTCCCGTGCTGGCTGGCATTTCCTGTTTGTGGCATTTTCAACTTTGCTGGCTCGTTGAGAAACGACACGCTCGTAGCTGGCTGGGATTTTTATTTCTCAAAAGTTTTGCTTGCTGGCATTGAAGAGCGGTTATTTTTTTGCCAGGAAAGTTAAATATTAACGGAGATTGACAGGGGGACACTCAGCTAGTGTTTAGTACATCGTACGATTTTTCAGCCATTAAGTAAGGCCTGTTTCTTCGTTCTTCGGGCGGAACAATCGATTCTCTTTAACAGTTCATTTCAAATGACTTCATAATTACAGAATCCTTTGAACAGGACACACGTTTTTAAAATGCAATGCAAGATTCCCCACATCACCCCCCCCCCCCCATCCCCCTCCCTCACCCCATCCCCTCTGAGAACTGTGCCTAGAGATTCCCAGGAGACCAGGATAAGACCACCACAGCTCATCCTCACACCACATCATGCTTTGTCATGTGATACATCTCTCGACTGATAGCTTTTCTCCACCTGCGGCGTTTGTCTATTTTTATCTCCCGGGGCTTATAAATGCGATCAGGCTCCTGATGCGATCTTTTTCCATTGCCGGCATTACAGCGTTGCGAGCTTCCCTAGCAGTTACGCAGTGTTACTCAGTATTTCAAGATGTCCAAGTCGACTATTCTATCCGTTTTTGCGCTATGCATGTTTAGTTTATGCTCCTGTGAGCCTGTGAAATACGAAGATTGCAGTGAAGGTAAGTACTGCAAAAAATGTAGTTGGTGTGCTTTGGGGCGCGAGTAATGTTTTAATTTTGGTACTACACAAGATTCCATTAACCTTTCATATACCGGTATAATCACTGCAGATGTACGATAAAACAAAAAAATAAAAACTGGTAGCACCCCGGGGTAACACTCAGGGAGAAAGGACCGTCTAGATCAATCATTCCTTAACAATTCCCCTGAATACACAGAAACATCTTGCATAATAACCAAATTGTTTTAGCTAGAAATGAGAAAAGTAAAAATCTGTCCTCTTGAACCCGTTAAGTCATTTCATGATCGCGCCACGCCTCACGTCATAACACCTCGAACAATGGGACAATAAGCATGTTTTCTGTGTTTTATCACGTGTTTTTACTTAAAGACCCTGGTGTATTTTCGCTAATTTTTTGATAGAAGCGATTTCGAACCTCGTTCGTCCTTACAGATGTGATGTTGATTTCCTTTTAGTTACTTTTGTTCGTTTCAACTGTGTTCTCCTGCTGCTCTGAAAAGCTGGCTCTGTCACGCGCGACGTGCGTGTACAAACGCGATGTCTTTCATCAAAACACGCACGCTTTTGCGTTGCTTCCAGTGAAACTTAGCACACGTGTGGCTCACGTGTTTACCCGAACGGTTCCGGTGGCGACTTGACCTTCCAACTTGCACGTTTTGGGGGATATTCACAGCATTGTCATAATATTTTTTACGTTCTGCTTCAAATTGTGTATCCTGAGTGAGTCGCTTCCGCCCTCAGCGCAATTTTTAATTCCGTAGACTGCGAGCACTCTCTTCTGTAGCAGACATTGAAAATCCAGCCACAGGCAGGCCAACCTCCCGCTGTATGATGCTTGCGTAATAGCGGTAATCGTGAAAATATAAGAGTTTGTATGGCGATCTTTACGATCGGTCTTAGGAAGTAAAACTACTGTCAACTGAGTTCTTAATAATAATAGCTAACCTTTCTTCCATGCTGTATAGCTTGTTGTCTGTTCGCTTTCTTTGCTGTCTCGAGGCCTTATTAACGAAGAAATAATTCGAACTTGACAGTATTTTTACTTTTCAAGACCGATCGTAAATATTCCCATACAAACTGTTATATTTTCGCCATGGCGTGTCTCGCAGAATTTTAGTCAAATTTCACGTGCCTCACCGCCTCAAGGCCATCACGTGTCTCGCCGTCTGAAGGCCATCGAAGGTGCTTGTTATGCGCATCCCATCGGCTTCCGTGAACCCCACGGGGAAGCCGAAGACAATTGTACCAAAAAAACTAAAGTGAGTTAGTGTTTGTTCAGGCCACTGTTTTCAGCTGCCAGCATTGTTACAGTTGAATGTTGTCAGGGCTACTGAACTGTCAACTTGGAGTTAACATTAAACACAGGCGTAGCTATTGCGGGTTACATACTAACACGTTAAAATTAATTGATTCACAATTAATACAGTTAATCAAATAAAAGGCATGTTTCTAGATCTATTGTAAAAGCGAAAATAAAGTTGAATTATTAAGCAACTGATATGTTTTTTTTTTCAGGGTCTGCGATGGCGATTTTAAAAGGAGTAGATATTACACCCTGTGATAAGCAGCCTTGTGTCCTAAAGAAAGGCACAGAGGATACCATTCAAGTAACCTTCACACCAAGTAAGAAGCGGTTTTTGTGTAACTTGTGAAAAATGTCCTCAAAAGACGAAAATAAAAACCGACTGTTTTCAGTGCAGTCTATCATTCTTCATGTTCTGAACACGCCCTTATTGCATCGCACGCGTTTGCTTTCTTATTCTTTTTTCTCTTTTGCTTTCCTTTCTTTATTTGTTCGTTCTTTGTTCTTCCTTTCCTTCATACTGTCTGTTTTCCTTTCTTTCTTTCTGTTTTCCTCCCTGATTTCCTTTCTCTGTTTCCCTCCATCCCTCCTTCCTTCTTCATCTTCTCTCAAAGCTCCAGGTTATCTCATCAATCTTTTTGAAAAAAGCAACAGTGGTTATGCGCTGCGTGAGAGTGAAAGTAGACTTATCCTCCCCAAATATAACACTGAATTTGCTAAAAGCAGTAGTTTTTCTTTTATTGGGGCAAAGATATGGAACAGCATCCCATATCATATTAGAACTGCTCCCACTCTCTCTGCTTTTAAAAAACAAATAAATAGCCTTGCTGTCATTTAAGTTCTGTATACATGTAGTATATCAGTGTATAGTGTATTTTAACCAGTGAATAACTTGTATTACCTTTCACACGGCTTTTCTGTAAAGCAGTAGTTTTTCTTTACTGATGTAAATTCCGTGGATAAATAAAGTTCATTCATTCATTCTCTTCCTATGATCCTTCGTCTTTGGTTCCTTGGCTTGTTTGTTTGTATTTTTTTTCTTTTCTACTCTACTCTCAACATATTTTTGTCTTCTACAGAGGAGAATATCACAGCAGCTACGACTATTGTTCACGGTCGTATCGGTCCCCTCTGGGTGCCATTCAGTGTTGATGAACCTAATGCGTGTAAAGGCCAAGGTCTCAGCTGCCCACTGACAGCTGGAAAGGAGTATACCTTCAAAACTGTGCTGCCAATCAAGAAAATTTACCCATCGGTATGTATGGTGTATAGTCGAACTTTTTAATATTCCTTTCCTTCCTTAATGGGGCTTAGTCACCGCAAAGTAGGAACTTAACCAGCCACAAAAGATGTTTGTATTTGACGGAAAGTCAAAATATCGGTACTATACACTCTACTGGTGAAGTGAAAATACAAATAAGTACCTTCAGCCACGGATGGCGAGGACAGAAACCTATATGCAACTTGTAAAACGTGGGGCCGCTATTTTTCAAGTACAGTCGAACCTCGATTGTCCGGACTCTTGGGGACTGAGCTGAACAGTCCGGATAATCGAAAATTTAAGTATTGATGAGACAAAAATAAAACTGAATGACTGATCTTAGAAACAAAGAACACCTGAGCAAATCAGAGCTCAGTGAAATGCATTGCAGTAGTACGGCGCGCGTGAGCTCAAAACGCGTACCGATTTGTGTTTTGAAGCGAAACAAATTCAGTTTGAACCGGAGTTTCATTACTTAATTTGAAGGGAAAAAGTTTGCTGAGGATCTTAAATATGGCTAATTAACATTCATGAAAAACTGGGACCAGCTAAGCCAGTCCGGATAATCGAAAAATCCGGATAATCGACGTTCGACTGTAGTCCCCGTAGCATAGCAAAAACCATTGTAACACGATTATGTTGCGAGTGCATCACTTTTCGTCACCCACTCTACCCTCCACGACTCCGAAGGTGGGGTATTCGAAAAAAAGGGCTATGTCATCGGGTTGAAAGTCCATTAACGCTAATGAGCCCCGGAGGTGGGGGGGGGGGGGGGGGGGGGGTACTAAAAATTTTTAATAAATGTAACATCTGTGATAGTAGGTGGTGACTGGAACTGCACCTTAACCGCAAAAGATAAAAAAGGTGGCTCTCCCTGGAGAACTACAAGTTATCGGTATGCATTATTAAGCACAATGGAAACCCTCGACCTCATAGACATTCAAAGAGCACGCCACCCTCACCTGAACAAATTTTCCTACACTTCCAAAACGCTAAATGTTAAAACAAGGATAGATTTTCTTCTGATTTCCAAAATACTAACCTCTTATGTGACGAAATGTGACATTGTAACTTCGATTGCGCCAGACCATAATACAATTTATTTATCATTGTCTTGGTCGAATGACAATACAAGAGGCCCCGGTTTTTGGAAATTCAACAACACCTTGTTAGATGATGAAGAATTTGTTAACACCATACGAGAGCTGTACCCTCGGATACGCGATAAATACATTGATTTGAATGACAAAGTCTTTTCTGGGAAATGATAAAAATGGAAACCCGATCTGCCACCATTTCGTTCGCAAAAGGAAAGGCGCAAACAAACAAAAAGCGAGAAACTGAGATAACAGGAAGGTTGGAGACATTGGACAAACAAATTTGCAACAGTAGAAGTTTAGGCAATTTAGATTCAGTGTTAAACGAATACGACGAATTAAAAAAGGAGCTTGGAGATCTGTATGAGAAGAAAGGTAAAGCAGCAATATTTAGGTCCAAAAGTCGGTGGGTTGAGGAAGGTGAGCGTGCAACCAAATATTTTTTTAATTTAGAGAAACGGAATTACAACCGGAAAATTATAAACATCGTTGAGAAAGAAAACAGTCAAAAAATCACGGATGAGAAGGAAATACTCTCAGAGATTGAAGCATATTACACTAATCTATACAGTTCAATGATAACGGGCAGCACACGTGACATGTTCCAGTGCTTTACGCAAGACATTGAAATACCTTCACTCACTTTAGAGGAGAGAGATGAAATGGAGGGTATTCTGGTAATCACCAGGGGAGAACGGCTTCACGGTAGAATTCTACACTGACAAAGTTTTTGACTTGTTAAGAAATGATCTTGTAACAAGCTTAAATGCGCCCTTTGAAAAGGGGAAACTCTCAATTTCACCACGTCGAGGAGTTATCACACTGTTACCGAAGGAGTTCACTGAATTATCATTTATTCAAAATTGGAGACCCATCACTCTTTTAAACACCGACTATAAAATCGCATCCAAGGCTATAGCTATGAGAATAGAACCAGCATTGGCGAAACTTCATCGATCAAACGGGCTTCGTAAAAGGCAGATATATTGGTGAAAATATTCGGCTAATAAACGATGTCATGGAACAAACTAAAAAAGATAATATTCCTCAGTAAATTTTTCGTAAAGCCTTTGACTCTCTTGAGTGGTCCTGTATTCAGCATAGTCTAGAGAAATTTAATTTTGGGGAGAGTATAAGAAAATGGATCTGTATTTTTTTACAAGGGAATTGAAAGTGCGGTTCTAAACAACGGATTCTCGAGTAATTGGTTTCGGCCCTCGAGAGGTGTAAGACAGGGATGTCCCCTTTCATCCTACCTGTTCAACTTAACATCAGAAATTTTGTGAAACAAAATAAGACAAAATCAGATAGTGAAAGGGGTTAGAATTTTCGGTAACGAAGTCAAGATAAGTCAGTTCGCAGATGACACTAACCTATTCTGCGCTGATTTGGTTTCCGTGGAAAATGCTTTGGATAGCGTGAAAGGTTTTGGTAATTTTTCTGGTCTAACGCTCAACATTGAAAAGACCAAAGCAATATGGTTGGGGAAATGGGCAGACAACAGAACTAAACCGCTACAGATGAGATGGATCAATAGCCCGGAGAAGATCCTCGGGTATTCATGTATCATACGATTTGAAAAGGAATCATCATTTTAACTTTAACTTAAAAATACAGAAATTACAAACAAATTTGGACACGTGGAAATCAAGGACCTTAACCCTTTTTGGCAAAATATTAATCATCAAATCTTTGGGACTATGGTCTTTAATTTTCTCCGAAATACTTCATTCCAGATGTTAAGGGTAGGTTATTCCGTTTTCTTTGGAAAAACAAAAGAGACAAAATAAACGTGAGAGTATGCACCAGAATTTGGAAAACGAAGGATTGCGGATGGTTGATATCGAACTTATGATTAAGGCACTGCGGTTAGCATGGATACCAAGGCTTCTGTCTATTGGAAAATGCAACTCGAAAACGGTTCCCGATCACTATTTTAGAAAATATGGTGGACTGATCGAACTTCCTACTTAAATGTAACTATGGAATAAAATATCTGGAGCAAATGCCCACGTTCTATAAGGATATTCTTGTGGCTTTCGATGAACTTAAATCCATGTATAGTTGGAATAACTGCAACGATCTCATCCTTTTCAACAACAAGGAAATATTAGTCGATGGAAAACCAATTTTTCTGAGAGTGGCATTCCAAAGGAGTACTCTCCATAACGGATATTTTGAATAAGAATGGGCCGTATCTTCAGTTTAAGGAATTTCTGTCTAAATATAACTGTAAAATTAATTTTTTACAATATCACCAAATTGTAAGTGCCATTCCCGAGCTTTTGCGGATTAAGGCATCCTCTGCTGGAAACAATCCATTGAGCAACTATGATCCCAATTGCAACCCCTTTCAGCTTGATGATAACATGCAAATTGACCTGACGAGATGTAGATCGAGAGACTATTACCAGTTAATTGTTATACTCGCCAAGAAACATCAGAACTTTCCAACCGGCGCCAAAAGATGGAGCGAACGCTTAGAAGTCAACCGAGAAAACTGGAAAGATTATTTTAAGGTAATACCCAAACTGTGTAAACAAAGCAAGTTAAGAGAATTCCAGTTTAAACTCCTCCACAGAATAGTGGTGACTAAAAAAGAACTTTTCAGATATGGAATCAAACCTGACATGACTTGTTTATATTGTGGAGAATCAAACTCGATATTCCATACCTTTGTAGATTGTAAATCCACCGTATCTTTCACAAAGCAAACCTTGCGGTGGTTTAATCGTAATAATAATTTATCTTATGACCCAAATGAAATACTCTTCGGACTGCTAGATAATTCTTCAAAAAGATGAGAAAACTCAATTACACTCTTCTGTTCTTGAAATATTATATTTACTCAAGTAAGCTGAACGAAGAATCTCTCAACCTTTCTACATTCGTCTCGAAAGTCCTCTTTAAATACAGACTAGAAACTTTAGATTCTTAATAATTTTAGAGTGCCTTACATTACTTAGTGTAATCTGTGCTTTTTATAATTCGTGTCATGTAACTTCTTATATTTAATTTCTTGTTACGAGTCGAATATTCACTTTTAATTCATTCTGCTCTGTTAAAACGCTACTATATTATTGTATGTATGTCATATATTGTGCAAGGAATAAATAAATGAATAATTAAAAAAGAATTTTTTTTAATACGGGGAGGCTCCGCCCCGAGGTCCAACCCCTTACCCTTTTATATACCATTTTTGACAGAAAAGGTACCCCTTTCGTATACCTTCCATTGACAAATGGTACCCCTTTCGTATACCTAAAACAGGAAGTCTTCTTGTCATTCAGTCATGTAGCATTCAATAAATTAAAACAGTATAGTCATAAGGTATGTGTGTTCGAAATATTTTAATGAAAGGCCATTTTAAATACCTCAATGACAGATTTCCCTACCCTTTCATATACTTCGACTCGTGAAATCCCTACCCTTCCATATACCTGAAGCGTGAAAAAGGTACCCTTTCGGGCGGAGCCTCCCCGTATAGGCCATTATAGGGAGTACTCCCCGGACTAATGAGTTGCAAAGCTTGTAATGCATTTGTGGACAATATAGCCCATCATCACTTTTTATTTGCGTTTGGGTTCCTATTTTCATAGCTGACAAACAGACCAGAAGGATGTCGAATGAAATAAGTTATTATATCTCTAGATCAACTTCCCATACAGTCAGCTTTAGCGAAACATCATTTTCTCATTGAAGTCTAATCAGATTCCTTTGATCTCGTTGATTTTCAGTTGGAACTTGTCGTCAAGTGGGAGATGCATGACCAGTCTGACAAAATCGTATACTGCTTCCAGTTGGCCGCCAGAATCGAATGATTTGTTCGTCGTCACGAGTACAAACATGAGAGGATTTCACGTTTTATAAATAAAGTTGATGATCGAAACTTGTCAATGTGTCATGATCAAGAAGAATAATTCGCCAATCAGCGTGTAAAAATAGACTCTGTGTGCAGACGTCTCCTATTTACTTTGTTGCACGCGGAAAAGGGATATTTTAAATTATAATTTCACCTCCCTGGCAAGCGCTAGGCACCGGCTGGAAGAGCGACGAGCTCGAGCTCAATTGAAAGTGCTGTTTCAAAGGAAAGATTATTCTCAACTATAAACGGTGTTTCGCTGGATTTAGACTGCGAGTAGTCTCTAATTTTGGCAATAGATTGCGGAGCGGGAGAAAAACACACGCGCACGACACGCGGTGTCTCTCTCTCGCCCCACAATCCGTCCACGCTGGACGTAGTTTTGTCATTTTTCTTCCTTTTGCACTTGGTTTCCGCGGGAATTATTGAATTTCATTTTCATTTCATCAGCCATTTTATTTATTGTTTTTATAATTATATTTTTTTATAATTATATTAAGAATTACTTTATAGTAAATACAAGGTAAAGAAAATAGAATGGAGAGGGGCACGATATAGTATCTATAGATTATTGCAAAAAACATATAAACACACACAGGCACACACACAAGGATACATCATTTCGAAAAACAAGGAGATTAGTACTAGCAAAAAGAGACAGAAAGAGGAATTCCTCTTCGGCTTCAGGCGGCGCGCAAATTTTTCTTCGTCAAGCGACCCGTCAAGCACCATACCGTAAAAGCTATTAAGCCCGTATTAAGCCCCCCCGTCTCTATTAACCCCTCCTCTCTAATAAGCCCCCCGTTTGGAAGTCGGTTTTTGTAATAAACCCCCCTCTCTAAGAAGCCCCCCCCCCCCCTTTGAAACATGAGATTGTATAATTAGTCCCTCCTATTCCCTTTTACGAAATCTACTTCATGCAGCCCAGTTGGTTTGTTTTTAAAGAAATACACCGCCTCAAACACATAACAATGTTTGCTGCTCTGTAATAAATACTAAAGTTTCACTGCAGCTGTTTGAGTTTTGCACAAAAACTATTTTAAGACGAAAAAGGCATGTTTAATATTTGAAATAAGCACCCACTCTCTATTAAGCCCCCCTCTCTAATAAGCCCACTGTTAATGAGGCCTGAAATTAAATAAGCCCCCGGTGGGTTAATAGAGCTTTTACGGTCAGTACCCTGGTTGCGGCTGGTCACGTCCGTGCTAAACATTTTTTGCAGATTCCAGAAAAGAGGAGTGAGGGGCGGGGCAGGAAGTTAAAGTTTGTCTCCTTTAAGTCGAGGACCCACCCTCTGTGCGGATTTCCATTTTTCCTAATTGTAAATTGTAATTGATTCGGAAGAGCCCTTTTGGGATGGGAAAGATCAATAAAGTGTGTGTGTGTGTGTGTGTGTGTGTGTGTGTGTGTGTGTGTGTGTGTGTGTGTGTGTGTGTGTGTATGTATTTGATTTGTACACATGAACACGTGACCAGCCGACAACCGGGGTACTACTTTCTCGAGTTAAGAGAGAGGACATCATATAAACTCTTCTTCCTCGGCCATTTTAGCTTTAACAGAAATAGAAAACAAACAAATGTTTCACGATATTGTTTGTAATAGACATCATAGTGCTGACTACTAAGAGTTGCCCCAGCGGCTATGGTAACCTCAGTAGGATCAATATCTGTATTATTTTCATTTTCCTCGTCAGACATTTCAGCTTCTAATTGTGATACCGCGCACCTCGCACTGCAGCAAATACCAAGATGGCTGGCGGGAAGCTCTATTTTTTGAGCGAATAACCGCTGGATGTAAGCGCCCGTTAGATAGATAGCTGCTGTCCAGTTCGTGGGCGCACGTGTTATTTTGTTTGTAAGAACGTACGACATCCTTAGTTTTGACAAGTTTTAATAAAAATTGATAGTCGTACAAACAATACAACTTTCTTTAATTTTCCAGACATGTTTCGCCGGCGCATCCGTCATCATCAGTGTACAGTTTTCAAATCGCCGTTGAATTTATAACGCGCGTGAAATTACAAGGTTCGTTACATTGCGTTTACGATATTGCGTGCTAAATAGTTTAAAGAATAGACATAGAGCGACCGCGACTTACAGGGAGAGTGTCAGGTTTATGTGTTTCACCTGCTGATTGAGATTGGGTTTCTCCCATTTGATGTGCATGGATTCCTTAAGCCTCACTTGATATTTAGTAGCTGCATAGTCCAGAATCTGGAAACAATCCGTTGAACAGGATGCTCGACAAGACTCTGAACTCAGCAGATGTTTGTGAACGTGCGAAGATCCATCCGATAGTAAGTGCTCGCGCACTCGCGTGGAGAAGTGTCGGCTTGTTTCGCCGACATAACAAGCGTTACAGCTTGCACACGAGAATTTATACACCACGCGTGTGCGGAGCCCTTTAGGGATGGCATCTTTCACACTAAAAAGATCTTTGATTTTGAAAGTAGTAAAGACTAGTTTAATATCAACAGGCTTCAGTATAATCGATTAGCAAGTTTGCATATCCTTCTCTGTGTCAAGAGTGAGAAGTGCCCAAGATATGGGGTCTTAAAAAAGAACTTGGATTTTTCCCGGGACTCTACTGCAGAAGGGGGTTGAGCCTTCACACCCTTAACCGACGTCAAAATATAGTTAGAAATACAATTGTTTATAAGGTTCTCAGGATAAAGGTTCTTCCGCAGGATGGCAGACAATTTCTGAAGGTCGTTATGGAAACCCATCCAAGTGTTGTT
>JAEMWC010001095.1:132500-147500 GCA_016490735.1 Pachyseris speciosa | reverse complement strand
TTAAACTTGACGCAATGTAACGAACCTTGTAATTTCACGCGCGTTATAAATTCAACGGCGATTTGAAAACTGTACACTGATGATGACGGATGCGCCGGCGAAACATGTCTGGAAAATTAAAGAAAGTTGTATTGTTTCTACGACTATTTGCTGCTCAGCAGACCATTTTAATAAAAACCTTTTAATGAAGACCTTTATGATGGTTTGGTCAGTTTTTAGCTATTTGTTGACTCAAAAGTTGCCAAGGAAGGCAAAAGTTGCTCTAGGTTGCTCGCAGTACAAAAAGTTACTGAAAACGCTAAAAGTTGCTCAAAAGCTGCCGAGCACAATCTATCCCGTAGATATCAATCAATGAAAATCAATCATTGATTGCAATCAATATAATCAATAATAATCAATAATAACCCATTGATTTTTATTGATTGGTTCAACCAATCAATAAAAATCGATACTCACTCACCAAATCGTCTTAATTGCTATTGATTATTATTGATTTTTATAGATAATCAATAACTGATTATGCAACTTTATGGCGTGTGGTAGCGTGGACGTGCGTCATAAATCACGGGCGTATTTATGTGTTCAGGATAATTCGATTGCACTCGTTTTTCCCGTGTTTTGATAATTCCTTGCATTCCCACGGGATTGTCACAAAACACTTGTTTTCACTTGTTAGTGTGGAAATGCTACAAATTTCAAACATTCGATTTGTAATAACATAAAGCATAGCAAATTAAGTTTAGTGAAGGGTTTGTTAATTCATATGGTGCGTTTTATTGAAAATAAATAACAAAATTTTATTTCATAATCAATAAATATCAAATATTAATCAATGATAATCAATAAAAATCGATACTCACTCAACTTTTAGACATTGATTTTTATTGATTTCCAATACCAATCAATTAATTGTTATTGATTATTATTGATTTTATTGATTATTGATTACCATTGATTGATATCGTCGGGAATCCGCAGTTTGTTTTCTATTCTGTTGAAAAGAGAGGACCCTGGGAACGAGGTAGCCTAGTCTGGCACGTAACAATGACGTACTTTACCACGTGCTATAACTGTCATGTGACAGCCGCATGTTTGTGGTAAAAAAGGCATAAACCCTGGAGGTCAAGTATCGGCATGGACAAGGCTCTTCTTCTTGCTGCACTTTTGGTGCTGTGCAATTTTATACTTGCTTCGTGCGAACCTGTACAAGTTCAAGATTGTGGTGGGTTTAAAGAGTTGTTAATGTTGATATTTGCTAGCTAGTCTCTTAATCACGATGACGTTCCCCGGCTAAGCGATCAAACATTTTCATCCAACATTGTTTTGGAAGAATATGTTTGACCGTTTATCCACCTCTATCAACTTTGCATAGAAATGGCTTTCCATGTTTGATATAGATTAAATATTTTCATCCAACATTTCGCGTTACGAACAGATGTTTGATCGTTTATATTTAGCTCGGTACCCCAACCCGGCGGCAACAAAGCGTACACGGCCGGCAAAAAGCAACCAAATGTACGAGTGTAGCTAAATGTCGAGGGTCAGGGTTGGGGGTGAGGGTGAGGGTAGATAGTGGAAAAAATTAACTAAAATATGTAGAATAAAATCAAAAATAAATTCCAATACCGTGAAACCAGAGAACATTTTTTGAGACACTAAAAGAAAATAAAAGAAGAAGAAGAAGGAAGTTTCTCAATTCCTCCTTGTTCTCTCTTAATGAACTCAGCGCAGCAATGATTCAATTTGAGAAGAACTGTACTATTTTCCCACATCAAGATAAAACCGTAAGTGTGCAGTATGTTGACAGCATCTTCACGATGATAAAACTTGAAACATAAAACATTCCGGGACGCCATTTCGTTATTTGTGTTGAAGTGCATCATTTCATTCCTTTATTATTATTATTATTATTATTATTATTATTATTATTATTATCATCATTATAATTATCATTACAGCTGAGGAAAACGTCTTGCGAGGCAGTGAGCTCAGCTGTTTCCTCTCGTGTGCAGCAAGGTTTTCATGAGATTTTCACCTCCCGAGGCAGTGAGAAAAGTATCAAACACGTTTGATTATTGGTCTCATGGCCTCACGAGGCAAATTTCTCACCGTAATTTTGCTGCACACGAGAGGAAGCAGCTGAGCTAGCTGCCTCGCGAGTCATTTTGCTCAGCTGTTTCCTTACGTGTGCCAAAATTAGGAGGAACTGTAATTAAAATAAAACCGCAAACAAGCAGCATGTCGTCAGCAGATTAACCTCAAAAGTGAAATAACAAAAAAAAGGAAAGGAAAGAAGTAGACTGTAAGGTTGGTCATTTGGAGATCCACATTACTGTCACTGGTTAAAAAGTCCTATAGAACCAATACACGATCTAGGGGTTCAAACTCATCAGTGTAAAAGAAAACTAAGCATCTGCCTTTCAACAATTTAATCAACCTTAAAACTGAATATGCTGTCGCCTGTCGGACGTGGAAAAAAAACAGCAAGTAAATTAAAAATTGAAACAAAAAACCGTAAGCGTTACGCCGATTAGTAACACCTCAAAATTGGAGGAAAAATTAATTAAGTAACAAAAAAAGGAATGAAATGATGCACTTTAACACAAATAACAAAATGGCATCCCAGAATGTTCTATGTTTCAGGTTTTATAATGCTGTCGACATATATATCTGCATGCTTGCGGTTTTATCTCGACATGGGAAAATACATGTAGTAGAGTTCCCCTCAAATTGAATCTTTGCTGCACTGAGTTCATTAAAGAGAGAACAGGGAGGAATTGAGAAACTTCCTTCTTCTTCTTCTTTTATTTTCTTTTAGTGCCTCAAAAAATGTTTCACTGGTTCCATGGTATCGGAATTTATTTTTGTTTTTATTCTACATATTTTATTAACTTTTTTCACTTTCTACCCTCACCCCCCACCCTCACCCTCGACCCTCACCCCCCACCCTCAACCTTCACCCTTGAGGGTGGGTAAATATCCACCACTAATTCACCGACACTGAGGTGAATAATTGTTTTAGTATATACCACACAAGCTGAATAATTAGCGGACCAAAGCATTACTTTATGTGTGAATGATATATGAAATAAATCTTTTTTAGGCTTCTTTACACAATTGCATTAATTGCGTTCATGGCTGCAAGGATCGTTTCTTCATTTCATTTGATCATTCGGCAGTTCATATGTGATTTATTTCATTTATCATTCACACTCATTTCTTTCACGGGAACATATGAACCCATAATTGACCTGCTCCCAGCGTCAGTGGCTTCATAGCTCAGTTGGTAGCGCATCACACCGGTATTGCGAGTTCACAGGTTCAAACCCTGTTGAAGTCCTGAATTTTTTTCAGGCTTCTTTGTAAATGCAATATTGTATTAATTGCAGTGTTCACAACTGTGAGGATCATTTCTTTATTTGCGTTACTTTGTGTGACAATATACAGACAAGCGGTTGGAAATTGTAAAATCTCACACACTGCTGCTCAGAGGTGAACAGTACTTGGTAATCTCCTCTGAGTTAACCAATCAGAATGCGCGAAAAGCACTATTAACTTGTGTGGTATATACTATACAAAAGTACAAATTTATTTAACCACGCTAGCCACACACAACAGAAGCTGATTTCCAGGTGAGGCATAGATAAACACAGTCATTATATTACAATACATTACAAGTAAATTACAATACGTTACAGTACATAAAATAAGTCAGGTGAACAAAACTCATGACCCAGCATAAGGCAAGGAGGAAACTACACATATGAACTCAGAAAGTGATTCTGCTGTTTTGGCCTCTTGGGGAAGATTGCTCCAGAGCATTGCACCACTATATTTAAAACTACACTTAAGAAAATTAGTTTTTGGCTTTGGAAGTGCCAGGTTGGGTTCAAGATTCCTCAGATTATAATTTATGCTGCTTTCATTAAGCTTTATAAAGGAGTCGCTCAGATGGGGAGTGGATTGATAATTGTGTTTTTTTGGGATGTATACAATTTTTGGAATGAACAGAATAATATTGGGGAAACCTACTTGATCTCTTACATATTTTTGTAATTTTCATGAACTATTGATATAATTTTGAGCGAAGCAATCAATGAAAATGCTTCATGAAGTTCTTAATTTTGCATCCTGTGATTCCAAATTATTATGTAAGCCAGATAAATAACATTGACACTTAACCTCTAGCTGTCCTGTTTGATTTAATAGGGTTTTGAGTCAATTGAAGGGGTGAGGGTATAACCGACCCAAATGACTTTTAGGGCTATTTTTTTTTTTTGCCCAACTCAGCTGAATTTTTGCTGGCTTAACAATAGTAGAAAGAAGAAACAATGCAATGTACAGTAACTCCTGTGGTCACTGAGACCAACAGCTTGCCATCCAGCCTCAGGCATTTGAAGTTTCCTCATTTACCTAAACTGTAGATATGTGCCAAAAATCACTGCCAACACTTGGCTCCAAGGAATGAAACAAATGCTTTTGATTTTTCAGTGTTGCTACAAAATCAAAGGATGTGGCCATAGTAACTCCACTAAATCTAATGTGTAAATTATATATTATAATAGCATATTGTTATGTCACCTGTGCATCCCCACACAACGATAGATTGGTCTACCTGTGCCACCATTATTGTCATGAAAAATTAAACTGATGACTCTTTGCAATCCAAGGATCTGTGGGGTCAAAGGTTGAAGAAGTGGATGTAACACCTTGTCCTAAAGAGCCATGTGAATTGAAGAAAGGAACCGAGCCGACTGTTGAAGTCAGATTTGTACCAAGTAAGGACTGAATAGCTTATATTCACATTAATTAACAACAATAACTTCAATCTATAGTAGCCTCCATCAATGAACAGTCTACTCAGTGTCTAAGTAAAGGGGTATTTGTGACATAATTAATTAATGGTTTTGCTAAATTTAGTTCAAACTGCAAAAAATAGTGGGAGACAAAGAACCTGCCTGGAGGAAATTATGGTGATTGATCCACACAGGAAAAAGGCTCACAACAAACTTGATAAAAAAAAGTCATTTGCTAAATTAAAAGAAGCTGGAGCATTATGTTACATTGTATAAATTGTGTTTTTGTCATCGTCATTATTGCTAATTATTTCTCTGATATTTGCTCTTCAAAGTGGCATGAGTAAACAAGTTAAAGCACTTTAGCCAATCACAAGGCAGCAAACCAATCACAACTAAAAGTGCATACTACTGAATGCATCAAATGTGGTAAAATACAAGCAAGCAAGGCCAAGGCATCAGTGATTTTGGTTTGAATTCTTGTATATTATGGTTGCAAAAGTGCTATTAATAACATGTTAAAAAACTCATTAATAATACATGAAGGAAATACAAAAGAAATTATTAAATAATTTTTAATGAACTTGTGTCTTTATATCTGACAAAGACATGGCTAAATTTTACATCCGATTTTCTAGGCCAAAATAAGCCGTTCAATAAATTCGCAATTTGTGTTTTATCAAATCCTAAAAGACTCGGCTGCGCCTCGTGTTTTAAACTTGTTAAAACGCTCCTGCTCATTTATTAAACGTTACTTAAATTAATCACAGCACAATGCAGCAAATTAAAAAAAAAAAGTAAATTTGCCTAGTTGATATCTTATTGTGAAGCTGACTTTAATGTACGTTTTAATACTTACTGTACATATCCATTCTTTAAGTGTGTTAGTACAGTAACTGCATTGTTAGTAGTCCAAATATTTTGCACCCCTGTCCAATATTATGAATGATAACAAAGAACGTGTCATTTGTCCTCTGTTTACCCTGTCATGATCAGTGGTCATCATCGTTGTGCAAAATTTATGACATGCTTTATTGATTGCAGAGGGAAATGTAACTAAAGCCACAACTGTGATTTATGGAATCATTGAAGGGGTAAAAATACCTTTTCCCCCTCCTCAATCTAATGCATGCAAAGATCAGGGGATTGTGTGTCCAATGATGGCTGGAAAGGAGTACAAATTCAAATCTCAGCTGCCAGTGAAGGAAAGCTACCCAAATGTATGTACTGAATTTCATCTCTAAAACATTTTAACATGTCCTCAAAGGTAAATTTTGACAACAATAGGGACCTTAAGCAATGATGATGGTGATGGCAAAGAAAACATCATTTCAAAATATAACTTCTCGTTTCTGTATACTCTTCCACGATTATTTCAGTTTGTTTAACTGGGAAAATGCTGGCGATATGTCCAGGGACTAAATTACTATGAACAACATCAAAGTAAGGAAAAAGAAAGAAACATTTGCCGTCATTCGTTCATGTTCCCAAGAAAACATAAAATTTGGTCATTTCACGTTGTTTTGCAGAGGACGGTAAAGAAAATTACCAATCGAAAGTGCACAACGCACATGCAGATCAAAGCAATTGTTTTTTATCATTAAGCCTATTGTTTAATGGAGTTCTAATTGCTGCTGTTGCCGTCCTCGTTTGTTGAGGTCCCTAATATCTCGTTACCCAATGGTTTAAGTCTTTTCAAACATCTGGCTATTGAAAATAATTATTTCCTCAGGTTACTCGTATTGTAAATGCTTTTGTGATTTCCAGGATCAATTATTGTAATAGTATTCTCTATGGACTTCCTACGGTTGAGCACGATAAACTACAATGGGTTCAAAACATTGCAGCTCGTTTAATCACAGGAAGCAGTCAGAGAGACCATATTACCCCAGTGCTTAAGAACCTGCACTGGCTTCCTGTTAGGCCACATATTTACTTTTAAGATTTTACTCTTAACCTACAAAATTCTGAATGGACAATTGCCTAGTTATCTTACTTCGCTTATCAGTTCCTATAAACCAGTTCGTTCTTTACATTCATCCAATCATTTACTTTTACAAGTTCTGAACGTCAAGACAGCCAGCTATGGTCAAAGAACTTTCTCTTATTGCACCCGAAACTATGGAACAGTCTGCCTAAATCTTTAAAACAGTCTGAGACTGTAACTATTTTTAAGAAGAAACTTAAAACATTTCTTTTTTGTGATTATTTTAACCCTTAGATAGTTATACGATTTTACTTAGTAATACTTTTTTTTTCGTTACATAAGATTATATAATTAAATAACTGAGATTTTAGCTTCCTGCTGTAAGTGCATTGAGAATTTTAAATGCACTGACAAATACTTTGCTATTATTATTATTATTATTATTATTATTATTATTATTATTACTATTATTATTATTATTACTCAAACAACAATTTGCACAAAGTTAATAAGAATGTTATGTGGGAGTCGAAACTTGTCCACTCACGCAGTATTTTTGGCCTTCAGCCATGGATTTATTTAAACACAAAATGGATGATTCATTACCTTAGAATATATTCATGTGTACCGTATTTGCTGAAATAAGTGCCTGGGTGCTTAATATTTAAAATTTCAGCCAGAAGAGTTGTTCAGTATTTGTTGGGGAGAAAGGAGGAGAGGTGAAGAGTAGAGCAGTGCTTTGGAGAAAGGAAAGGAACGCTCACAATAAAGCCTCGTCTACACGAACAATTTCTATGTGACAAATATATTTGATCGTGTAGATGGTACAGCAAACATTTGTCAGTAGTTCATTAAGTTTAGTGCACCGGTAATCACTTTGGACAGCTGAGAAATTCAGAAACAAGGTGAGGGAAGATTGGGGACTACCAATATAATGCTGTTGCAATATTTGCCAAATTTAATTTGGTGAGTCATCTACACGAGCAATTTTCACACTGACAACTTTTATTTGTCACATAAAAGCTAACATGCCAGCTTCTCCTCAAATATGTTTGCAACATAAAAATTGGCCAATTTTCCTCGCCTACACAAGCAAATAAAAATTGTCGTACAAAAGTTGTCACATAAAAATTCCTCGTGTAGATGAGGCTTAAAGACTACCTCGCTGCTTATGGGTAGCACAAATGGATTTGAATGCACTCAAATTCATTTTTACACCAATGAAATTTCTCCATTCTTTTTTTCAGTTGAAACTTGACGTTATATGGGAAATGGTGGATCAAAGCAGCAAAATGGTCTATTGCTGGGAGCTGGCTGTTCAGATTGTTGATGGTGACACTTCTTGAGTAACAGGTGTCACCTAGCCAACAGGTTATCATGCATGGTTGAACATGCCTGTGACTTAAAGTGCACATGAATCAAAATTTGCAACCAAGTTTTTTTTTCCAATATGAAAATTGGTGTTTTAAGAAACATTTTGAGAGGAAAATAATTTACAAAACTGAGCAGGAACGTATTTTAAAATGCAGCGAAAGTTGAGCCTTTCTCACTAAAATTCTAGACAAAGATCTGGGGTCTGGTGAATAGTCATGACCTCATTCGTGTGTAAACAGTAGAGTGTGTCACTCTGTTTTTGTGAGCTCCGTGGAATAAAAATGTCGGAGAACTACCAAGATTGACTACCATGACTGCCAGCTGAGCAAAACTTTCCAGGTTTAAGCTTTTTCGCCTTCTCAGATATGTTTCACACTTGAACATTACACATGAATGACGTCACAGAGACCTTTTGGCCCTGCGCAAAATGTCTCAAATTTCAGGCCACGGCAGAAATTTTGGAGCCCCTACAAATGGTGAATCCTTGTCACAAAAAGGAGAAAAATGACTGAAAATGAAATATGGGGCGTTAAAAGCTACCGGTATCTAAAAATGTAAAAACAATATTGGTAGTTATTTTTTTCATGTGCACTTTAAAAGGGGGTGTAAGCAACACTAATGGTAACAGCATTAAGGACACTACAAAGAAGTAGGCTTGATTAGCAAAGGCATTTAATTTAGTTGTAATTTATATTTTGAAATGATGTTTCCACTAGCATTACTGTCATCATTGGTTAAATGCCGTATAGTATAATACCGCAGTCACAAGACAAAACTGCAGAAAGAAATTTGTATTTTTCAGGTCAGCCATTTTCAATCTCCATTTAGCCTTGTGCATAATGAGTTCTTTTTTAATTACAATGTAATATTTATACACAGTCAATTACAATTTTTGTGTCATAAAATCTCACTTGGGTTTTTTGGAAAAGCAAGTAGTCTAGCTTCCTAAACATGTAAGTTTATTGTTTTTCACTTTTTCTCTTAGTTTTCTTCATTAATATTACTCGTTCTTAAAGGTTAGTTAATTAGATTTTAAATTGTGTATTACATGTTTTCTGTGTAGTATTTCTGAGTAGGCATGGCTTAGTAACAACAAGCTCAAGTTTGTTATTTTATACATTATTGTATTTTGGAGTAAACATGGCATAATTCAGCCTAGGTGTGCAGATTTTGTTTCAGGGCCAAAGTGGACCATTACATTGTATGTCTGTCTGGGTAAGATTTGAACTGATAAAATGCAAAAAGGAAATATAGCATTACTGCTTGCTCTCTTTTACACAAGATGATTTAATTGGCCATGTTCTAAACGAGTAAGGGCCTGGGAATGAATCCAAACTTCACTGAAAATCAAAGGCATTGAACATTCTTGTCCCTCAAGTCTTCGCCCCGTACTGCACAAGCTTGACGAAACGAGAGACTCTCAAAAGATCCGATAGGTTGACGATTCTGATTGGCTCTTTTAAACAATTCAGATAAACAGAAGTAAAACAGAACTCCTACAAACTCTCTGAACGCTAAGCATGCACAGTTCAGCTGGACGTCCGATATTTTCGGACTTTCAAATTGGGTCTTTCCAGGGTTGTTTGTTTCCTGACCGCTGGTGAAAGGGAACGAAGACCCTGGGTACGAGGTTGAGGCATTGAACTAAATCGATTCTCATATGAAAGGGTATCTCAAAATAAGTACTTTCAGCAAGTTTGACTTAATGTTTTGTCAAAAGTGTCAAGTTGACGTGCATTTAGAGCTTTAAAAAATCCCATACAAATCTCTATTTTGGAAAGTGTGTCCCTCCAAACCATACGAAGTCTCTAATTTTCACAGTTTTCAAAAGCTTTTGTTTCAGCTCAAATTCAACTGAACAGTGACAAAGTTGGCAAGGTGACCACTTTTGAGATGCTCTTTCACAGTGTTAGCAAATTTTTTCCAATCGATAAATTTTAAAACTCATTCCCTGGTCCTCACTCATTTAGAACATGGCTAATACTGCATTTTGATATTAAGATTGTCTTTTTGTTAACTCTCCTTAGTTTTGGGTGACTTGTCAAATGTCAATTTTTACCTTAGCACACAAACACCTCATGCACAAAAGTTGGTACCAATTAAAGGCACATGGCTTAATTGTCCCTCCTCCTCTTAGAGGGGTGGTTTATGGTTCTTCAAAAAATGTGACTCGCAGAATTTTTGTCAAATTTCACTTGTCTCGCCATCACAATAGAATTTTTGTCAAATTTCATGGGTCTTGCCCTCTTGATGTTTTTGGCAATGTAACTTGTCTCAATTTCTTCTGCAAAGCTAACTAAGTCTCTGGCTCACAGAAAATATGTTGGTCTTGCTCACAGTCTCAGATTTACCATTATTTGCCATCCCTCCTAAGGTGAGGGATTCTAGCCATAATTTGTTGCCTCGGAAGCTAAAGAAACAAAAAGTATTAGCACATAAGATTTGAATAGATCCACTTTTTTGAAATGTTGTGACACTTTGTTTCCTCTGTCATAAAATATTGATCTTTTAGCCCATTTTCAGGTAATTTTGGCACAATAAAATTATGCAAAACTGCTCAGTATGTGTACGCATTATGTTATTGGTGAGACTGGCTTTAATCCAAGCAAGAAAGTGTTGAAATTTTTATTATGGCATACAAGGAAACTGTGACAAAGGGGTGTCTATGTTGCAGTTTAAATTAGTTTTGGTTTTCATTCAGAAGTTCAAGCCAGTTCAATTTGTATTCTGCTTCAATCCAGATCAAGGTAAACATAATGAACTTTAAACAGTTTCTAAATAATTTTACTCCAGAAATCCTCTTAAATGACTTGAAATGCAACTTGATCAAGTCAATTGGTTTGTTTTACTCTTCCACTACCAAATAATTCTAGGGGGAAAAAGTACTTTTTAGACAAGTCTCTGAACTGTTATAAGTGGCTAAATATCCTGTTTCTGGGATGTTAAATTGTTTACCATGTCATTTTTCTGTACTGGACACATCAAGTTGAAGTAACCGCCCAGTATTTGGCTGACAACATTTGTTTTAGTTTCACGTGATGTTGGTTACTCTATTAGAATGATAAAATTTACAAAATGCAGTTACTGGACAGACTTGCAGCCAGAAGAAGCTCACTACCTTTAACAGTGTTTTCACAACTTTTGAAAGTAGGAGTTGCATTGTGTTGAGTAGGAGTTGAGTTGAGTAGATGTGGGGTCATGCTCCCCCAGAAAATTTTGAAATTCTGGACTCTTGCAGATGCATTTTCCAAGCAGTTTGAGATGCAAAATGGGATATGAAGTTGGAATGTGTTGACTTAAATAGAGTACTTTGCATTAGAAACCGCTGCTAACTGCACAATCTGAGCCTCTACTTTGCTGCTGAACGTTCAAACAACGTATACAAGTGGATCACAGCAATGTTGCAGTGAAATTTCAAGTTTATTTACTCACAAACTATTTCGTTGACACTTGGCTCTTTAGAAAAAGCTTTTTTTCAGAATTTACCCAAGGGAAAGTAGCAGTCACAAAATGGAAAAATTGCCATTGGAGGTGACGGCTGACGGCTTGTTGTGAAAACACTGTTTCAGGGTTCAGTTAGCACTGAACATGCACACGTTCAAAACTGATGTTTGAGAAGTCATTTGAAGATGCTACCTTAACGCTCAGGGTGCATACAGTTGAACCTATCTTTGTGGTACATCCCCTGTGCTCTGTCCCTACACGGACACCTCATAAGTCGACCAGAGGTTTGGTTGCATAATCTAAACAAGAGGCTACAATTAGCCTAAACTCAGGCCTGCAAAAGTACAGGGTGTATCCTTAATTTGGCAGGAAACAAACGAAAAGAGAGAAGTCTGTCTTTTTTTTTGGATAAATTGTGCTTATCATGATGTTCGAGTCTCTTTGTACTGAATATCCATAGACCCTGTCAACACATCTCTTTAAAATTGCCGAAACCCTTAAAAGCTGAACCACTGATAACAATAATTAAAAAATACTTGTGAAAATAAGGCAGAAATACAGAAAAGAAAGGGAAAAACCCTCAGAATTTGCCCCTACCATGAATCGAACCTGGGTTATCTGAATTTGAGGAGGTGACAATGACCACTACACTTAATAATCTTTAGATTCTTAGATTATATATATACCCATAAATTTATTTGTAATTTTATTATAAAACTTATTGTAACCCAGTCCCTCTTGGATCAATTTTATGTAAATTTTATAGTTGTACAAGTGTAACCACATTGTAATTCAGATTAACTGCAATGATGGTGGAATTAAACTTCTTTATTATTATTATTATTATTATTATTATTATTATTATTATTATTATTATTATTATTATTATTATAGCAAATGAAGTGAAAGTAGGATATTTATTTCAGAATGACTACATACTCACATTGTTTACGTCGATGGATATTTAATTTCTGCTCAACGTTTGAGAAAGAAAACACTTATCGAACAGATTTGGTCAGAGAAACCTCTGAAATTACTCATCGAAGGATCTCTTCCAGAAAAAAGAATGAAAAAGAACCGAAAGGTTTGCTTTGAAAACATCTTTGAACCTTACGGCTGCATGTGCAGTTTTTCATGGAAGGTCACTTTGAACTTTAATCTGTGGTTGAAAGATTTTAAGTCACGAGGGTAATTTATGCCGCATGTTTCTTGATAGACTTGATAGCAGTTGTGATGCAGTATGTTATTAAACTACCAACTGTCCTAATAAGGCCTCCTTTACATGGAGGTAGGAAGATCCTAGAAGGCGGATCATCCTAGTGCCATATGTTTCCTGCATTCAGTTTACATGCAAAGGGATGTACTTGGCCCTAGCATTAGGCATGTAAACTGCTTTAGCTCTAAGAAGATCCTAGTACCAGGGACAAAAACAACAAACCAAACAAACATGGCAGCGGCCGGGCGATCAGCAGCTAAAGGAAGACAATTTTGTCAAAATTTCCGACTGAAATTTCTGCATGTAAACCAAACGAAAAGTTGGTTCACCCTCTAGGATCTTCCTAGTGCTAGGATCTTCCTACCTCCATGTAAAGGAGGCCTAAGTGTGTACAGTTCTGCCTTGGTTTGAGAACAAAAATTGTCACTGAGTAAAAGCTGCCACAAAACAATGGTAACGCTATTTTGTTCTACATCCCCACCGGGAAATCTTCCATTTTTGTGGGCAACATCATCTGAGGGGGATGTACAGGAGTTGCCATAGCTGCATTTTCACACAATGCACACATCCAGTGGCCTGCAAGATAATCAGAGGGAGTATTAATAATAAAAATAACTTAATATTTGTTTTCCCACGGTCTATTTGAAGATGATCACATGCACATAACAATGAAATCTACTAAATCTAATACTGATTAACTAAAAGCATAATTACTACCAAATTTTAAATTTTAATTTATGTGCCTTGCTAAAATAGATTGGGGAGGGGGGGGGGGGGGTGCATTTCATATCGTTGGTGCTGTGATATGAACAAGTGGTCACCCAAGGTGGTCAGAGTTTAAATTTGTAGCCACTCCAGCAGCCGTTCTTCAGTTGATCTTAAATCAGAAGTCTTAAAATGTATGAGTTTGGGACATGCTATAAATCCACTATTAACTACAGCTTCCCCAACTCTCTTTTCTCTTCATGGCCATTTCCCAATAAGCAACATACAAGAGACCTTAAGATACCCCAATTCCGGTGTATGGGTACAGGTAGGGCGCCATGTTTGACCATATTTGGTAATGTTATCATCTCACTACCCGGTAACCTAGCCGTTTATCCGGGGTAAGTGGCATTCTACTCGTGTTTACTTACGGGTAAGTTGTAAAGGACAAGCGAACAATGTTTTAAGCGAAATGAACAAAAAAGTAAGTCAATTGTACTGTCTAATTTGTGTTTACAAGAAACATTTGACCGAAAACCAGCTGATTAAGCGTTGGAAGCGACGAATGGCGGAGACTGATGTTCGTGGTCGAAATCTTTTCAAAGACAAAATTGTACCAGTCACTTTTGTGAACCTTTAAGCTTATCTAGCCAAAATAAAGGAAAATATGTTTCAAAAGGACAGTTTCCAGGATTTTGAGCTTATTGTTACTACCACGGGCATAAAGCAGCAACATTTCGTCTAAGTACCTTTTTGTAAGCAAGGAAAAAACATTTGGAACCTTGTTAAGCGAAAAAACACTGAGCAAATTCAAGAAAAAACGAACAGATACTGATAAAACATTATGACTACAAACCTAACCTTGGCAGCCACCATGTTTACTAAACGGGAATAAGTTAAGGTTTAAGTCCTTCTATGTTTTAGTCTGGGTAACTTAAGTTGATTTGCCCGTCACTTTTCACGTGTACAGTTACCGGTAGTTTACCCGTACCCGTACACCAGAATCGGGGTATCTTAAGGTCTCTACAGTAACAGTCTGTGCTTTATTATCACAAATTTAATACTTCATGTGCACTGACCACAGTCACCAGGACGCGGTCACCATTAAGAATTCCCAGTTGGCTTATTTTATTGTATTTAACCTCTATTAACCCTTTGACTCCTACACCGGCCAAAACCGGCCATGCAGACCCACGTCCCTTGTACCACTTGTGACGTCATCAGTTTTAACGCTCGCAGACAACTTTACCATGTAACATGTGTAGGGAGAAAAGATCTTTCAAACCATACCCAAATGAGCACAATTCCGTCAAACAGGCCGGAGAAAACACAAACAAACCAAGTGACGTTGACCCGAAAATTTGAGTGAAAATCTTGTTCCACTACCCACCTGCACTTCCTTCCATCTAATCCTATGATCCTAAAAGTTTTCCCCAAATCTTTTCCCACCAAAAGGAAGCCCAGAAAATGCCCAACAAGAGAGAAAGAAAGTGAGGCAAGAAAAGCAAAAGAAAAGGGGAGGAGAGGAAGCGAAAGGT
>JAEMWC010001095.1:120000-127500 GCA_016490735.1 Pachyseris speciosa | reverse complement strand
CACGACAAAGAAAAATGCATCTACAAGGCGCACAAAGTCGATTGAAACGGCAAAATACTCAGTCTAAATGGTGAATTTCATTATGAAATGGTGCTGATGATGCTCCTTTTATTGACGAGTTATTTCTTTGAAGGCTAAATTTGTGAAGTACTTCTCTATTCATTGCACGCCGACAAGCGTGAATTTGTGCCGTCACAACAAAGAAACATGTGATATCTGTGGATTCAAACGGCGATAATTCATTTTGTCCACGTTTATTTGACTTTGAAAATTTGTATAGTTATGAGGGGGTCTGAGTTTTCCAGATTGGGGGGTCTGAGTTTTCTAGGTCTGGGGTCTGAGGTCTGAGTTTTCTAGGTCTGAGTTTTCCAGACACCCGGATTCAAACAGCTAAAACTCGGTCTTAAACGCTGAATTTCGTTATTTTCATTTGACAAACTACAGATCTTCCTTCGTTTCGTCCCACTTAACAAACAACAGGTAGCGGATGTTTATTCTTACGAAGGGCTAGCCTGCTTTGACCAGACCGCCTTTGGTCTGGTTACGCAGGTTAACGAAGGGAGCAAGATAAAAATAGAATGTGCGCGCTCATTTGATTGTGATGTCATTCTTTGCCTTTCTCGCTCTCTCGAGCATTCCCAAAACACGAACAGTCTTTTTACGATGACCTCAATCTATCCTCACTTATAAGGCGATGGAGAGGTCGATTTGGAAGGGACCAGAAACATGACGACCTTGTGGGAAAGTGTCGTCTCAGCAAACATATGAATTTTTTACTTGATTTTGCGACTATTGTAACCGTAGTAGATGTATAGCCTTCGAAATTAATGTATTGTTTTCTTTCATTTAGTGTACTACGTTTAAATAAAGTTGAACTGACCTTATGTTATCTTGCATTTATCGGTGGTGGTGGTGCGGTGGTTTCAATGGTACAAATTCAGCCGCGGTGAGCCAGCCCTCCTGATCCATCTTTCTTCATTGACTACCTTATTTCAACGGCCCCGCTTGTTGCGTGACACCGATTCAATTTTTTATTGAAAATGGAACTTCATACAAAGTAGGGAAAATAATTGATTTTTATTGAAATTGTATTTTTCCTAATTTAAGTTAGCGGGACCGTGGGGAATACTAGCCGCAAGGACGCAGATGCTGCTGTCAAGTTTTTATTGTGGCGCATCATCATTAGGGATGCAAAGATGTGCTTTGGAACAAAGGGTCCAAAATGTGTAATCTTGAAACTTCAAAATTAGCACCAGTAATCACACGATTGCGAGCGCAATTTGGAATAAATGACCACGAGTAAATTTTTCAGAAGTAAACAATACTGGCTCGTGCAATTTTTTTTTTAAAATCAAGAGTTTGAAAGACAAAGCGAAGAACAAAAGCACGTGAATTGCGTACTACCAACTGGCTGCGAGATTGGCAAACTTGGGCGAAAGAAAAAGGCCACAGCGAAAACACTGAGTCATACGAGCCAGGAGAACTCAATAACTTACTCGAGCAATTTTACGCAACCGTACGTAAACAAGTCAGGAAAGACTACGAGCCAGACAGTTTAAGAGTTATTGATACAGCTATCGACCGCCACATGAAAGAACGATACAACAATTCCATACTAAAGAGACAAGCAGTTTTCAGAATCAAAACGACAGAAACTATTTACGGCTGGAGTGGAAAGCAACGCGGCTCCGTCAAAGAAAGCAAAGGGAATCGAAACGGCCACACAATCAGCGCAGTCTGACCACCAGAGAGGAAATTATTGTAGGCAAATTATTAACAAGTTGATAAACTCATAAAGCGAATAATTTCTCGCGTATTGCGTGATTTTTGACCCTGACGCCTCCTGGCTTTTTGACAAGGTCATGGCTTGCCGTTAATTGCGTATGCAAATTTGTTTCATACTTCAAAACAAAAGACAAAAACATGAGACGTTCATTTTCAAGGAGGAAATTTTGAATTAAACCTGGAGTCTTAATTCGCGCTGGTTATGGTTTCATGATACTTGATAGTAAAAAGAGTTAGTCGCTCCTGTTGTACTTACGTTTTGGAAATGTCAAGGTATAATATTAAATACACCAGTTGTTTTCTTCCTGAGCTCAAGGGTACGGTTCTTGTTATTGAAGCGTGTCTTCCAGTAACCGTTCAGCTAGGTTTTTGAGATATTGGCAGCACAACTGTTCTCGGTAAATAGCGCTTATTTCAACAAACGTCAGGCAAGAGAATCATCGTAACGACCAAAACAAAATGACCGGAACAAGCGACGCTTGTTTCGGTCGCTTTGGTGGTTTCGCTCGTTTCGTTTCGGTCGGTTTAGTGGTTTCGCTGGTTTCGTTTCGATGGTTTCGTTTTGTTGTTTCGGGTTTTGGTACAGGCCAAGCGAGAAACGAACGAGTGAATTAAAGTTCATCAGATACGGCAATACTTTTTCAGATTGTAGCCCTGTTATTTACCAAGTTATTTCAAGTTATCATGCTCCATGTTTACGCTGAAAGTTTTTCCTCAATCTCGCCGACTCATCCGTCTTGAAACTTTTCCAGCTGTCCTTTTGTGGACTTTCGTCAACCGTTTAACGGTTTAAGCTATTCGTTTTTGGACTTTGGTCAACCGTTTAACGGTTTGAGCTAATCGTTTATAATTTTGCTTCGCCGTTTAACGCTTTAAGCTCTCCGTTTTTGGACTTTGGTCAACCGTTTAAATTTTTTGCTATTCGTTTAAACAGTTATGGAAATTGTTTAAACGCTTGTCATAGCCGTTTAGTATCCGTTTACAATCGTTTTTCTTGACCGTTTAACGGAAAAGCGTTAGTGTCCGTTTTCCCAAAGAAGGTCACATATATGAAAATCATTCACATCTTCATTCTTTTTAGTCTGTCGACAAAATCCTACACATGAGCATTTAATAAAAGCTATGGAGCAGTCTGTTTCATTAGATCTGTTTGCCTAGGTCCCTCACTTTATTTTTGTTAACTTTAAACTGATGGCCAAGTTGTACTTAAGCAATTATCAAATGTACCTGATCGGCCACAGTCAGCACATGATAACAATTCCTCTGGCTGTCCAGTTTTCTTGTTTTCATACACGTCACCCAAACAGAAGTCACAGTAGTTATTCAGAGACACATCAGCACCTGAAACTTTCTTGGGACGACCTGGCCCCCTCTGCTGCTGCGGCGGTGAGGGTACCTTTGGTGATTCTGCCAGGATGCTGACTGCGGGAGTTGGAGGATGAGATATGACCGGTTCTTCGTGATGTGTTGCACTTGTGTCTTGTTCGTGGTTATAGTGGGTGTAATGGTACTTCAGGCCTGGGCCATTCTTGTAACGCCTCCCACAAACTTACGGAGCAAAAAATAAAACAAAAATTTACAAACAATGCTGTCATATACTGTAAATGTTGACGAACAAAATATCAAAAGTATAAAAAGCCCCTGCTAACTCACAATGCCTATCTTGAACCTCCTGCTATTTTCAATGGGAAAACATTCCCCTTGGATACTGCTAAACAATAATTAATTTTACTAGGGCCTTTCTCAAACTCCCACTTTCTTCAAAAAAATTTTGCTTCTGTTAAGCATTCAAGAAAGCAGACATCTTACTGTATTTGATAAGGAATGTATTTTTTTAGACAATTACTTGTCACTTACAGTAGGTTGTTTACATACTACCAGTAAACTCCAGAGCCTTCCAATCATGTTAATCAACTATTAGTTAACTTGGTAGCCTGATACGTCTAATTAGTAATACTCATTAACTGAAAGAAAGTTAATCAGATTCACTTACTCTCGCATGCATAAGGCTTTTTTCTTTCCTCAGGATCCATCCTAGCTAACTCCTCTTTGGAAATATTCCTCACATGAAGAAGACCAGGGATCTGAGGAACTGTCTTCTACAAATTTTAACAAGTACTGGTAAGTACTCCACAATTTATGCTCACACTAACATATTCAAATTCAGTTTTATGCCATGCACAATTAGAGATTGGAATAACCTACCACATAATGTTGTAGAAATTGTGGACAATGCTAAGTTCCACATATTATTGTTATTTACGTTTCTCTAGGAATCCACTGACCCAAGATGTAGATGTAAATAATATCATTCATTTAATGAACAAGGTTACATAAAATAAATAAGTGAAGTGAAGTGAAGTCAAGATTAAACAGTCTAAGAGTGAAACTACAGAAAGTATAGAGAATTTTTAGGTACTCCCTGAAAAGTATAGAGAAAGTATAGAGAATTTTAGGTACTCCCTGAAAAGTATAGAGAAAGTATAGAGAATTTTAGGTACTCCCTGAAAAGTATAGAGAAAGTATAGAGAATTTTAGGTCCTCCCTGAAAAGTTCACCCTGAGGGGGTGCCCTAAAGAGGAAATACTGTAATAGTAGTAATGAAAATACTAGAAAATAAATAAATAGACTAAATCTCTTACTTGTACATGAGGTTGTACTTCTGGGAATGTCCCAACGTGGTGGATCTTCTTGCTGCGAGGTCGGCCCTTGCTAATAGGCCTCTTCTTACCAATGACAAATTCTTCATCATCAGTGGAAAGTGCACCAACATCTTCCCGTGTTTCTTCCTCGTCCTCACTGTCTGGAAGCCTTATTTCATCGGTCGTGGATTCCTTTGGATTCTCTGGTTCAAGTTCCTCAAATGCTCCTTCGGTTTCCGAGGTTTCAAGAATCTCAGAGACTTGTTCTAAAGCAGAGATAGAATAGGCAAAAGATGCTATACATTTCTCCACATAATAGCCACACATTGAAAAATTGAAGCATATCATAGCCTGGGAAGAGCACAACCTTAGAGGGAAAATGCCAGCATGAGGGGCCATTGAAATTCAACACCTGCCCTCCCTATATTTAACTATGACTGGGGATTCGAACTTGCAGCCCTTTTCCAAAACATTTTGTGATATGACATTGATCTTTGTGCATCATAGGTCGTATCGTCGATGAATTTTTCTTCACTTCACAAAGGCACATGATGGTGGTAACGTTTTGTTCGCAATATAATAGAGTGTTTTCACATGACATCACAGCAGCCATATGTTGGTGCCCCAAACTAAAGCTCTGGGCCCAGTTGTTCAATGCACAATTAAGCTAATCCTGGGTTAGTGTGAACTTTGGCTTTGGTTTAATTAATGTTCAATAAGGATTTTCCCAAAATTTTTCGCCCTCAACTTTTGAATGTAACTTTTCTTTACCTTGAGCTTAGTATTTGCTTTCAAATAACGTTCTCAGTGAGCAAGATGAAAACCTCAATTAACTTTTAATCGTAGATTAGCGTTAATCGGCTTTCGAACTGGGCCCTGGGAATTAAACTCTATTTTTATGCAAATACTTTCTTTTGTTTCAGTAAACATGGGTGGTGGTCACGTGAATTAAACCGCTCTATATATCGGTTTGTGCTTTACCCGTGATAGAGAAACAGACAAAGGTGACAAATGAATCTACCTCAATGGGTTAAAAATAGGCCAGGTAGCTTATCAAAAGTCCTAACTACACCCAAAAGGGTGGGGCAGAACAGTTACAGGTAGTTAAAAATTCAACCAAGATTTGCATGAATTGCAGAGGTAATATGAAATTAGCACAATGCAAAAGCTTGACAATCCAAGTTGACATAGAAGAACAAAATCAAATGAAGTGAAAACCATTAAACTCTACGAAAATTCTTTGTAATGAAATCACGAGGTTTCTTTTCTTTTTCTTCTTTTTCGGACTACAGATTATACAAGCACAGTCATCCCCACTGCAGCCCCAAACATTTAATACCTTCGAGGATACTTCACAAATTAATGTGATCAAGTAAGCTGAAGCCACTCAAAAGGCACTAAGGCTACAAGGTAGCGGGCATTACCCGCTCCAGCCACATCCCACAAGCTTTACGTTTTCATTGCTTGTTTTATTGATATGTGGGTACTTGAGCCTGAGCATTAGCTATGCCATGCTGATGAGGCCTAACGAGGCCGAAACAGCTGTCCATGGCTGCTAATGCTTGGGTTCAATCTTTGCTTTGGTAGATTTAAGGGGTAATGCCCGCTACCTTGTGGCCTTAGTGCCTTTTGAGTGGCTTCAGCTTACTTGATCACATTAATTTGTGGAGTATCCTTGTCACTCCAGCCACATCCCACAAGCTTTACGTTTTCATTGCTTATTTAATACCTTCGGTTTCAGAGGCCTTAAAGTCAGTAGTTCGCTCGGTTGGAGGGGGACGTTTCTTCTTTCTCCATCTCTTAGCCGGGTAACTGTAAATATAATGTGGCGTTTGCCCTGGCCGACGCTCTAATTTGCTGATCCACAAGTTGCAGTTGTTCATGGCGATCCCTGTTTGAGCGTCAATAAATGGGATACGAAGCCGTCTTTCAAAGCGGAGCCGAGAATTGAAAGCTGACACATTTTCTAAAGCGTCTTTATATAGTTCCCTGAGGATACAAACACCAAAAAATGTTTTCAGTAGGTTTTAAAACCTTTCAAGTTTTACCAAGGGTGAGAAATAGTGTCAGAATTTGAGGGACAGGACGAAAACAAGATACAAACTGAGGGTCTCTTGGTTCTCGATACAGCACTCCGCGAGTCGCCATTTTTTTTTTCCTCACCTGAGTAACCTGGCTTCGGTTGACATCCTTTGTAACCTGGCAAAGTACAAAGCCGGGCGATACGGAGATACCAGCAAGGGCATCATAGAGGGACACTCATCATCCGGGTGTCGGCATAAAGCGGATCCCCAGGATAAATGAAGACACCTTACGCTCGTGCAAAAAGTCTCGCTCTAAAATTAACATTTGATATCAGCTTTTCGAACGCGATAGCGTAAGTAGGCGGGAATGACAAAGGGATGACAGTGGGGACGTAAAAGGCCTCGAATTATTTAACCTTGTTAGTCACCAAGCATTCGTCAAACTAAAGAGGAAAATTTTATTTATTTATCTTCGCGCAGCCTTGTTTATTTAAGTAATAACTGAAAGGAATTATAAGCTTGAAGGTTAATATATCCCGCGAGTTCGATTCACGTCTTTAATGCATTGTCAAACTGGGAATTTTTACTGAATTGAAATTCAACTCTCGACATTGAAAATACGGATGCTCTTAACCAAAAATTGGTTTATATAGCACGGATGAGATAAAAACAATACCAGCTTTGTCGCTTGCGCGGCACTTGGCAAAGAAGGTGAGACTTTTTCATCTTCAAAGGGATATTGTCTCAAGACAGACAACAACAACATTGGCCAATCGATCCGACCAAACTGGCCGAAAACATTTTGTGTGCTTTTGTATATTGTACGTAAATATTTTTTCAAGCATTTTTGTTGGAGATGGGGTGGGGTTGCGGGGAAGAAGGACTCAACGGAGAGCTCAGAAATACGTGATGTGTGTATTATTTATCAGTCCGCTAGAGTCGTGTAAGGAAAAACTTTGCCCAAAGTACAGATGTGCTGCTACAGTACTCTGTTTAGTTTTGGGCTCAATGAAGTCTTGACTGCAAACCGCATACCAGCGGTGCTGAGT
>JAEMWC010001095.1:87500-110000 GCA_016490735.1 Pachyseris speciosa | reverse complement strand
GTTCAATGCTTACAAAAGAGGCTCCACGTCTGGTGCTACCGAAAATGTGACCATGCAGATCAAGGTCAAAGCCATGCACTCCTGGGTGTCTTTGATCACCATGATCGCGCCGTCTCCAGATTGGTTCGTCGGAGTTGACAGCCATAACCTCTGCGGAATGGATGGATGGAAAGACAGCGAGACCATTAAGTTGCTTCCTTGGGATGCCGGGACGGAATATGGTTTTAACTTCGCATCAACCGACAACTTTACCACGCCCCCTGACGTCATCACAAGGATCACCACAAGCAGTGACACGGTGATGGAAGGTGACGCCGCGATTCCATTCGCAAGGTTCGTGTTTACGAGGGAGGAAATGACAACAATGTCGACTACCCCTTCCAAAGCCTCTACCCACGGCCCAGCTGCCCTTACCCTCACCCTCCTGGTAACAGCGTTCCTGGTTGCACTGCGTTTGCTAAATTAGCTGTTGCTCCGGGGGTAATCCTTGGATTCTTTCAGTTGCAGTCATCATTTGACAGTTACAAAAAAAAAAAAAAAATGAACAAACACTCTTAGTTTCCAGCGTAAAGCACCGCATGAGATTTTTAACACTAATTCCTTTCAAGGAATTAATAGACTTTTTTTTTCTCGCATCATCCACCTCACCTTAGATATCTGACACAACGTTGCAAATCGCCCATTAATCCAGGCATGCTTTAACAGTTTGTACCTGTAGAGTAGTCGTAGTGTTTTTGACCTTTACGATTTCCGAAAATCCTACCCAGTAGTGTATAATGGCTTTGGAAGTGTATGATAGCTTTGGAATAAAGTCTTGGCTAGATGGCAGGTTGCTTTAGTGTTGTCTCGTTATACTCAAATTTCACTGTTTCTACTTTGATCACTATCTCACTTTCTTTACCAGGAGCAGTGGCCGACACAAAATGGTTTTAGCTATAGGGAGTTTCTCTCCGGCACTGACAAGCGTTTTGAACTTCAATCAACTGATAACCGGCAAAGAGCACGTTTTCTTTTATCTAAATTATGCATTTCGAAGGCGATAGAGCTTGACATGATATCTGCAAGACTCCTTAGGGAATGCACTGACCTGATTTCTCACTCACTTTGTGAAATTTTCAATTCATCGATAGTCACTGGAGTTTTCCCTGAAGAGTATGGAAGTGTTCCAAAGACATTCCCTTGTTCAGACAAGACGAAAGAGCATATATGAATAATTATCGTCCGATTTCAGTCATCCCCGTTGTGGTGAAAGTTTTTGAACGGATTTTCTATTATCAACTGTATGCTTACCTCTCCGAAAATAACATGATCGCGGCCCATCAATCAGGTTTTCGATCTCTTCACTCAAAGTTCACAGCTTTAATGGAGGCAACTAATAATTGGGCGAATAATATCGATAAAGGAAATGTTGATCTTAAAGGAGCACTGTCTCGTAATCGTGGTCTGAACCCAAACATGTGTTTGCAAAGTGGAACACTTAAAAAAATTGCAGTTTTCCTACAAAGTACTTAATATGCGCATTGAAACTATTTGTGGTTGTCTATGGCCATGGATGACGAGGAGGAAATGGATTAAAACTTGAAGAAGTTGGGCTAACTTTTTTTCAAGTTTTGTTGTTGCGTCTCTGAAAGATCGCCATGAAATACTACTTCCTTTTCCGTCCAAGTAATAATTAGAAATCTACTTCTTTGTGTTAGACGGGCTGATCGCATAATAGAAAAAGTACTTCCTTATGATTTGAACAACTTATGACAAGAATTGCCGTGACAGTGTCCCTTTAAAAAGGCGTTTAATACAGTTGATCATGATATTCTGTTATCTAAATTAAGTTCTTATGGTATTTATGGGAACTCACTAAATTGGTTTAAGTCATATCTGGATAACCGTCAGCAAAAATGCTTTATTAATGGTTCATTATCTGATAAGTTACCTCTCAGTTGCGGTGTGAACACACTCTTTTATTTATTTATTTATTCATTTATTTATTTATTTATTTATAAGCGTTTAGGAAATACATCCATTGAGGAACAACAAGAGGACACGAAGTGCCTTACAAAGGTCGACCTCCAGTGGTCAGACTGAGCGAAACAAAACTGGTTTAAGTACACTAGGGGTGGTCACAGCTATAGTTTTGTTTCGTCCCTAGTGGTTCTTTTACGTCCCACAGAGTCTGATTGTGGGACGGGACCTATGCTTTATCGTCCTTATCCGAAAAGACTAGAAAGTCTAACCGTTTGTTGATGTCATTACAAAGGCAGCACTTTCTCCTCAATTATTTAAAGGACCTGAGTGTTGGTCCGGCCGGGGTTTGAACCCGCGACCTCCTGCACGGTAGTCCGGTGCTCTACCACTGAGCTAACCGGTCGGCGGTTCACTATAAGAACGTCTAATTTTGGGGCTAGCGCTGAGGCTGAAAGTTCTATTTTTTATTATTTATTTTTATTTTATTAATTTTTTTTTTCGATTAGAGCCTGACAAACGTTCATAACATGTTCTCAAAGTTTTGTGGTATAATATTTCAACAAATCACTGCGGACGTGTGCAACAAATATTAAGTGCAGCCTAAGTTCGACTACAATCTTTGCTGTTCTTCAGTGTATCATGCAATAAGAAAACCACATTGTTTATCTTAAAAATCGTCCCTACAATTTGAGTTAATTGTCCTGTTAGACTACAGTTTTCAGCGGGGGATCCAGAAACTCCAGAAATAGGGGGCGGAAGAAATAAACAAAACCGCCTGATGCACAATACCATTTAAAAGTCGGTTGGATATAGAAGCTTTTTTGAAAACTACATGAAAAGAGGGGGCAGCGGCCCCCTCGGCCCTAGCCTGCATATACAGGCTCTTCATTTGGGCAATTCAGAGAGGTTGGGGGTCGGTCAAATTCTAAGGGATTGGGGCGAGCGCCAATCCCGTAGCTTTTGACCGTGCGCCATTAATCGAGGCAAAACTCCTCTCTGTGTTGCCTAAATAAAGAGCCTGTATGCAGGCTACCTCGGCCTCACCCCTAAATCCGCCACTGGTTTTACATTTCTTTCACTTACCCTTATTTATACTACTCGCCATAAAAATATAAAAAGAAAAATAAATGGGGAAAATAAAGACGTTCTTAAGTGACTCTCAGCCTGGGTGTGTTCTTATTATGTTCGGAACATTCTTATAAAAGAACTTCTTATAAAAAATAAGAGTCTATAATAATGACTTACCGAACTGATGTAACCGCCATAGACAAAGCTTTAAATCGAGATCTCGATTCAGTCTATAATTTGCTTTCTTAATAAACTTACATTGAATGCAACTAAAACTGAATTTATGCTTATTGGTTCAAGGCAGCGATTCAGGAATACTTTTCCGAGCCCCCGAGTCTTACCATTGGTGGTGTTCCTGTTAATTAAGTATCCACAGAAAAATCCTTAGGCGTCTATATAGATGAAAATATCTGTTGGAGCTCTCACATTGAGAACTTCACAAAGAAACGGTTGTCTCTGGTATTGGAGCTCTCAAACGAAATCACCCATTCGTCCCTCCTGAAACTCTGAAGCTTATTTCCAATGCGCGCCTTAGTGCGGCCAGACTTTGATATTGCAGTGTTTTGTGGGGAAACTACAACTTAACGCTCTCAAATAAATTGCAGAAATTACAAAATCGTGCTGCAAGGATTTTGACTTTTTCTAGTTATGACACTAATGTTGAGGACTTATTTAGTAAACTTGGGTGAAGTGGAGTACAGCTGTCAATGATCTGTAGCTTGCACGTGAAGACCGCAAGCGTCCATAATATCAAATTAAATTGTTTCGCCGCCGTGGAAAAAAAATTGAGTAATAAAAATCTTGGGAGCTGGAGTGCTGCAGGGTGTACGACCTTTATAAAACAAAATTATAAAATAAAAACTGTTTTTCTTTTAATTCCATTCTATTTCGCTCAGACTTAATTTTCCTTGTCTGACTAACACTATCCGTTTTCCGGCATTTTCCGGACTTTTCCGGCATTCCGGCTTTCCGGCATTCCGGATTCCAACTTTCCACCTTTCCGGTTTCTTTATTAAGCGGCCGTCGCTTAGCGACGAGCCGCTTCTTAAATTACCCGTTTTTTTTTTTTTTAAGCGGCCGTCGCTTAGCGACGAGCCGCTTCTTAAATTACCCGTTTTTTTTTTAAGCGGCCGTCGCTTAGCGACGAGCCGCTTCTAGTAATACCCTTTTTTTTTAAGCGGCCGTCGCTTAGCGACGAGCCGCTTCTTAGTAATACCCTTTTTTTTTTTTTTTTAAGCGGCCGTCGCTTAGCGACGAGCCGCTTCTAGTAATACCCTTTTTTTTTTTTTTTTTTTTTTGTAGTTTTTTTGTCGTGGTGTCCGTCGAGAGGCCCGTGCCCCTCTCGGCCAGAGGAAGAAACAATGACATAAGTAAAGAAATAATTTAATTCTACCGGATCCGGTTTTAGAACTCGCGATCATCAAATTCTTAACTCGGCCCCTTATCCGATTGCGCTAATGAGACATCTGTTGCGGTGAGTAAGGAATTTGTAGTAAATAAAGTCACTAGGTCGGTCACGCATCGTCCTTTTAAAATCCGTTTCAATGCCCAACGGTTACAGAGAAAAGAAATGTTTTCTCAGAATTGAATTACTCCAGTGTACATCCCATAACGAAGGATATTTATTTGAGAGCGTTTGTTTTGAGTAGTATTTCAGAACAACAGATGATTGGGTATGGAATAAAGGTAAGAATGGTGTACAGGTTTTATTTTGCGTGATTATAATTATTTTCTCGATGCTCGCGTCGTTGTATCTAACTTTGCGTAATAATGTAAAGAGTATAAACTTTTAATTGCCTAAAAGGCACCAGAGTAGCCTAACGCTTGCTTTCCCGATATTGCGTGTAAGTTATGTTTCTTGTCTGTTTCACTCGTGGGAACGGGCACTTCTGATTGGACAGATATTATAGTTTTGAAACTGTGTCCTGTCTATGGTTATTTTCGTTTCACAATGCATTTGTTTTAAACAAAATCTTTTTGGGGCATTTGTGTTTCTTTTCCGGAATGATAAATTGTAACAACGTTTAAAATCATTTATAAGGCCTATGAAATCTTAAAGAAAGTCCATAACTTTCACTGAATTTACTTTACATGTAACGAGATTGTTCGTGACCCGGTTTTTGAAGATAAACAAATATTGACCGAGTTAGTGATGGTGCAATACCGGAAGTGAAATCAACCAACACAGCTCTTTTGCGTGGTGTTGTTTGAACATACCTTTGGGTATTGAGATATCAGTTATCGTCGAGAAACCGGTCAACGGATCGAAGACTCAGATTTATACAAATTGTTCGCTTTCTTTGAAATTGTCAAACAAATCGAAGTGCCAGTGTTTTGTGAAGCTTCAGCTGGCCTTGGTTTCTCGCGTAGCGAATATCCATAGAATCGGTTGAGTACTTTTCCGTGTTAAATTGCAAAATAGGTTTACAGCTTAAGCGTTGACAAAAGAAAAAAGAAAAACAAGTGAAAAGGAATAGAAAAAAAAAAGAGATCAAGGAAAAAAATATTCACACTTGAACCACCGACCCTAAGCTGCCATTCCACAGTAGGAAAAGCACACTAACCCACTAGGCCACCATAGCCTTCTCTAAACGCAAGATCGAATTTTTAAATTCTTTATTATTCAGAGTGACGAATTGACTGTCATACCAACTGAAAGGTGACAAAAATTGAATTACGATCAACTTGAACTCATCCTGTGCATTAATCCGGCTCGGATGGTCAAAAAGGCCGCTTCTAATTCTCGCAGAATTTCTTTTTTTTTTTTTTTTTGTAGTTTTTTTTGTCGTGGTGTCCGTCGAGAGGCCCGTGCCCCTCTCGGCCAGAGGAAGAAACAATGACATAAGTAAAGCAATAATTTTAATTATACCGATCCGGTATTAGAACTCGCGACCATCAAATTCTTAACTCGGCCCTTATCCAACTGCGCTAATGAGACATCTGTTGCGGGGACCGAGGAATTTTGTAGTAAATAAAGTCACTAGGTCGGTCACGCATCGTCCTTTAAAATCCGTTTCAATGCCCAACGGTTACAGAGAAAAGAAATGTTTTCTCAGAATTGAATTACTCCAGTGTACATCCATATACGAAGGATATTTATTTGAGAGCGTTTGTTTTGAGTAGTATTTCAGAACAACAGATGATTGGGTATGGAATAAAGGTAAGAATGGTGTACAGGTTTTATTTTGCGTGATTATAATTATTTTCTCGATGCTCGCGTCGTTGTATCTAAACTTTGCGTAATAATGTAAAGAGTATAAACTTTTAATTGCCTAAAAGGCACCCAGAGTAGCCTAACGCTTGCTTTCCCGATATTGCGTGTAAGTTATGTTTCTTGTCTGTTTCACTGGTGGGAACGGGCACTTCTGATTGGACAGATATTATAGTTTTGAAACTGTGTCCTGTCTATGGTTATTTTCGTTTCACAAATGCATTTGTTTTTAAACAAAATCTTTTTGGGCATTTGTGTTTCTTTTCCGGAATGATAAATGTAACAACGTTTAAAATCATTTATAAGGCCTATGAAATCTTAAAGAAAGTCCATAACTTTCACTGAATTTACTTTACATGTAACGAGATTGTTCGGACCCGTTTTGAAGATAAACAAATATTGACCGAGTTAGTGATGGTGCAATACCGGAAGTGAAATCAACCAACACAGCTCTTTTGCGTGTGTTGTTTTTGAACATACCTTAGGGGTATTGAGATATCAGTTATCGTCGAGAAACGGTCAACGGATCGAAGACTCAGATTTATACCAAATTGTTCGCTTTCTTTGAAATTGTCAAACAAATCGAAGTGCCAGTGGTTTGTGAAGCTCAGCTGGCCTTGTTTCTCGCGTAGCGATATCCATAGAATCGGTGAGTACTTTTCCGTGTTAAATTGCAAAATAGGTTTACAGCTTAAGCGTTGACAAAAGAAAAAAGAAAACAAGTGAAAAGGAATAGAAAAAAAAAAGAATCAAGGAAAAAAATATTCACACTTGAACCACCGACCCTAAGCTGCCATTACAGTAGGAAAAGAGCACACTAACCCACTAGGGCACCATAGCCTTCTCTAAACGCAAGATCGAATTTTAAATTCTTTATTATTCAGAGTGACGAATTGACTGTCATACCAACTGAAAGGTGGACAAAATTGAATTACGATCAACTTGAACTCATCCTGTGCATTAATCCGGCTCGGATGGTCAAAAAGGCCGCTTCTAATTCTCGCAGAATTTCTTTTTTTTTTTTTTTTTGTAGTTTTTTTTGTCGTGGTGTCCGTCGAGAGGCCCGTGCCCCTCTCGGCCAGAGGAAGAAACAATGGCATAAGTAAAGAAATAATTTCTACTAGCGATGCACGGAGTTGAACTCGCGAGCTTCAAATCCTAACGTCGGTCCCTTATCCGATTGCGCTAATGAGACACCTCTTATAGTAACTAGAGAATTTTGTAGTAAATAAAGTCATTAGGTCGGTCGAGCAAGGTCTCTTTACAAGCCTTTCAATGCTCAAGGGTTACAGAGGAAAGAAATGTTTTGTCAGAATTGAATTACTGCAATGTACATCCAGTAGGAAAAGAATTTATTTGAAAGCGTTTATTTTGAGTAGTATTTCACAACACCGATGACTTAACTGAAGCTGTTGGGAAGACTGTAAATGTTTTGAAACTGTACTAGTAGATTTTGGTGGCCATAAAATACAGGGATCAGAGACGGAAATGGCGAAATCCTTTCAAAAAGAAATGTTTAGTGAGAATGATAGGAAACGAATTTATTGAAGATAAACAAATATTGACCGAGTTAGTGATGGTGCAATACCGGAAGTACTACCGGAAGTGAAATCAACCAACACAGCTCTTTTGCGTGGCGTTGTTTGAACATACCTTAGTAGTGTTGAGATATCGGTTATCGTCGAGAAACTGGTGAACGGATCGAAGACGCAGATTTATACTAGATTGTTCCCTTCTTTGAAATTGTCAAACAAATGGAATTGCCAGTGTTTTGTGAAGCTTCAGCTGGCCTTGGTTTCTCGCGTAGCGAATATCCATAGAATCGGTACAGCACTTTTCCGTGTGAAATTGCAAAATAGGTTTACAGCTTAAGCGTTGACAAAAGAAAAAAGAAAAAGAAGTGAAAAGAAATAGAAGAAAAAAAGAGAACAAAGAAAAAAAAACTTCACCCTGTTGAGAATAGAAACACCGATCGTAGGCTGCCATTACAGTACGAAGAGAGCGCACTAACCCACTAGGCCACCAACATTCTCCTTTAATGGTAACCTGAATTTTACATTCTATAACATTCGGAGTTAGGAATTGACTGTCATGCCAACTGAAAGGTGACAAAATTTGAATTACGATCAACTTGAACTTATCCTGTGCATTAATCCGGCTCGGATGGTCAAAAAGGCGGCTTCTAATTCTCGCAGAACTTGAACTCGTGACCTTCAGATCCCAACCTCGGCCTGATATCCGATTGCGCTAATGAGACTTACCTTGCGATTCCCAGGGAATTTTGTAGTAAATAAAGTTATTAGGTCGGTCACGTCTCGTCTCTTTAAAAGCCTTTTAATGCTCAAGGGTTACAGAGTAAAAAAATGTGTTGTCAGAATTGAATTAGTCGAATGTACATCTAATAGGAACTGAATTTATTTGAAAGCGTTTAATTTGAGCAGTATTTCACAATTCCGATGACTTAACTAAAGCTATTCGGAAGACCGTAAATGTTTTTAAACTGAACTTGTAGAATTTGGTGGCCATAAAATACAGGGTTCCGAGTCGGAAATGGCGAAATCCTTTCAAAAAGAAATGTTCAGTGAGAATTATAGGAAATGAATTTATTTGAGCGTTCCTTTAGACCGGATTTTGAAGATAAACAAATATTGACCGAGTTAGTGATGGTGCAATAGCGGAAGTACTACCGGAAGTGAAATCAACCAACACGGCTCTTTTGCGTGGCGTAGTTTGAACATACCTTAGTAGTCTTGAGATATCGGTTATCGCCGAGAAACTGGTCAACAGATCGAAGACGCAGATTTATATGAAATTCTTCACTTTCTTTGAAATTGTTAAATAAATCGAAGTGCTAGTGATTTGTCAAGCTTTAGCTGCCCTTGGTTTCTCGCGTAGGGAATATCCATAGAATCGGTTCACTATTTTTCCGTGTTAAATTGCAAAATAGGTTTACAGCTTAAGTGTTGACAAAAGAAAAAAGAAAAACAAGTGAAAAGGAATAGAAAAAAAAAAGTGTCAAGCTTGATGTACAGTTGGTCTTTGACGGAAACCCGAACTGGGCTTTTGCTTTTATGGTTTGATTTAAGTGGCGGCTACACGAGCGATGATGCGTTTTATTTATTAAATTTTTTTTTCAATTTTGTCGGGTCGGCAGCGCGCGATGAAAATCGCAGCTGTACTCACCCTCGCAAAGGTAATGCGAGAGCTGAAAAATCGCAAGAGAAAAGTCGCCAGAGTTGAAACTTTTGGAACAAAATCGCACAGATTGTTGGGTGCGTAACGCGCGCTGTGCAATTTGTTATTGGTGTAGCTATCCTTGGCCCGCTGGGAAAGCGACAGAATTTGAAAAAAATTGCATCATCAACGTCAGCAAAAGATCGATCATGTAGCCGTGGTTTTCAAGAAGTGAATATCCATGGAATCACTATCAATAAGAAAAAATTCGTAGTTAGATTTTCGTATTTTAGGGGTCTTTAGTAAAAAGAGTCTTCGTTATGTTATTATTATGTTGTCAAGGGAATCCCCCGATGTGATGACCGAGCAGTAGTCTAAGTTCCAGTTATTGCGACAATGTTGTGCAACGATGGTGCAACAGTCAAACAACGCAGCTGTTTTCGGGAATTACGTGTCGCTTTCAGTTCGAGCTAGCGTAGCTGATTTGGTTAGAGTTGTGTGGATCTAGCTCATTGCCGAGAAACTAGTTGACGGATCTTAGACACCTATTTTTATCAGAGGTGAATCTCTCAAATTGTATAGTAATTTGTGGTGGTACTCCGTTCCTGTGCGAAGTACGTTTTGTCGTTCAGGCGTATATTCGCATTGTTTTGGTTTAAAGAACTGTCTAAGTGAACTGAAGAAAATGTTTGTGAAAACAGTACATTTTAGTGGCTACGTGTTTTCGTATAGCCATGCTTTAATTGGTTGAAGTTAAAGCTAGTCGGTTCTTTCAAACTTGGTAATGGCGTGAATGGAAAGTAAGCTTGTTTTCCATGTGAATGTGAGGTCCATTATAGTTTGCTGTTAATTTCTTTTGCTAGTGTGGTCATTTTTTGTTATGAAAGTTACTTGATTTAATTTCACTGGTAATGTAGAAACAATTTATGGATGAAAATGTCACTGAAAATTAATTTAGTAAGTTTTTGGTCAGAATAACAGGGAAAATTGCCATGATACTACTCCTCTAATAGAGGTTTGACTGTACGTGGTGTGGTTTGAATTTGTGTCATGCAGAAGTCATACATCCTCTATAGTCTGTTCAGAAGATGGTGGACACAATTCGAGTGATATTTGTCAATATTAATGGAATTTTGTTTTCGTTTTTCAGGTGCAGGTGGTTGTCAGACCTGTGTCCTAGAAGTGAAGCGTTAACAACCAACTGGTTGTTAATTGAAAACAATAACTGAAATAGTTGAGAATAGTTGAAAATACTGAGAATATACTGGAAACTTTGTGAAATACTATAGACTGAATCACACTCAAATACAAAAATAAACTGAAAGACACTAAAAAGAATACCTGTGGATGCAGGTAGCTGTCAGACCTTAATGAACACTTGATTGTTAATCTAGTGAAACTAAAAGCTGAGGATACTTTGACAATAGCTGAGAATGGTGTGAGAAAAGCTGAGTACACTGAAAGAAAGTTCTAAATACACTTAAATACCCAGGAGATTGCCATTGACAAGTCTACTTGAAAAGAGTATAGTTAGCACAAAAAGAGTGAATTAAGACAACAACAGATTAAATTGTAGAAACAAGAGTGAATTTTAGAAAGTGTGGTGCTTGAAGTACAGAAAAATATGAGCAACAGTTGTAGGTCGAGATTAGAATTGTTTATAAGCAATGTTGAGTGGAGTGGTAAGAAAAGACCACATCGTTGCAGAGAACCAAGTAGAATTCCTGTGAAAGCTTTACAAAAGGCTTTGAAGAAGCGGGCAACAAGAAAAACTGTCAGAAAGTATGTGTTGAAAAGAGTCCCCAAGACATCTGTCCTTTATCAAGCTATGTGTAGACCCAGTAATGGGAAAATGAAATTGCTGAGAACCTTTAAAGCAATTAACAGATACAGCTGTGACTGTTTGAAAACATTAAAAAAACCGGTTTACAAAAATGTCAATCATAAAATGACACATGTAAGTGGCAAGCTATCCTCTGATATTGAGACCAACCCTGGGCCTTATGTAGTTGATCCACTGAAAACTATTTGTGCACCATTTTGTCAGGGAGACAGCATTGTTTTTGGTCGTAATGCAGGAAGTCAATGTGTTGCAATGAGTTTGACAGCTTTATTATACAATTCAACACGTCCAATTAGATCACCATCAGACCTTGTTCAAATAATGAATATTGGTAATGAGTTATATGGTCACCTATCGCACTCAGCACAACATGGTTATCTGCTGTTGACGGAAGTTCCTGACATGCTTTGTTTAGATGATGCTACTTACAACTTGAATTATAGTGAAAGCTATTTTGGAAATATATTTCATACAGATGACTATACAATAGAACAAAGTAACTGTGTACCTTTGAGACAAGCATTTGAATTATTAATTGAAAACTTTTCGTCGTTTATATTAACTGTGACAATTTTAACAGTGGCCATTTTTAAAACGAGTGATGGGATTTTCAAGGTCTTTGACTCACACAGTCGGAATTTGGAAGGTATGAATGACGTTTCTGGAACCTGCGTGTTAATAGAGTTAGATTCTCTTGACCACCTGTTGGAGTATTTTGAGATTATGTACTCGGGAAGGAGTGATGCCTTATTTGAGCTTAAAGGTGTGGAAATCTTAAGAAATGAAACAGCAATAGATGTCTCTCAGGACGCAAGCAATACTTTGGCACTATTACGTAGTGATTTTGCTGAAGTGAGACCTCAGGAGAAACTTGATACTCGATGTTTGTGTAAAAACTGTTGTTTTGTATCTTTCTATGCGATTTGTTTTTCGGTCATTAAAGGGACTCAATATTGGGATGAAAACACACTGGAATCTGTCAATGAAAAAGGAAACGAACTTTATCAAAAAATGGCAATGAAAAGGCATTGCACAGTATCTGACCTTCCAAATCCTTTCTTAATTTCAGGAGTAAGCATAAAAGTTGATTTCAATAAAGTTTACAGAGGAGTTGTACAGCCAGACGCCCAGTTTCTCTTTGAAGAGATAAAACTTTTTGTAGAAGAAAATCAACAAAACAACACTGGGTTTTTAGTGATTTTATCGAGTGGTTATCATTTTGCCTGTATTTTGAGAAGAGAAAGTTTAGGGAAAATAGGTTATTGTTTGTTTGGAATTGATGATACTAAAAAACAAGGTTATTTTTATGATGTATTTCAAGATAGCACCAAAGCAATTCAAGGTGCCTGTGGGGTGATAGTACATAGAGCAAGATTGCAAGGAACATCATATAGGATACAGTTTATTGAATGCAGTTGTGAATCATCCAAAGCAGAAATCCAGCTTGTGTTGCGTAGGCACAAATCAGCAAAGCAGAAAAAGAGGTACGCATGTCAGAAGCGGCAATATCGTGCTCAAATGGAACCAGCAAAAAAGAGAGCATCTTTAGACAATCGAGCTGAAAAGTATAAATGTATGGAACCAAAAAAGAAGAGAGAACTGAATATTCGAAAAGCTGAAGAGTATAGATACATGAAAGATGAGAATCCTGAGAAATACAGTCTTATAAGACAAAACCGTCGTGCCAAACTGTACAAACAGATGAAGGAACAGAATTATGAAAAGAACAATGTTATGAGGAGAGAAAATGCGGATAGGTACAAGCAGATGAAAGAAGAAAATGTTGAAAAGTACAATCTTATGAGAAAGGAAAATGCAGATAAGTACAAGCGCACAAAAGAAGAGAACCCTGACATGTACAATCGTAGAAGGGAGGAGAAGGCCGAGAAATACAAGCTTATGAAACAAAATGATCCTGTAAAGTATAGTATTATGAGTAAAGAAAGAGGTGAAAATTACAAGCGTATGAAAGAAAATGACGTTGCAAAATACAATTTTCTGAGGGAGAAAAATGCTGAGAAGTACAAGCATATGAAAAAGAATGAGCCTGAAGAATACAATCTTATGAGGGAAGAAAATGCGGAGAAGTACAAGAGTATGAAAGAAAATGAGCCTGAAAAATACAATCTTATGAGGAAAGACAATGCTGAGAAGTATAAGCATATGAAAGAATATGAGCCTGAAAAATATAATCTTATGAGGGAAGAAAATGCTGAGAAATATAAGAGTATGAAAGAAAATAACCCTGAAAAATACAATCTTATGAGGAAAGATAATGCTGAGAAGTATAAGCATATGAAAGAATATGAGCCTGAAAAATATAATCTTATGAGGGAAGAAAATGCTGACAAGTACAAGTGTATGAAAGAAAATGACCTTGAAAGATACAATGTTGTGAGGGAAGAAAATGCTAAAAAGTACAAGCGCATGAAAGTAGATGCCCCAAACATGTACAAATTTCTCAGAGAAACAAATGCTCAAAAATACAAATCAATGAACCTGGATGAAAGACAAAGATATATAAGGAAACAGAAACAGTCACAGAAAGAAAAATTGTCAGTAATACATTCATTGGAGTACCACATTGAGCAATTCAATCGTGCTGTCAGAGATGGTCCTTACTATATTTGTAACGTCTGTAATAGACTGTTGTATAGAAAAGGTGTAATTGAGTTAAAAAGAGATAAATATAGTTCAAAGTTGCATTTGTTTACAGCTGTATTCTCATTTGATGAAAATATGTATATTTGTCACACCTGCCATCGCAATATAAAAAAGAACAAAACTCCCTGTCAAGCGGTGGATAACAATCTTGCAGTTGATGATGTACCACCTGAGCTAGCTACTTTAGAAAAGCTTGAACAGATATTGATTTCCCAGCGAATAGTATTTGAAAAAATTGTCATTATGCCAAAAGGTAGGCAACGGAAAATTAAAGGAGCAATTTGCAACGTCCCTATTAACTGTGAACAGACTTGTAAGGTTTTGCCACGTCCACCAGACAGTTCTGGAATAATTCTGGTGAAGTTGAAAAGGAAATTGCAATTTAGAGGACATGTATATTTTCAGGCAGTGCGCCCACAGGTTATAATGCACGCCCTTCAGTGGCTTCAAGCTAACAACCCATTATATCAAAACACCTTTATTAATCTTTGCAATATTGACCACAAACTTACAAGTATGGGAAACGATGATGATGAAAATGAGACTATCGACTTCCAAGGTTTTGCTAATGATGGTGTAACAAGAGGAGAAGGTGTTGATTATGATGAGGATGATGATTGTGAAAAAGAAGATCCACTTAATGAGCATAGAGCAGCAACTTGTGAGACCTGTTTGCAGCCTGTTATTCCAGATTACCCTGTGACATCAGTTGAGGAGCAAGTCTCCAAATCTTATGGTAACGAAATCTATGACATTGCACCTGGTGAAAATAAGCACCCAGTGTCTTTTATGACAGACAAATATTGTGAGGAATTAGCATTTCCAGTATTATTCCCAAGAGGGAGATTTGGTTATAGAGCAGAGAGACAATTCAAATTAAGTCCGGTGAAATATTTTAATGCACGATTGCTACATTACAGTGGTAGATTTGCAATGAACCCAGAATATCTATTCTTTGCACAGTTTATCATAGAACAGAAAAAAGTTTCAGACAGCATTAGCATTGCTCTAAGAAAACTTCATGGACAAGCGGTAACAGCATCACAGTTTAGATCTAATGAACAGTGCATCAAAAATTTAATCTTCAAAGACCAAGCATATTTGTTTTTAAGGAACATTCCAGGTAGTCCCCCATATTGGCAGAAATTCATGTTTGAGGTGATTGCTATGGTTCAGCAGCTTGGAATCCCCACGTGGTTCATGACATTGTCTTGTGCTGATCTAAGGTGGCCAGAACTTTTTCATATACTTTCTAGAGTTAATGGACAAGAAATGACTGATGAGGAAATAGAACAATTGTCATACAATGAAAAATGCTCTTTGCTTAATTTGAATCCTGTCATTGTTGCCAAGCATTTCCAGTACAGGGTAGAAAGTTTTTTCAAAGATGTGTTACTTAGTGCTGCAAAACCAATTGGTAACATCATTTACTATGCATTGAGAATTGAGTTTCAAATGAGAGGATCACCACACCTACATTCACTTATTTGGACTTCTGATTGTCCAGAATTAACCACAGAAAATGACAAGGCATATGTAAGATACATTGATAAACATGTCCAAGCAAGTCTTCCTGACAGAGAAAATGAATCCGAATTTCACGACCTAGTACTTATGTATCAAAAACATAACCACTCTAGAAGTTGCAAAAAATATAAGAACATTCCATGCAGATTCAGTTTTGGACAATTCTTTACAGATCAAACAGTTGTTTCTAAGCCACTTTCAGATAACATTTCAGAAGAACAAAAGGCAGTAGTGCTGAAACGACGTAATGATATCTTGTGTGCTGTGAAACAAAAAATTAATGCTAATTTAGATCCTGCCAAGCCTAATTATGACCCAAAAATGACCGCAGAAGATCTACTAGCGAGTTGTGAAGTTTCCTTGAAAGACTATAAGTGGGCTTTGTCGGTTTCTCCTGACAGCGATTTTGAATTACATCTTAAAAGGCCTGTTGACAGCTGTTTTATAAATAACTACTTTGAAGCTGGAATAAAAGGCTTCCGAGCAAATGTTGATTTACAACCTGTTTTCAATCACTATAAATGCATAACGTATGTTTGTTCTTACTTTTCCAAGGATGAAACAGAATCTTCTCAGGCTATAATGAAGGCGGCGAAAGAAGCGAAAACAAACAATTTAGATATCAGAGAAACCTTAAGAAAAGTGGGTGCTGCATTTTTGTCATGTAGAGAAGTTAGTGCTCAAGAGAGTGTGTATAGGTGTATGTCCGAGCTATGGCTGAGAAAGACGTTTCCGGGAGTACTGTTTGTTAACACAGGTTTGCCTCAGGAGAGACTGCGAGTAACAAAATGCCAAGAGGAACTAGACGCACTTGACGATGACAGCACTGATATTTTTAAATCAAACATCATTGAAAGATATTCTGAAAGGCCAGATATTGTAGATCAGCTATGTTTAGCACAGTTTGCATCATACTACTACAAAGACTACAAGAGTGATCCTGACGAAACAAACGATGTTCAGCCAGTTGTGCTGTCTGATGAGATAATTGAATCTCATCATGCTGAAAATTTAGTACTTCCTCCAAAAATTAAACTTAAAAATGGCAATGAAATTATGAAATGTCGCAAGGTTAAAGCCGTCATCAGATTTCACACGCCTAACAGGAACAAGGAGCCAGAAAAGTTTTACCATCATTTGCTTATGCTTTACTTCCCATGGCGCAAAGAGTTTGAGTTGGTGGGGCCTGATCAGTCATTTGCAACGAAATACCATGAACTGTCAGTAAAGACTTTAGTGGATAAAAATAGGCAGATTTTTGAACCAAATGTGGAAGCTTTAAATACAGCATTAGAAGTGTTTAATGAAAACCCAGACACACAATTATTGTACTCGTATGATGTCATAAATGATCAAGAGAATGATGATATTTCAACAGAAATCTGTCAAACTGTGGATGATGATGAATTCCATGAGTTTTCAACAGAACATTTACTAACACCACCTGAAACTCCCTCAACTTCAAATGGTGTACTTTGTTATAATCAGCCATCCGCAATTACAGATGACTTACTCAGACAGTCTGTGAGATCTCTTAATACAAAGCAACGGTTTGCATATAATTTTGTGCTGCGCTGGTGTAGAAATGTGGTTAAAAATGTAAACTGTTTAAACAAAGAGAGAATTGAGCCAATACATATCTTTATAACAGGTGGAGCGGGTGCTGGAAAGAGTCATTTGATAAGAACAATTTATCACACAGCAGTGAAAATTTTTAATTATTGTGCAATCAATCCTGCTTTACCAAAAGTTCTTTTAATGGCTCCCACAGGTGTTGCAGCAGTTAACATTTCAGGTAGTACGATAAACACGGCATTAGCTATTCCAAAAGATGTTGGTGCTAACTTATCACCATTGTCAGACCAAAAGAAAACAATTTTGAGGCTTACTTTGAGTGAACTAAAGTTACTTATCATCGATGAAATTTCAATGGTTTCAAATAACAAACTTATGCATATTCATCAAAGACTCAAAGAGATTTTTGGTACTGCAAACTCGAAGTTATTTGCTGACATCAGCATTTTATGTGTTGGAGACTTTTTTCAGCTCCCTCCTATTAGAGAAAGACCTGTATTTTGTGATTACACCAATGATCTTTACAACTTAACCCACCCATGGCATGCTTTTAAAATGGTAGAACTAGATCAAATTATGCGGCAAAAGGGGGATGAGAGTTTTACTCAGCTGCTTAACAGAGTGAGGGTTGCTAAACACACCGATAAAGACTTATGCACTATTCAGTCTACCTCAATAGATGTTAGTGATAGTAGGAATTATCCAACAAATGACTTGCACGTGTGGGCTGAGAATAAGCCTGTAACAGAGTACAATAAACAACGTCTAGAAGACATTTGTCGGCCATTATATGTTCTTAAGGCATCCGATCAATACCCAAACAATGTTGCCAGGCAAGCAATTGAAAAAGTATTATCAAAAGGACGCTCTGCAACTGGAGGGCTTGATTATGAAATTCATATAAAAGAGTCTGCTCGTGTCATGTTAACAAGCAATATTGATATCTCTGATAGATTAATCAATGGTCAGTTGGGTACTGTTGCCAAAATCTCAGTGAATGAGATATCTCACAAGCCCAGGATTGTTTATGTTAAATTTGATGATGAACTGGCAGGTGATACACTAATCAATAAAAGTGGTGATTTATTTGCAATAGAAAACAAAGTTGTACCAATCACACCTATCTTAAGTAAAATTAAAATAAACTCTACAAAGCAGTCATCCCCAGAAATACAGAGAGTACAGTTTCCTCTAACACTGGCTTGGGCATGTACTGTTCATAAAGTTCAAGGGTTGACCCTCAACAGAATCGTTATTAGCTTTGAATTAATGAAGCAAAAAATGTTCAATTATGGACAGATCTATGTTGCGCTAAGTAGAGCCACTGCTCTTAATGGCCTCCACATACTTGGAAAACTTGACAAAAAACATGTTAGAGCTGACCCTAGAGTTCATAGTGAATATGTAAGACTTAGAAACACATCTCTTCTGCATGAGGATGTTGAATGTTATCCAAAACATCATGGTCTGATGATACAAATAGCTCTTTTAAATATTAGGTCTCTTAGAAAGCATAGCATTGACATCAAGTTTGATAAGAACATTTTTAACTGTCCTTTGATACTGCTAACAGAAACACAACTTTTACCATCTGAGTCAGACAATGTCATTCAGGAGAACCTTTTTCCTTTCATATTAAAGAGACAGGATAGTGATGATAGATTTGCAAGCCTTGCGTTATGTCACAAGTCAACAGTGATAATTAATGAAAGTGAATACATTCCACTGTTAAATGGAGTTAAATTCCAGGCAACGTTTTGTGAGCATAATAACAGTCAGATAAGATTGCTATTACTCTACCGAAAGCAAAGCTCCAATCTGAACACTTTTATTAATAGTGTGGAGAACATCCTTAATCAATGCTCAGTTGATGTGGTCCTTGGTGATTTTAACATAAATTATTTCAGTGAAAAAGATTCTTGCTATTTGAGGGAAACAATGGAGGGTAGATTAGGTTTTCGACAAATTGTTAAAGAGGCAACCTTTGTGTCCAGTGGAAGTCTTCTTGATCATGTCTACATCAAACCACAGAAGTTTAAAAGTATCACTTACACAGTAATTAGTGTTTATTACTCAGATCATGATGGTATTAGGATTGAATTTCAAGTCTAACTGTTACATTCTAATATCAAGAGAGGATCTTTTTAATCTGTGTGAAAAAATATTTTTGACAGTTAAAGTAAAGTAGGGTTCCATTTAATGTTCTCTGAACGTGATTACTATCAGTATAACCTGGGGTAAAAACAACCAAAGAAATCGAAAACATGCGTTTCTTTGTTCATGACTTTAGTAACTCTAAAGGTTCAAAAAGAATTCACTTCAATTGTGAAGTTCAAAAATGCTTATCTTGACATTGGCACTTCATGGAAAAGATGATGAGGCATAAACAAGACTTATTCTGAGATCTAAGATTGCCTTATTGTTAGCCTGACATGATGTTAAGCGATTAAGGAGACTTTAGTGTTTGTAAGGTGTTTTAAAGATTTTCAAGAATTTGAAGCGATTGGAAGCATTAAAACTGATTTAGCAGACTTTATGTGTACACATAGTTGAGACTCCTCAATGATATTCTGATGTTGGAGTGTGTGAAACTCAGTCTATGTACCGAAGTTAGAGTGACTTTGCCCTCTCAATATCCTGATGGCACAGCCACTATTGCTGTGCAAGTACTAGATTCAGTGTTGCCTGGTCCTCACAAGTAACAAGGTAAGCAGCGTTCATGTAGCTAAAGGTTAACATAAAGTTGTCTGTTTCTGTTTGTTGTGGTTAATTTCTTCTCTATCTTTCTTTCTTTTAGATTGTCACAAAACAAGCAAAAATTGTTTCTATGAGAGAAAAGGACAAGAGCTAAGATGATATGCAGTGCTACTTGACAGCATTTAAAAGGAGTTATGCGGGTGTAAACGTTGTTGTCGTTTTTATTAGACTGGCCGTTTATGAGGAGATATCTACGTTTAGAAGATAAAAGAATGACAATTCAGTGTTATCAAAAACTGATCTGATGAGAAGAATTAGCAAGAAGACGAAGATGAAGTGCTATTTTAAATTTAAGAGAAGAAAGTCTACGTTTATAAAACTTCGCTGTTGTGGAGGCTTATCATCATTAGACTTGACATTTGCGATGAAACAAGCAAGTTATGGTTCATTTAACATTTAGTCTTACACTGTTGAGGTTTTGAGACTCACACTTGTACTCCTTTGAACATAAGACTAATTTCCATTGTTAGCTCATACTGGTACGTGCAGCACGGATGTACAAGTTGTGGCACTTGGCTTCTATCATCCAGAGAGTCTCCACTGATTGTGGTCATTAATTGAGAGACATATTCATCCTTTCTCATCTCGTTGCGTAATCATCTTTTAGTGGTTACTATGAGACATTGGTTTCGGGTGTGTTACTTAAAAGACCACAACCTAGGATCAAGAACTCCTCCTTTTTGACAAAGAAAAAAAAAATAAAATAAATACCTTTCTGGGATGAATGTTTCACACTGTGTTGTGTTCTAAATCTACCTTTGTAAGCTGCCCTTGCCTTTAATTTTCTAAGACTGTCACCACTCAATTCTTATTCTATTCAAATTTCAATTAACCATTATGTTTTTCCTTTATAAAGATTGCATATCACAGGCACTGTGATAACGGTGGTGATAATCGCAGCAATGGTAGTAATGGTGGTGAAGGTGATGATGATGATGATGATGATGGTTGTCATGACATAATGATGATTTGGTGATGGTGGTAGTGGTAAAGGTGGCAGTAATCATTATATTTATTGTAATGTTTCTAATCTATCACCTTTACAACACAACCACAACTCCATTGATGAAATCTCAACATCAATCGCATGGATAATTATTTCATCTGAGCAATGTATAAATTCCCTTTTCAAATTCCAGATCATTAGAATTGATTATCTAGTAATACAGTTGATCTGTCAACCACGTGTATGCCTCTATATCATCAATAGAGTTAATAGTTGATTCAAACTGCTACTACTGTATTTATTCTATTCAAATTTAAATTATCAACTATGTTTTTGCTTGATGAATAGCATATCACAGGGACTCTGATGATGATCACGACAATGACGGTAATGGTGATACTGCTAGTGGAGGTGATGGTGATGATGGTGTTGATGTCGTAATAGATTTTACTGGAGTTCCATTTAGCCGTAATCTCTATTGTTATAGTACCACGATACATTTAACATTTAGTCTTACACTGTTGAGGTTTTGAGACTCACACTTGTACTCCTTTGAACATAAGACTAATTTCCATTGTTAGCTCATACTGGTACGTGCAGCACGGATGTACAAGTTGTGGCACTTGGCTTCTATCATCCAGAGAGTCTCCACTGATTGTGGTCATTAATTGAGAGACATATTCATCCTTTCTCATCTTGTTGCGTAATCATCTTTTACTGGTTACTATGAGGCATTGGTTTCGGGTGTGTTACTTAAAAGACCACAACCTAGGATCAAGAACTCCTCCTTTTTGACAAAGAAAAAAAAAATAAAATAAATACCTTTCTGGGATGAATGTTTCACACTGTGTTGTGTTCTAAATCTACCTTTGTAAGCTGCCCTTGCTTTTAATTTTCTAAGACTGTCACCACTCAATTCTTATTCTATTCAAATTTCAATTAACCATTATGTTTTTCCTTTATGAAGATTGCATATCACAGGCACTGTGATAACGGTGGTGATAATCGCAGCAATGGTAGTAATGGTGGTGAAGGTGATGATGATGATGATGATGATGATGGTTGTCATGACATTATGATGATTTGGTGATGGTGGTAGTGGTAAAGGTGGCAGTAATCATTATATTTATTGTAATGTTTCTAATCTATCACCTTAACAACACAACCACAACTCCATTGATGAAATCTCAACATCAATCGCATGGATAATTATTTCATCTAGGCAATGTATAAATCCCCTTTTCAAATTCCAGATCATTAGAATTGATTATCTAGTAATACAGTTGATCTGTCAACCATGTGTATGCCTCTATATCATCAATAAAGTTAATAGTTGATTCAAACTGCTACTACTGAATTTATTGTATTCAAACTATGTTTTTGCTTGATGAATAGCATATCACAGGCACTCTGATGATTATCATGACAATGGCAGTAATGGTGATACTGCTAGTGGAGGTGATGGTGATGATGGTGTTGATGCTAATAATATGGTGATCATGTGGTGATGATGATGGTGACGGTGGCTGTAATGGTCCTAGTGGTGGTAATGTTTCAAATTGTCACCTTTAGAAAGCAATCACAAATCCATTGATGACATCTCAACTTGCATTGCATGGATAATTATTTCATCTTAACAATTTATAAATCAACTGTCTAAATTCTGCGTTGTTACAACTGATAAATGATGATTTGGTGATGGTGATAGTGGTAAAGGTGGCAGTGATCATTATAGTTATGGTAGTGTTTCTAATCTATCACCTTTAGAACACA
>JAEMWC010001095.1:67500-80000 GCA_016490735.1 Pachyseris speciosa | reverse complement strand
ATAATTGGTGAAAACAATAAATTCAGGACAAAAATGTAATGTTCTATTAAGCAAAAATCTGCATAAGTAATAGATTTAGTGTACGTTCTGAGTTTCACTAACCCATATTCATCAATAAAATCTACTATAGCATAGGAGTGGTTGATATCCCAATTTGTAAACAAAGTCATTAATAGTACTGTTGGTTAATAATGATAAATTTCTAACTATATAATATCCTACGTAATTGTGACGTTCTTTTGACAAACATATCTTCATGTTACTAAATTCAGCTTTCGACATATCAAAATATTCCTTTCATCTTCATTACTTTTATTTTCTAATAATAGTGGCCCTTTAAATATTTTGAATGCTTGTCTTGATGTGAATATTCACTGACAAAACTTTGATTAACATTTATTATATCGTAATAGCACTCAAAAGAAAGAAAGGAAACTTACTCGTAATGGCTCTCAAATGGAAGAGCAAGAAAATACTGCTAATGCCTCATACAAGAATGAGCATAAAAATAACAATTGTACCTTGAAGTTAGAACAAAAAATTAATAATAATAATTATAACTTCTCACAAAATGAACAGAATAGTAACATTATGAAATTTACATGATTATAGTTTTATTGACTAAGGTCTGTGGGGGCACATTTAGATATTGTTTTCCTACATAACAGTGTGTTTTACAACTGAAGGCTTACAAATTGTTTTTAAGAGTTAATTGTGATGAGCCTCATTTTCGTATCCTCCTCCTAATCACAACAAAGAAATTTCCTCTCTGGAAATTATTACAAAGATCTGATCACACATTTTTTCTTTACATTTTGTTGCTTTTCACTCTCTTTACTCACAAGCAAATTGTTTCATTAAATGGTTACATTTAGTTGTCTTATTATCTGATGACTTAAAAAACAACAATGAAATGTCTTTTTGGGGTTAATGTTGTATACCGTGTTGTGTTCTAGATCTACCTTGGTAAGCTGCCCTTGTGTTTAATTTCCTAAAACTGTTACTAGTCAATTCTTATTCTATTCAAATTGAAACTATCAATATTTCTACTTGATGAAGTCTGCATATCACAGGCACTGTGATGATGGTGACAATAAAGGGGGTACTGGTGATATTGACGGTGGAGGTAATGCTAAAGATAATGGCGGTGGTAATGGTATGGTGATGCTGTGATAATGGTAATGGTGGTGGTGTGCACGGTAATGGTCATAGTCATCATTATGTTTTCAATGTGTCACCTTTACAAAACAACCACACATCCATTGATGACATCTCAAGTTGCATTGGATCAATAATTATTAAATCTGAGGAATTTATAAATCAACCTTCCAAATTCTGTGTCATTACAGCTAATTATCTAGTAATGTGGTTGATTGACTAAGGTCTGTAGGGGGGATTTACATATTATTTTAAGTGTTTTGAATTTTATCAATTTCATTTCCTCCTCGTGGTCACAAGGCAACAATTTCCTCTCAGGAAATTATTACAAAGATCTCATCATTCACAACCTGTTTATTACCGAGATTTTTTTGACACGTTTTTTACTTCTCTCAAATAGCACATTTTTTTTATTATTTTCATTGTCTTTCACTCTTTTTGCTCACAAGCAAATTGTTTCATTAAACGGTTGCGTTTAGTTCTGCTATAATCTAAGGACTTAAAAAACAACAACAAATATTGCTTAAATTCTTTGTTATATTTTCCACCACTTCGTATTTCATCTAATAAAATCAGCAAAATTGAAATTACTAATAGACATGACAAATCACTTATTAGCAAGTCTCTTCACTCATCAACTGCCACACAGCTTATCCAGAAACTTAACTGGAATCTACAAATGACCTAATAAAACCAAAGCATCGTTCAATACCAAAAGCACTAATCAAAAGTAGTTCATTGACCATTATTAGCATATCAAAACTGCTGACCACGAAAAAAAGAGTCATTATGAGGTACTTACTTTGCTAGTTGGCGGATGCGTATACACAAATTTGCTTATGTTGATTGTCTTATGCTCTGGAGTTGCTGTGTTGTCGTAATAGATTTTACTGGAGTTCCATTTGGCACTAATCTCTATTGTTAGAGTGCCACCATACATTAACATTCAGTCTTAGACTGTTGAGGTTTTGAGACTCACACTTGTGTTCCTTTGAACATAACTACAATGTCCATTGTTAGCTCATACTGGTACGTGCAGCACGGATATACAAGTTGTGGCACTTGGCTTCTATCATCCAGAGAGTCTACACCGATTGTGGTTATTAATTGAGAGAGATATTCATCCTTTTTGATCTCGTCGCATGGCTGTCTTTTACTGGTTACTATCAAACGTTGGTTCCGAGTGTGTCACTTAAAAAACCACAACCTAGGGTCAACAACTCCTCCTTTTTGACAAAGGAAAAATGCCTTTCTGGGATGAATGTTTTACACTGTGTTGTATTCTAGATCTACCTTGGCAAGCTGCCCTTGCCTTTAATTTTCTAATACTGCTACTACTCAATTCTTATTCTATTCATCATGCCATTGATAAATTACAATTATTTGAGTAAATGTTGATAATGCCAATGGCAATCAACTTATTTCATTAACAGTCACAGTGGCAGACAACTGTTCCACCATGGCTCATTATACTACGTCACTGTTATGAGCTCCTTTTACACTAAAGTACATAAATTATATCATCACATAAAAATACTAAAGTTTTATTTAAAAACGTAACATTTGCAAAATTACTCCACATATTACTACACCGAATGTTTTACTCTAAAATAAAATACAAAATCAAAATAAGTACATAGAAATCCATTCACTTCAATCATACATATAATGATTAAATCTAATATAGGTTATTATATTATGATTCCATAGGAAAAACGTCATCTTCAGTGAAAATTCCCTGAAGTGGATCCTTCCTACTATCAAAACCATACAAAACTCTTATATAATTTTTAGTATTTACTACGTAGAAAAATTTTACAATAATTTCATCTTATGTTTATCTGTACTGGCTTATTTTCAGCCCGTATATGGACAACAACTAATAGATAATTATCCACCAATAACATAGATTTGCTTTAAATGCATTACACTCCATCGTCATTCTGGGAAACAGTTCTGTTTAAAACGTCAGTGAACCTGTACACATTCTTTTATTTCATAATTTTGGTTAGTTCAATTCTTCTGGTAACATCCCATTGATAATAGTTTCACTAAGGTCTGTTATTTCAGTGTCCCTTACCATTTTTGTTGCATGTTTTGGTTTGGAAGGTTTTCCAAGCCATTTAATGCAGCCAGAAACAGTAAAATTCCCCAAGTTGTGGTCCTTAACAGTGGTATCCACAGGTGTTGATGTCATCGGTGCCAGTAGTTGGAATTGAAGCTGGATGGAATGTGGTGATGTATCTTAAATAACTTTGCCTGTTTAGGAACACCATGTTGCTTGATGTGACTTGTAGATTGGAAAGTGTTATAGGTTGCTGTGTCTGCATCTTTTGAAGAAAAAGTTGGCATTTGGAAGACTCTCCTCTTTGCACCATGACTCTTATCAACTGAGTTTTGTCTTTTGCGGTTAGCAGTCTGATGTCAAAGTACAGATTTCTGGAGGATTTACTTTCCTGTACCTCTTGAACATCCTGAATGTATCCAGTGTAATCTGTTGAAGAAAAATAATTTGTGAAAAAAATAAATTCAGGACAAATATTTAATGTTCTATTAAACAAAAATTTGCATAAGTAATAGAAGAGATAACAGTAATAAATTATTAATATATTAATACTTTACATAGTAATGGAAAACTTACTTATACTTGAGCTTGACAGAGATGCTGAACTTGGGAATTTAGGGATCCTATACTTAGCTCTCTTTGTGGGACTTGGGCTGGCAGAATAATCCATCTGTTAACTGAGAATTGAATGATTTGTAAGTGACCTTTATTACACTGATAAAACACCCATATCATGCAGAGTTCTTTTTCCATCTGCAAATAAAGGTGGAAAAGCCATTCATCCTAAGAACTGATAATTGAATTCATTTAATAGCTCATCGCCAATATTCCAGTTGTATTGCTGTGGCGCATTAAGAAATTCTTCACTGATTTGTTCTTCTTCTCTCTTAATGTCAACATTTGTTGAAACAAAGCTACCCAGTTCACTTTGTGAGTTATAAACTTTCTCATTATCTTCAAAATTAACTGCATGGGCCAATTAGACTCACACTTGTGCTCCTTTGAACATAAAACCAATGTCCATTGTTAGCTCATACTGGTAGGTGCACCACGGACATACAAGTTGTGGCACTTGGGTTCTATCATCCAGAGAGTCTGCACCGATTGTGGTCATTAATTGAGAGAGATATTCATCCTTTCTCATCTGGTCGCATGGCCATCTTTTACTGGTTACCATGAGGCATTGGTTTTGGGTGTGTCACTTAAAAGACCACAACCTAGGATCAAGAAGTCCTCCTTTTTGAGAAAGAAAAAAAAATAAAGTCAATGCCGTTGTGGGATGAATGTTTCACACTGTGTTGTGTTCTAAATCTACCTTTGTAAGCTGACCTTGCCTTTAATTTTCTAAGACTCACCACTCAATTCTTATTCTATTCAAATTAACCATTATGTTTTTCCTTTATAAAGATTGCATATCACAGGCACTGTGATAATGGTGGTGATAATCGCCGCAATGGTAATAGTGGTGGTGGAGGTGATGGTGAAGATGATGATGGTTTTCATGACATAATGATGATTTGATGATGATGGTAATGGTGAAGGTGGCAGTAATCATTATAGTTATGGTAGTGTTTGTAATCTATTACCTTTAGAACAAACCACAACTCCATTGATGAAATCTCAACATCAATCGCATGGATAATTATTTCATCTGAGCAATGTATAAATCCCCTTTTCAAATTCCGGATCATTAGAATTGATTATCTAGTAATACAGTTGATCTGTCAACCACGTGTATGCCTCTATCTGATCAATTGATTCAATTGTTGACAACATTTTTGCCGTAAGGAGACAACAAAAACTAGTAATTTCCTCAACACACCTATAACAAAATGTAGAAGTATAAACATCTACACATCAAGATGTACTTACCTATTAATAGTTTAAAGTTCACTTTTTGTATCACTCTTCAACATAACCTCTGTAACCTTACCATATATTTGTGTGTAACCAAATTACCTTTTCTTTAACAGTGACAACTGATTCTTTAAAGCAATGAGACTTACTTCTAAGTTTTTTCCAAATCAACATTCCCCACTGTGCACTTCATAGTTTAGTGTACGTTCTATGAGTTTCACTAACCCATATTCATCAATAAAATCTACTATAGCATAGGAGTGGTTGATATCCCAATTTATAAACATAGTCATTAATAGTACTGTTGGTTAATAATGATAAATTTGTAAATATATAATATCCTAGTGATTGTAACGTTCTTTTGACAAACATATCTTCATGTTACTAAATTCAGCTTTGGATGTATCAAAATATTCCTTTCATCTTCATTACTTTTATTTTCTAATAATAGTGGCCTTTTAAATATTTTGAATGCTTGTCTCGATATGAATATTCACTTACAAAACTTTGATTAACATTTATTATATCGTAATAGCACTCAAAAGAAAGAAGGCAAACTTACTCATAATGGCTCTCAAATGAAAGAGCAAGAAAATACTGCTAATAGTTCATACAAGAATGAGCATAGAAATAATAATTATAGCTTGAAGTTAGAACAAAAAATTAATAATAATAACAACTTCTCACAAAATGAACAGAATAGTAACACTCTGAAATTTAGATGATTATAGTTTTATTGACTAAGGTCTGTGGGGGCACATTTAGATATTGTTTTCCTACATAATAGTGTGTTTTACAACTGAACGCCTACAAATTGTTTTTAAGTGTTAATTGTCATCAGCCTCATTTTCGTTTCCTCCTCCTAGTCACAACGAAGAAATTTCCTCTCCGGAAATTATTACAAAGATCTGATCACCATTAACCTGTTTATCACGGAAATCTTTTCTGAAATTGATCACACATTTTTTCTTTGGATTTTGTTGCTTTTCACTCTCTTTACTCACAAGCAAATTGTTTCATTAAACGGTTACATTTAGCTGTCTTATTATCTGATCACTTAAAAAACAACAATGAAATGCCTTTCTGGGGTTAATGTTGTATACCGTGTTGTGTTCTAGATCTACCTTAGTAAGCTGCCCTTGCGTTTAATTTTCTAAAACTGTTACTAGTCAACTCTTATTCTATTCAAATTGAAACTATCAATGATATTTGTGCTTGATGAAGTCTGCATATCACAGGCACTATGATGATGGTGACAATAAAGGGGGTACTGGTAATATTGACGGTGGAGGTAATGCTGATGATAATGGTATGGTGACGCTGTGATAATGGTAATGGTGGTGGTGCACACGGTAATGGTCATAGTCATCATGATGTTTTCAATCTGTCACCTTTAGAAAACAACCACACATCCATTGATGACATCTCAAGTTGCATTGGATGAATAATTATTAAATCTGGGGAATTGATAAATCAACCTTCCAAACTCTGCGTCATTATAACTAATTATCTAGTAATGTGGTTCATTGACTAAGGTCTGTAGGGCATATTTAGATATTATTTTCAATGTTAGTTTTGAATTTTCTCATTTTCATTTCCTCCTCGTGGTCACAAGGCAGCAATTTCCTCTCAGGAAATTATTACAGAGATCTCATCACCCATAACCTGTTTATTACCGAGATTTTTTCATGTATTTTTTCTTCTGTCAAATGACACGTTTTTTTTATTATTTTCATTGTCTTTCACTCTTTTTGCTCACAAGCAAATTGTTTCATTAAACGGTTGCGTTTAGTTCTGCTATAATCTAAGGACTTAAAAAACAACAACAAATATTGCTTAAATTCTTTGTTATATTTTCCACCACTTCGTATTTCATCTAATAAAATCAGCAAAATTCAAATTACTAATAGACATGACAAATCACTTATTAGCAAGTCTCTTCACTTATCAACTGCCACACAGCTTATCCAGAAACTTAACTAGAATCTACAAATGACCTAACAAACCAAAGCATGGTTCAATACCAAAAGCATTAACCAAGAGTAGTTCATTGACCATTATTAGCATATCAAATCTGCTGACCACGAAAAAAAGAGTCATTATGAGGTACTTAGTTTGCTAGTTACTAGATGCGTATAGACAAATTTGCCCATATTGATTGTCTTATGCTCTGGAGTTGCTGTGTTGTCGTAATAGATTTTACTGGAGTTCCATTTGGCCCTAATCTCTATTGTTATAGTCCCACCATACATAAACATTCAGTCTTAGACTGTTGAGGTTTTGAGACTCACACTTATGTTCCTTTGAAAATTTGTATAAGTAATAGGAGAGATAACAGTAATAAATTATTACTATATTAATACTTTACATAGTAGTGGAAAACTTACTTGTACTTCAACTTGACAGAGGTGCTGAACTTGGGAATTTAGGGATCCTATACTTAGCTCTTTTGTGGGACTTGCGCTGGCAGAATAATCCATCTGTTAACTGAGAATTGAATGATTTTAAGTGACCTTTATTACACTGATAAAACACCCATATCATGCAGAGTTCTTTTTCCATCTGGAAATAAAGTTGGAAAAGCCATTGATCCTTAGAACTGACAATTGAATTCATTTAACGGCTCATCGCCAATATTCCAGTTGTATTGCTGTGGCGCATTAAGAAATTCTTTACTCATTTGTTCTTCTTCTCTCTTAATGTCAAGATTTGTTGGAACAAAGCTACCCAGTTCAGTTTGTGAGTTTTAAACTTTCTCATTATCTTCAAAATTAACTGCATGGCCCAATATAAATTCCAAGATCTTCATTTTGAATTGTACTATCTCCGCATTCAACTCTGCTCAGAAAAAACTCTATGTTCTCGTAAATTAGCCAGGGCTTGCCTGTCTATCTTTACATTTTTATACAATGGGTTATTAGGTTCTCCATTTTCTTTTTGATCAGTTAACCAATTAAGTGCATCTTGCACTTTTTTACGTCTTATAAGAAAATCAAGAGCACTATTATCCTTCCCAATAATGGTAAAAATAATGACAGGTACATGTTTAGGTCACCTGGGGAAAATATCTGCAAGCTGTTGTACATCTTGTGGCAAAGTAATAACATGCCCTTTGTATGCCCTTTGGCAACCTCTTGGTTTTATATATACGTGCATCACAGAAAATGCTCTTGCAATAAGCATCTCTTCAAACTCAGTTAAGCCTTGTAACTCTTGAAATGAGGGAAGGTATCATAGAGTTCCCAGTTGAAAATTGTTTTGGAATATTCTTTTCACGCAGACAACAAGAACAAGTCTAACTGACAGTATTTTTGGCCTTTGTTTTCAAAGGACAAGCTTCATGGTACACACCGCATTGATAAATCTGAAATTTTAGTGATTTATCAAAGTTTTTCATATTTTCCTGAGATGGTTTTTGCTGATGAAGTTCTTCACTGCATGTTATTTCATTATCAAAATCATTCTCATTGTTTGAAATCTGGATGTCGGGGGTTTGTTGAACAAAATCATCATCCTCTTCATCTATATGAAAACTGCAACCTTTAGTTGGTGGGTTTTGTGAATTTTGAACAAACGAATCAGACTTAAAACACTCTGGTATGTCAATGTGTGGTGGGTTAGCTGATAAGGTTTGAGAAAGTGGTAAAAATGCATCAAATTTTAAACCCTCTCGAATTTCATTCTCTCTCTTAGAATGTGATTTTTCCATTCTCAGTGTGTCTCTTAAAAAACCACAACCTAGGGTCAACAACTCCTCCTTTGTGACAAAGAAAAAAAATTAAAGAAAATGCCTTTCTAGGATGAATGTTTCACACTATGTTGTGTTCTAGATCTACCTTGGTAAGCTGCCCTTGCCTTTAATTTTCTAATACTACTACCACTCAATTCTTATTTTATTCAAATTTCAATTAACAATTAACTTTTTGCTTCATGAAGATTGCATATCACAGGCACTGTGATGATGGTGCTGATAATCGTGGCAATGGTAATAGTGGTCATAGAGGTGATGGTGATGATGATGATGGTGTTCATGACATAATAATGATTTGGTGATGGTGGTGGTGGGTTAGGGTTAGGGTTTAGGGTTAGACATAATAGTCTGATTTACAATTAAACGCTTGCAAATTGTCCTTAAGTGTTAGTTTTGATCGCTCTCATTTTCATTTCCTTCTCGTGCGCAGAAGGAAGCAATTTCCTCTCTGGAAATTATAACAAAGATCTGATCAGTGGTAACCTATTTATTAGAGAAATCTTTTCATATATTTTTTACTTTTTTCAAATTGTACATATTTTTTTAATTTGATTCCTTTTCACTCTCTCTACTCACAAGCAAATTGTTTCATTAAACGATTACATTACTTCTGCTATTATCTGATGACTCAAAACACAACAATGAAATGCCTTTCTAGAATGAATCTGTCTTGTTTTAGATCTACCTTGGTAAGTTGCCCATACCTTTAATTTTTTAAACTGCTACTACATGAGTCTTATACTATTCAAATTCAAATTATCTATTCTGTTTTTGTTTGGTGAACTCTGCATATCACACACACTGTCATGATGGTAGTGATAATAGCTGTAGTAGTAATACTGGTGGTGAAGGTGAAACCAATGATGATGCTGATGGTAATGGTATGCTAATGGTGTGATAATGGTAGTGGTGGTGGTGGTCCCGTTGATGCTAACAGTAATGGTAATGTTTCAAATGTATCACTTTTAGAAAACAACCACAAATCCATTGATAAAATCTCAACTTGCATCGAATGGATAATTATCTCATCTGAGAAATTTATAAATCACCTTTACAAATTCTGCGTCATTAGAACTGAGTATTTGGGAATATCGCTCATCTGTCAACCTTGTTTACGCCTCTATGTCATCAATTCATTCAAACGTTGACAACCTTTTTTTGGTAAGGAGACAGAACAACAAATATTAATTACCTATACACACCTATAAAAAAATGTAGAAGTACAAAAATCTACACATGTGTAATTACCTATTAATACTTTAAAGTTCATCTTTTCTATCAGTTTTCAACATCATCTCTGTGACTACCATATTCTTGTGTACAACCAAATTACCTTCCCTTTAACAGCGACAACTATTTCTTTAAAAGCAGTGATAGCAACTTCTGAGTTTTTGCAGCATCTACATTCTCCCACTATGCAGTTGATAGTTTAGTGCTCTATGCCTTTTACTAACCTATACTCATCAAAAAAATCTGCTAAAGCATGGGAAGGATTGACATACCAAATTTTTAAACAAAGCCATAAAAAAGAAAAAACAACTTCTAAGTTACATTGTTTTGACAAACATCTCTTCATGTTAATAAGTTCAGCTCTTCAAATGTTAATCCCAATTTCAATTTCAATGTCAATTTCACTTACAAAACTTTGATAAACACTCATTTTCAGAAAAGAGTAATATAAAGTTTCTCATATTAGCTTTCAAATAATAGACCACGAAAATACTGCTTATACCTCATAAAACAATGAGGTGATAGACCTCTTCAAAATTACCATTTCTCTGGTATGCATTAAAGATTACTAATAAATAAAAAATACATAAAATAAATAAATAATGAAATGATGTGATGGTGATGATAATCCCAATGATCATTTCCACGATACTAGTAGTAATACCAACAGTCATGATAGTGATGATGAAAATCATGGTCATGCTGCCACTCAACATTTATTGTATTCCAATTCCAATCACCAATTCTGTTTGTACTTCATGAAGTTCAAATATCACAGGCACTATGATGATAGTGGTGATAGTGGTTCAATATCCTACACAAAGAGATGTCTATGGTAATGCCTTCCTTTCTTACCAACATCACTACTATCAAATTGTACCATATAGTACCCAAGGGTTTGCTGAATGTTTCACACTGTGTTGTGCCCTAGATCTACCTTGATAAGCTGCCTTTGCCTTTAATTTTGTAATACTCCTACTACTCAACTTCTATTCCATTCAAATTTCAATTACCAATTCTGTTTTTACTTGAAGAAATCTGCATATCAGAGGCACTGTGATGATGCTGGTGATAATGGCGTGATTGGTAACGGTGGCGGTCCAGCTGATAATTACCATGATGCTGATTGTAATGGTATGGTGATGATGGTGGCAGTCTCAGTGGTGGTGATAGTAATAGTTATGGTATTCTTTCAAGTGTGTCACTTTAGAAAACAAATACAAATCCATTGATTAAATCTCAACTTACATTGAATGCATAATTATTGATCTGAACAATTTATAAATCATCTTTTCAAATTCTACGTCATTACAATTAATTATCTAGCAGTATACTTATCTGTTAAACACGTGTACGCCTCTATGTCATCAATTGATTCAAATGATTACAGCATTTGGTCATCTACCAACTTTTGACCACAAAATTTGCAAAGATATCGATGGTTCCTCCTGCACTAGGTCATATCTCCAGTTCTCTCTCTCGCTAAAACCATCGCGTAGAATTTCCATTCACATTCGGGGCTTTAATAAGTTAAAGGCGCATTTCAGCCATGTGGTGAACTTTAAAATATGGCGGAATTGTAAGATTTTAACGACTCTAAATGGATTTTTTTGTCTTTTTTTGCGTTTGGTTCGTACCAATTTCTAAATGGGTACCATCGGAATTGAGGTGACGAGAAACATCATATTCAAGATCTTACCTTAGGTAAACACCACGTTATCGGATCGCTCTGTTTTTTTCCGCTAAAAATGAAGCTCAATCTCGCCATTTCAGTATAGAGAACCACCTTCGAGGACTTTCATCAAAGGATTAAGGTCAAAATTAGCTGAGAATCCGAGGGTACCACTGGAAATGCTGATGTCCATCGTCGTATACTTCAAAGCCATCACATCCTTTCAATCCGAGGAATATGATAAAAACTGGTGTTTTGTTTTCCTTTTCATTTAGTCTGAGCCCGTCAGGGGAGGTCACGAGAAGAAAACTTTCAGAGAAAACTTTGAAAATTGTAAGTCGTAGACAATTTTTCACGTTTGAGTTTTTCAAGGTCATTATATCATATAAGACTTCATGTATTGTCTTTTCCCTCATGTATGCTTCATTTAGTTATTTCACAATGAAAAACGGCAAAAAAACTGACCCTCACCCCAACGGGAAATTTTTTTTGACCGCACTGGATAGGGAATTCTACTCGACGACCAAGTCTGCTTTTAAACCTCGACGTCTTGTCTCCTAACGCTACTTGTATATCTGGTCTGTTATCCATCTCGACTAACAGCCCATGCAGGTTTAAGCTGTAAAAAGCACTAATGACTGATTAAATAACTTATGTCATCGGCATCTTGCAGTTCATTGAACAAATGTTGATACTGTTAATGTGAATATCTTCTTTGATTAACTGTCACATAGAAGCTTTAGATGGTGGAAATACAGAATGTATTA
>JAEMWC010001095.1:0-57500 GCA_016490735.1 Pachyseris speciosa | reverse complement strand
TTTGCGTTTGGTTCGTACCAATTTCTAAATGGGTACCACCAGAATTGAGGTGATGAGAAACATCATATTCAAGATCTTACCTTAGATAAACACCACGTTATCGGATCGCTCTGTTTTTTTTTCGCTAAAAATGAAGCTCAATCTCGCCATTTCAGTATAGAGAACCACCTTCGAGGACTTTCATCAAAGGATTAAGGTCAAAATTAGCTGAGAATCCGGAGGGTACCACTGGAAATGCTGATGTTCATCGTATACCTTCAACGCCATCACATCCTTTCAATCCGAGGAATATGATAAAAACTGGTGTTTTGTTTTCCTTTTCATTTAGTCTGAGCCCGTCAGGGGAGGTCCGCGAGAAGAAAACTTTCAGAAAACTTGTTGTAATGTCGTAGACAATTTTTCACAGTTCGAGTTTTTCAAGGTCATTATATCATATAAGACTTCATGTATTGTCTTTTCCCTCATGTATGCTTCATTTAGTCATTTCACAATGAAAAACAGCAAAAAAGCTGACCCTCACCCCAACGGGAAATTTTTTTTGACCGCACTGGATAGGGAATTCTACTCGACGACCAAGTCTGCTTTTAAACCTCGACGTCTTGTCTCCTAACGCTACTTGTATATCTGGTCTGTTATCCATCTCGACTAACAGCCCATACAGGTTTAAGCTGTAAAAAGCACTAATGACTGATTAAATAACTTATGTCATCGGCATCTTGCAGTTCATTGAACAAATGTTGATACTGTTAATGTGAATCATCTTTGATTAACTGTCACATAGAAGTTTTAGATGGTGGAAATACAGAATGTATTAGGCCATTGATAAATTACAATTATTTGGGTAAATGTTAATAATGCCAATGGCAATCAAGTTATTTCATTAACATTCACAGTGGCAGACAACTGTTCCACCAAGGGTCATTATACGTCACTGTTATAAGCTCGTTTTACACTGAAGTACATAAATTATATCATCACATAAAAATACAACAGCTTTATTTAAAAACGTAACATTTGCAAAATTACTCCACATATTACTACACTGAATGTTTTACTCTAACATAAAATACAAAATGAAAATAACTACATAGAAATCCATTCACTTCAATCATACATATAATGGTTAAATCTAATATAGATTATTATATTATGATTCCATAGGAAAAACGTCCTCTTCAGCGAAAATTCCCTGAAGCGGATCCTTCCTACTATCAAAACCATACAAAATTCTTATATAATTTTTTGTATTTACTACGTAGAAACATTCTACAATAATTTCATCTTATGTTTATCTACTGGCTTATTTTTAGCCCATACATGGACAACAACTAATAGATAATTATCCACCAATAACACAGATTTGCTTTAAATGCATTACATGCCATCGTCACTCTGGAAACAGTTCTGTTGAAAACCTCAGGAAACCTGTACACATTCGTTTGTTTCATAATTTTGGTTAGTTAAATCCTTCTGGAAACATCTCATTGATAATAATAGTTCCACCAGGGTCTGTTATTTCAGCTTCCCTTACCATTTTTGTTGCATGTCAGTTTGGTTTGGAAGGTTCTCCAAGCCATTTAATGCAGCCAGAAACAGTAAAATTCCCCAAGTTGTGATTCTTAACAGTGGTATCCACAGGTGTTGATGTCATTGGTGCCAGTGGTTGGAATTGAAGCTGGATGGAATGTGGTGGTGTATCTTGAATAACTTCGCCTGTTTAGGATACCATCTTGCTTGATGTAACTTGTAGATTGGAAAGTGTTACAGGTTGCTGTGTCTACATCTTTTGAAGAAAAAGTTGGCGTTTGGAAGACTCTCCTCTTTGCACCATGACTCTTACCAACTGAGTTTTGTCTTTTGCGGTTAGCAGGCTGATGTCAAAGTACAGATTTCTGGAGGATTTACTTTCTTGTACCTCTTGAACGTCCTGAATGTATCCAGTGTAATCTGTTGAAGAGAAATAATTTGTGAAAAAAATAAATTCAGGACAAAAATTTAATGTTCTGTTAAGCAAAAATCTGCATAAGTAATAGAAGCGATAACAGTGACAAATTATTAGTATATTAATATTTTACATAGTAGAGGAAAACTTACTTGTACTTGAGCTTGACAGAGGTGCTGAACTTGGGAATTTAGGGATCCTAGGGGAAGGTATCATAGGGTTCCCAATTGAAAATTGTTTTGGAATATTCTTTTTACGCAGACAACGAAAACAAGTCTAACTGACAGTATTTTTGGGCTTTGTTTTCAAAGGTCAAGCTTCATGTCACACACCACATTGATAAATCTGAAATTGTAGTGATTTATCAAAGTTTTTTATATTTTCCCAAGATTATTTTTGCTGATCAAGTTCTTCAGTGCATCTTGTTTCATTATCAAAATCATTCTCATTGTTTGAAATCTGGATGTGAGGGGTTTGTTGAACAACATCATCATGCATCCTCTTCATCTGTATGAAAACTGCAACCTTTAGTTGGTGGGTTTTGTGAATTTTAAACAAAAACATCAGACTTAAAACACTCTGGTATGTCAATGTGTGGTAGGTTAGCTGATAGGTTTTGAGAAAGTGGTAAAAATGCATCAAGTTGTAAGCCCTCTGGCATTTCATTCTCTTTTCTAGAATATGATTTTTTGATTCTGGGTGTGTCACTTAAAAAATCACAACCTAAGGTCAACAACTCCTCCTTTTTGACGAAGAAAAAAAAAGTAAATGCCTTTCTGGAATGAATGTTTCACACTATCTTGTGTTCTAGATCTACCTTTTAGCTTGGTAAGCTGCCCTTCCCTTTAATTTTCTAATACTGCTACCTCTCAATTCTTATTCTATTCCAATTTCAATTAACAATTAAGTTTTTGCTTCATGAAGATTGCATATCACGGGCGCTGTGATGATGGAGGTGATAATCGCGGCAATGGTATTATTGGTGGTGGAGGTGATGGTGATGGTGATCATAGTGTTTATGACATAACGTTGATTTGGTGATGGTGGTGGTGATAAAGGTGGCAGTGATCATAATAGTTATGGTTCTAGATCTACCTTGGTAACCTGTCCTCGCATTTAATTTTCTAAAAATGTTACTAGTCCACTCTTATTCTATTCAAATTGAAACTACCAATAATATTTCTCCTTGATGAGGTCTGCATATAACAGGCATTGTAATGATGGTGACAATAAAGGGGGTACTGCTTGTATTGGTGATGGAGGTGATGCTGCTGATAATGCTGATATGTTTCTTTGTACATAAGACTGATGTCCATTGTTAGCTCATCCTGATATGTCCAGCACGGACATAGAGCTTGTGGCACTTGGTTTTTATCATCCAGAGAGTCTCCACTGATTGTGATCATTAATTTGGAGAGATATTCATCCTTTTTTATCTCATCGTGTGACCGTCTTTTACTGGTTATTATGTGACGTTGGTTGCGGGTGTGTCATTTAGAAGACCTAAGTACAAAAACTTAGGTAAACATCTCCCCTTTTTTGACAAAAAAAACTATAGTACTAGTGAGACACACATTCTCTTTCCAATTACAATATTACTACATTACTTATACAAAAGTTTGTTATCACTGTTATCATAAAAGATAATTGTGTTGTTATGTAGCCCAAATGTTAATAAGGAACAATATCTAACTTCCTAATCTTTCAATTAAATTGGTATCTTCATCAATCTTGTGTGTCTCCTTACTTCGGATTGTTGATCACTGGTCTGATCTTGAAATGTGCCAGGGGATATGTTAATAGACGCCTTACTTAAGCCCATATTAGGTACTCTTGCTTCTGATGATTATGTTAGGGAGAGAAGTATAGAGATCTGGTCCACCCTTACTTCTGTCTGACGTGGGCAGTGGCTCTTCTATACGTTAATCAGTAAACATGTTCACCGTTAATCCTTCATCTAAACAATTTATAAATTACCTTTCCAAATTCTGTGTTATTTCAACTGATTATCTAGCAACATAATTGATCTGACAACCACGTGGACGCCTCTATGTTATCAGTTGATTGAAATGTTAACACTGTTTTTTTGATAAGCAGAGAGAACAAATACTATTAATTACCTGTACAGACCTATAACGAGATATAAAAGTATAAACATTTACACATCAAGATCGACTTACCATTAATAGTTTAAAGTTTACTTTTTCTATCAGGTTTCAACATAGCCTCTCTAACTTTGGTATATATTTATGTACAACCAAATTAATCTTGCTTTAACAATGACAACTGCTTCTTTAAAGCAATGATAGCAACTTTCAAGTTCTTGCCACATCCACATTCCCCACTATGCACTTCATAATTTAGTGTTCTATGAGTTTTATTAACTTATATTCATCAATAAAACCTGCTATAACATGGGAGGGGTTGACATGCCTAATTCTTAAACAATGCCATTAATGGTACTACCGGTTAATGGTGATAAATTTATAACTATATCATATCCCATGAGTTCGTTTGTGCAACCCGAGATTCCTTTATTTTGGTGAATAACTTCCCACACTGGTTACATGTTATGAACCTTCTGCTCTGTTCTGTTAAGACATCCTTCTTTAGTAAACTGGTGCCTACTCTTATAGCATGAATAGACGTTTCCTTTAATATCTGTTATTTCAACCTCTTGTATAATTTATGCGACACAGAAGGTAGGTTTACAATCACCATGTGCAGCTTCCATCTTGCCCTACCAAAACAAAGGAAGGTCAGTTAAATAGATGACTAAATAGGCAAAACCACTCAATGGTGAATGATAAGGGGTCACAAACTATTAATATGAAGCGAGGCAGCCAATATTAAAGTGGTGTATTAGCTGAGGATAGCCACTGGCTTAGGAGGATTTGAAAGCAAGCAAAGCTTCGTTTCTTGATTAAACGTTCACCGGATTAAATTACAGAGATTATTATCTAACTGAATAAAAAAAGAACAACACTTTTTTCTGATAGAACGAACCAAGTCTTCACTTTACAAAAAAGTTCTTAATGTCACGCCATGGAATATTACCGATCATATTTTTGTGGTAAATTATTCGGACTCCACGTAAGAAATCTGCCTGGTTCACCATTTACCACTGTCAGACAATACTGCACTATTGGTGAGGTTACCTTTTCCATTTGGAAATAAAGTTGGAAAGGCATTGATGCTAACAACTCACACTCGAATTGATGTAATGGCTCATCGTCAATATTCCAGTTATATTGCTGTGGCGCATTAAGAAATTCTTCACTGATTTTTTCTTCTTCCCTCTTAGTGTCAACATTTGTTGGAACAAAGCTACCCATTTCAGTTTGTCATTTGTAAACTTTCTAATTATGTTCAAAATTGACTGGCCCAGCATCAATTCCAACATCCTCATTTTCCATTGTACTATCTCCGCATCCAACTCTGCTAACATCAGAGAAAACTCTATGTTCTGGTAAATTAGTAAGGTTTTACCTGTCTATCTTTACATTTTTATACAATGGGTTATTAAGTTCTCCATTTTCTTTTTCACCAGTTAACCAGTTAAGTGCATCTTCCACTTTTTTACGCCTTAAAACAAAATCTGAAGAACCATTATCCTTCCCATTTATGGTAAGAATAAAAAAAAAATACATCTTCAGGTCACCTGGGCAAAATATCTGCAAGCTGTTATACATCCTGTGGCAAGGAAATAACATGCCGTTTGTATACCCTTTGACCACCTCTTGGTTTAATTTTATATATACATACATCACAGGAAATGTTCTTCCAATAAGGATCTCTTCAAACTGAGTTAAGCCTTGTAACTCTTGAAATGGGGGAAGGTATCATAGAATTCTCAGTTGAAAATTGTTTTGGAATATTCTTTTCACGCAGACAATGAGAATAAGTCTAACTGATAGTATTTTTGGGCTTTGTTTTCAAAAGCCAAGCTTCATGGCACACCACATTGATAAATCTGAAATGTTAGTCATTTATGTAACTTTTTCATATTTTCCCGAGATGATTTTTGCTGATGAAGTTCTTCACTGCATGTTGTTTCATTATCAAAATCATTCTCATTGTTTGAAATCTGGATATCAGGGGTTTGTTGAACAACATCATCATCCTCTTCATCTGTATGAAAACTACAACCTTTAGTTGGTGGATGTTCTAAATTTTCAACAGAGGAATCAGACTTCAAACACTCTGGTATGTCAATGTGTAGTGACTTAGCTAAAAGGTTTTGAGAAAGTGGAAAAAATGCATCAAATTTTAAACCCTCTGGCATCTCATTCTCTGTTCTAGAATATGATTTTTCAGTTTTATTTCTACTATTCTTTGTTATGTTTTCACATGCCTCATTGGCTGAAACATTTTTTTTGCAGCATCAAATTTTAAACCCTCTAGCATTTCATTCTTTATTGTAGAGTATGATTTTTCAATGTTATTTCTACTATTTTTACCCATGTTTTCACGTGCCTCATTAGCTGACATCTTTCTTTTTTTTTTTTTGCAGCATCAAATTTTAAACCGTCTGGCATTCCATTCTCTGTTGTAGAATATGATTTTTCAGTCTTATTTCTACTATTCTTTCTCATGTTTTCACATGCCTCATTGGCTGACTGGTTTCTTTTTTTGCACCAAGCACATTACAATGTTTTCTTTTTCCCTTAAGCTTTTTGTTTATGGACGCAACTGTCGCACCTGACAAAAAAGTGCATTCACAGATTGTAGAATTACAACTGCTGTCACTTTCACTATATATACCGTCTTTTGGCACATTTAAGTTTTGTTTTTGCATTCTTCGTTTTTTATTACCCTGCACAACTTTTGCACCTGACCAAGATGTGCAATACCTAATTTTAGAATCACAACTGCTCCCACTTTCACTGTTCACACCGTCATTTAACAATTTAGAATGTTGTCTTTTAGTTCTTTGTTTTTGGTCACTGTGTACAACTTTTGCAGCGGACAAATGTGCAGGTTCTGATTTTAGTCTCATTATTCAAACTGCCATATGCATATGTTGTCAGTACGTGATCTGTGCAATCATTTCCTTCATACTGCATTGTCATGTCCCTCAGGTCATAAATTGAAAAAAACCACCCTTCTTTCTAAACTTCTCACAATCACCAACAATATGAAAACCCTAGCAAATTTACTGAAAGATCATCAAAGTAAGTCCATTTACATGCACTATGATCTTTAACAGCACAAATAAAGTGGTTATTGTGACATCACACTACACCTCTCAGTTTGTACTGAGCTCCACTGATTTTAATCTCCTCAAACACATTTATGTCTTTCATTAATGCAGAAGAAAATTCAATGAAAAGGAAATGCAAGTTTAATACATACCTTAAGACAGGCTCAGAAATTTGAGTATCACAATTGGTGCAATTTAACCTTTCTGCATTTGTGTCCATTTGAGTGACAAAAATAGGCCACATATTATTATCTAAACCCAACTGATTTAATCCAAATGCTGTCACTACTGTCAAAAAAATACTACTATTCAAAGTCACAGAACTCGAGCATGAATGACAAAAAGAATCAAATGTTCTTTCTGTCATGAAAAGGTTCTCTTCCTCTTCATTGAGATAACCAAATGTTCTTTTCTCAAATATCTGGCTAATAATTTCGGTTAGTTCACCCTTTTGGAAAAATCCCATTCATAACATAACTTCGGCAAAATATCTGCAAGCTGTTATACATCCTGTGACAAGGAAATAACATGCCCTTTGTATGCCCTTTGCTTACCTCTTGCTGTTGTATATACATGCATCACAGGAAATACTCTTACAATAAACATCTCTTCAAACTGAGTTAAGCCTTGTAACTCTTTTGTAATGTGGGAAAGTATCATAGAGTTCTCGATTGAAATTTTTTTGGAATATTCTTGTCACGCAGACAACGAGAACAAGTCTAACTGACAGTATTTTTGGGCTTTCTTTTCAAAGGCCAAGCTTCAAGGCACACACCGCATTGATAAATTTGAAATTTTAGTGATTTATGAAACTTTTCCATATTTTCCCGAGATGATTTTTGCTGATGTAGTACTTCACTGCATGTTGTTTTATTGTCAAAATCATTCTCATTGTTTGAAATCTATATGTCAGCGATTTGTTGAATAACATCATCGTCCTCTTCATCTATGTGAAAACTGCAACCTTTAGTTGTTGGGTTTTGTGAATGCAAAATGTTGACAGCATTTGGTCATCTACCAACTGTTTTTAACCACAAGATTTGCAAATATATCGATGGTTAATGCTGCAGTAGGTCATATTTCCACTTCTCTCCCTCACTGAAACCGACCAAGTCTGCTTTTAAACCTAGACGTCTTGTCTCCGAAGGCTACTTGTATATCTGGTCTGTTACCCATCTGGACTAACCGGCCATGCAGGTTTAAACTGTAAAAAGCACTAATAACTGGTTAAACAACTTCTGTCATCAACATCTTGCAGTTCATTAAACAAATGTTGATAATGTTGATGTGAATCATCTTCTTTGATTAACTGTTACAATTAAAGAAGCTTCAGACAGTGGAAATACAGAATGTATTAGGCCATTGACAAATTACAATTATTTGCGTAAATATTGATAATGCCAATGGCAATCAACTTATTTCATTAACAGTGACAATGGCAGACAACTGTTCGACCATGGCTCATTATACGTCACTGTTATGAATTCGTTTTATACTGAAGTACATAAATTACACCATCACATAAAAATATTACAGCTTTATTTAAAAATGTAACATTTCCAAAATTACTCCACATATTTATACTGATTGTTTTACTCTAAAATAGAATACAAAATGAAAATAAGTACATAGAAATCCGTTCACTTCAACCATACATATAATAGTTAATACTAATATAGATCATTATATTATGATTTGGTAGGAAAAACGTCCTCTTCAGCGAAAATTCCCTAAAATGGATCCTTCCTACTATTAAAACCATACAAAACCCTCATATCATTTTTAGTATTTAGTACGTAGAAAACTCCTACAATAATTTCATGTTATATTTATCTACTAGCTTATTTTTAGCCCGTACATGGACAGCAACTAATAAATAATTATCCACCAATGACACACATTTACTTCAAATGCATTACATACCATTATGACTCTGGGAAACAGTTCTTTTTAAAACCTCACTGAACCCGTACACATTTTTTTGTTTCATAATTTAGGTTAGTTCAATCCTTTTGGAAACATCCCAATGACAACATAACTTATGAACTGCATTCTTAACATTTATAAATACAGGTTTCCTATGCATTAGTGGAAGCTGAGACAGATTTCTAACTACAAGAACATTAAATTTCGACTACATAGCTTGGAACTTGGGCTTCCAAAGATTTCTTTCAGCCTCTCCCCAGAGTCCAAATGGCATACATGAATATCCACGAGGCTAACCCATATCATGCAAAGTTCTTTTTGCTCACTTGCGACATTACCATGTCTTCATCTCCTAATGCTTTTGTGTTTCCACACATTTTAGAACTAGTAATAGTTTTCACTAGAGCTGCCCCCGCTTTTGAAGATTTGTCTAACACCTCTATATGGTTTTTACTGGATATAAATACTGTGCATATGAATGTTAAAAAAGAAACGTTTGAATATTTATTGAAGTTAACATCTATACAACTGGTTAGCATATTTCCCTGTAAATTTGACATTGAAATCTATTACAGTCATACAGTTTTGTTTTGTGAAACAGCAACGTATTGTATGTATAAATCCCTGCAATATATTATCCATAAATCAGTTGATATAAACGTAATTCAATTGTAAAGTTAATATCCTGTGTAACAGGAATGTATTGTACGTTAACAATTTAAGTAATTGTGGGGGAAAATCATTATAATAACCATAACAACAACAATAACCAAACTTGCAACAATATATAAATCTAAAAATATAATCATCTGCAGTATATTTATCTATAAATAAAGCAATATTAATCTATTTCAATTGTACAATTGACACTTGTGTAACTATCAGTTCGTGTATAAGCTTTTTCCCCAGTATGAGTTCTTTCATGCCTCCACAAATTTCTTGCTTGGGTGAACGACTTCCCGCACTGCTTGCATATATAACGTGTCTCTCCACTATGGGTTCTTTTATTCTTTCCTGCATCTTACGCACACTTGAATGATTTCCCACACTCTTTACAAGAATAGGGTTTCCCTCCACTATGAGTTCGTTTGTGCAACCGAAAATTCGTTTATTTTGGTAACTAACTTCCCACACTGGTTACATGTTATGAACCTTCTGCTCTGTTCTGTTAAGACATCCTTCTTTAGTAAACTGGTGCCTACTCTTATAGCATGAATAGAGGTTTCCCTTAATATCTGTTATTTCAACCTCTAGTATAATTTATGCGACACAGAAGGTAGGTTTACAATCACCACGTGCTGTGGCGCATTAAGAAATTCTTCAGTGATTTTTTCTTCTTCCCTCTTAGTGTCAACATTTGTTCGAACAAAGCTACCCATTTCAGTTTTTCACTTATAAACTTTCTCATTATCTTCAAAATTGACTGGCCCAGTATCAATTCCAACATCCTCATTTTCCATTTCACTATCTCCGCATCCAACTCTGCTAACATCAGAGAAAACTCTATGTTCTGGTAAATTAGTAAAGTTTTACCTGTCTATTTTTACATTTTTATACAATGGGTTATTAAGTTCTCCATTTTCTTTTTCACCAGTTAACCAATTAAGTGCATCTTCCACTTTTTTACGCCTTAAAACAAAATCTGAAGAACTATTATCCTTCCCATTTATGGTAAAAATAAAAAAAAGTAAATCTTCAGGTCACCTGGGCAAAATATCTGCAAGCTGTTGTACATCCTGTGGCAAGGAAATAACATGCCGTTTGTATACCCTTTGACCACCTCTTGGTTTTATATATACATACATCACAGGAAATGTTCTTCCAATAAGGATCTCTTCAAACTGAGTTAAGCCTTGTAACTCTTGAAATGGGGAAGGTATCATAGAGTTCTCAGTTGAAAATTGTTTTGGAATATTCTTTTCACGCACACAATGAGAACAAGTCTTACTGATACTATTTTTGGCCTTTGTTTTCAAAAGCCAAACTTCATGGCACACAGCGCATTGATAAATTTGAAATTTTAGTGATTTATGAAACTTTTCCATATTTTCCCGAGATGATTTTTGCTGATGAAGTTCTTCACTGCATGTTGTTTCATTGTCAAAATCATTCTCATTGTTTGAAATCTGGATATCAGCGGTTTGTTGAATAACATCATCGTCCTCTTCATCTATGTGAAAACTGCAACCTTTAGTTGGTGGGTTTTGTGAATCCAAATTGTGTATTATTTCAACTGATTATCCAGCAACATAATTGATCTGACAACCACGTGGACGCGTCTATGTTATCAGTTCATTGAAATGTTAACACTGTTTTTTTGATAAGCAGAGAGATAAAATACTATTAATTACCTGTACAGACCTATAACGAGATATAAAAGTACAAACATTTACACATCAAGATCGACTTACCGAAGTTTACTTCTTCTATCAGGTTTCAACATAGCCTCTCTAACTTTGGTATATATTTATGTACAACCAAATTACTCTTACTTTAACAATGACAACTCCTTCTTTAAAGCAATAATAGCAACTTTCAAGTTCTTGCCACATCCACATTCCCCACTATGCACTGGATGTCACGGGTTTGTTGAACAACATCATCATCCTCTTCATCTGTATGAAAACTACAACCTTTAGCTGGTGGGTTTTGTCAATTTTGAACAAAGGAATCAGATTTCAAACATTCTGGTATGTCAATGTGTGGTGAGTTAGCTAATAGGTTTTGAGAAAGTGTTAAAAATGCATCAAATTTTAAACCCTCTCGCATTTCATTCTCTGTTCTAGAATATGATTTTTCAGTTTTATTTCTACTATTCTTTGTTATGTTTTCACATGCCTCATTGGCTGAAACAATTTTTTTTGCAGCATCAAATTTTAAACCCTCTAGCATTTCATTCTTTATTGTAGAATATGACTTTTCAGTGTTATTTCTACTATTTTTTCTCATGTTTTCACGTGCCTCATTAGCTGGGAGCTTTCTTTTTTTTTGCAGCATCAAATTTTAAACCCTCTGGCATTCCATTCTCTGTTATAGAATATGATTTTTCAGTCTTATTTCTACTATTCTTTCTCATGTTTTCACATGACTCACCGGCTTGTTTTTTTTTGCACCAAGCACATTAGAATGTTTTCTTTTTCCCTTAAGCTTTTTGTTTATGGACGCAACTGTCGCACCTGACAAAAAAGTGCATTCACTGATTGTAGAATTACAACTGCTGTCACTTTCACTATATATACCGTCTTTTGACACATTTAAGTTTTGTTTTTGCATTCTTCATTTTTTATTACCCTGCACAACTTTTGCACCTGACCAAGATGTGCAATACCTAATTTTAGAATCACAACTGCTCCCACTTTCACTGTTCACATCGTCATTTAACAATTTAGAATGTTGTCTTTTAGTTCTTTGTTTTTGGTCACTGTGTACAACTTTTGCAGCGGACAAATGTGCAGGTTCTCTGATTTTAGTCTCATTATTCAAACTGCCATATGCATATGTTGTCAGTACGTGGTCTGTGCAATCATTTCCTTCATATTGCATTGTCATGTCCCTCAGGTCATAAATTGAAAAAAACCACCCTTCTTTGTAAACTTCTCACAATCACCAACAATATGAAAACCCTAGCAAATTTACTGAAAGATCATCAAAGTAAGTCCATTTACATGCACTATGATCTTTAACAGCACAAGTAAAGTGGTTATTGTGACATCACACTACACCTCTCAGTTTGTACTGAGCTCCACTGATTTTAATCTCCTCAAACACATTTATGTCTTTCATTAATGCAGAAGAAAATTCAATGAAAAGGAAATGCAAGTTTAATACATACCTTAAGACAGGCTCAGAAATTTGAGTATCACAATTGGTGCAATTTAACCTTTCTGCATTTGTGTCCATTTGAGTGACAAAAATAGGCCACATATTATTATCTAAACCCAACTGGTTTAATCCAAATGCTATCACTACTGTCAAAACAATACTACTATTCAAAGTCACAAAACTCGAGCATGAATGACAAAAAGAATCAAATGTTCTTTCTGTCATGAAAAGGTTCTCTTCCTCTTCATTGAGATAACCAAATGTTCTTTTCTCAAATATCTGGCTAAAAATTTCGGTTAGTTCAACCCTTTTAGAAAAATCCCATTCATAACATAACTTGGGCAAAATATCTGCAAGCTGTTATACATCCTGTGACAAGGAAATAACATGCCCTTTGTATGTCCTTTCCTTACCTCTTGCTGTTGTATATACATGCATCACAGGAAATACTCTTACAATAAACATCTCTTCAAACTGAGTTAAGCCTTGTAACTCTTTTGTAATGAGAGAAAGTATCATAGAGTTCTCAATTGAAAATTGTTTTGGAATATTCTTGTCACGCAGACAACGAGAATAAGTCTAACTGACAGTATTTTTGGGCTTTCTTTTCAAAGGCCAAGCTTCATGGCACACACTGCATTGATAAATTTGAAATTTTAGTGATTTATGAAACTTTTCCATATTTTCCCAAGATGATTTTTGCTGATGAAGTTCTTCACTGCATATTGTTTCATTGTCAAAATCATTCTCATTGTTTGAAATCTAGATGTCAGCGGTTTGTTGAATAATATCATCGTCCTCTTCATCTATGTGAAAACTGCAACCTTTAGTTGTTGGGTTTTGTGAATGCAAAATGTTGACAGCATTTGGTCATCTACCAACTGTTTTTAACCACAAGATTTGCAAATATATCGATGGTTCATGCTGCAGTAGGTCATATTTCCACTTCTCTCTTTCACTGAAACCGACCAAGTCTGCTTTTAAACCTAGACGTCTTGTCTCCGAAGGCTATTTGTATATCTGGTCTGTTACCCATCTCGACTAACCGGCCATGCAGGTTTAAACTGTAAAAAGCACTAATAACTGGTTAAACAACTTCTGTCATCAACATCTTGCAGTTCATTAAACAAATGTTGATGCTGTTGATGTGAATCATCTTCTTTGATTAACTGTTACAATTAAAGAAGCTTCAGACAGTGGAAATACAGAATGTATTAGGCCATTGATAAATTACAATTATTTGCGTAAATGTTGATAATGCCAATGGGAATCAACTTATTTCATTAACAGTGACAATGACAGACAACTGTTCGACCATGGCTCATTATACGTCACTGTTATGAGTTCGTTTTACACTGAAGTACATAAATTACACCATCACATAAAAATATTACAGCTTTATTTAAAAATGTAACATTTGCAAAATTACTCCACATATTTACACTGATTGTTTTACTCTAAAATAAATACAAAATGAAAATAAGTACATAGAAATCCCTTCACTTCAACCATACATATAATAGTTAATACTAATATAGATCATTATATTATGATTTGGTAGGAAAAACGTCCTCTTCAGCGAAAATTCCCTAAAGCGGATCCTTCCTACTATTAAAACCATACAAAACTCTCATATCATTTTTAGTATTTAGTACGTAGAAAACTCCTACAATAATTTCATGTTATATTTATCTACTAGCTTATTTTTAGCCCGTACATGGACAGCAACTAATAAATAATTATCCACCAATGACACAGATTTGCTTTAATACATTACATGCCATCATCACTCTGGGAAACAATTCTGTTTAAAACCTCACTGAACCCGTACACATTCTTTTGTTTCATAATTTAGGTTAGTTAAATCCTTTTGGAAACATCCCAATGATAACATAACTTATCAACTCCATTCTTAACATTTATAAATACAGGTTTCCTATGCATTAGTGGAAGCTGATACAGATTTCTCACTACAAAAACATCAAAGTTCGACCACATAGCTTGGAACTTGGGCTTCCAAAGATTTCTTTCAGGCTCTCCCCAAAGTCTAAATGGCATACATGAATATCCACGAGGCTAACCCATATCATGCAAAGTTCTTTTTGCTCACTTGCGACATTACCATGTCTTCATCTCCTAATGCTTTTGTGTTTCCACACATAATAGAACTAGTAATAGTTTTCACTAGAGCTGCCCCCGCTTTTGAAGATCTGTCTAACACCTCTATATGGTTTTTACTGGATATAAATACTGTGCATACGAATGTTAAAAAAGAAACGTTTGAATATTTATTGAAGTTAACATCTATACAACTGGTTAGCATATTTCTCTGTAAATTTGACATTGAAATCTATTACAGCCATACAGTTTTGTTTTGTGAAACAGCAACGTATTGTATGTATAAATCCCTGCAATATATTATCCATAAATCAGTTGATATAAACATAATTCAATTGTAAAGTTAATATCCTGTGTAACAGGAATGTATTGTACGTTAACAATTTAAGTAATTGTGGGGAAAAATCATTATAATAACCATAACAACAACAATAACCAAACTTACAACAATATATTAATCTATAAAAATATAATCATCTGCAGTATATTTATCTATAAATCAAGCAATATTAATCTATTTCAATTGTACAATTAACATTTGTGTAACTATCAGTTCGTGTATAAGCTTTTTCCCCAGTATGAGTTCTTTCATGCCTCCACAAATTTCCTGCTTGGGTGAATGACTTCCCGCACTGCTTGCATATATAACGTGTCTCTCCACTATGGGTTCTTTTATTCTTTCCTGCATCTTACGCACACTTGAATGATTTCCCACACTCTTTACAAGCATAGGGTTTCTCTCCACTATGACTTCGTGTATAAGCTTTTACACAATATGAGTTCTTTCATGCCTCCACAAATTTCCTGTTTGGTTGAATGACTTCCTACCAGAGGTGGATCCAGGATTTTACATGAGTGATTTGCACCAACTTAACTAAGGGAGTTTGGGGGCATTCTCCCCGAACAAAATTTGAAATTTAGTGCCCTCAGAATGCAATTTTCCTGCATTCTGAGAGCACTTCAAGCCATTGAGACACATCAACAGCACCTCCTCAGAAAGGCATAATTCAGTACAAAAAATCATTTCAGAGTATTTACACAAACAAACCAGAATAACATTAAACTAAGCAATAGAGTTAGACTGTATTTGACTATGTAAAGTAATTTTTTTTACATAAATTTGCCTTTAAAGATGTTAAGTAGATCTGCTGCCTGGATTGCTGTCTTGGATGCTTGTGGGAATGGAAATAACTCTCCAGTGGGAATCATCTCAGTAAGCTCATAGTGGGAATGGAGAAAAAAAATATTAAGATTAGTGAATATTAAGAAACATCATTGTTATCAAAAAGTAACAGTATAAACTGAAAAGTTGGAATCATACTTGCCTTTTTCAGACTGATAGATCAGTGTATAAAGTAATGTGGTCCAATGAGCTCAGACTGAGAGAATATGTAAAAGCCATTTAAGCTTATTGACCACCGAGTGTCAGTGGAAACATAACTCTAAAAACTTAATTGAAGAATGAGTTTTTGCCCAGATATTAGTACTAATAAATTGTACCACAGACACCAGTTATGTATCTGTACTGTTCTCCATCAGTTTAAGGATTACATCAATCGTGATGGAACATAACTCACAAGTACTCTAGAAACACTAGTGACTGACTGGTACAAAATTATTCATTTAAAATATTTGCCATTCTCATTCTTCTAGGATGTAAATTAGCAAATAAATCTATAATTTGTTCAAGGTCTAATTCCATTTCTCTATGGACATGCATCAGTGCTAATCCATTCAGTCTATCCTAGACCATTGTACTTCTCAAATAAATCTTCAGATTTCGGAGGGTTGAGATGGACCTTTCACAAGATGCCGATGAAATAGGAATGGTTATCAGGATTTGAAGTATAGTATACATATTGACATAAGTACCCTTATCAATTTGTTCCAGGGTGGCATCTATACTGTCGGGGATGTCTTCTCTTCTATCATTTTTCTCCCTCCACATTCTTTCCCACAACAAAAGCTCTACTGGTAAACCTGCATAATTAGGGATATCCTGTCTGTAATGGTTACAAAATTCCCTAACATTATCCTTCCAAATGGGGTTAGAAGCCAACAAAATAGAAGGAATCACTGAAAATCCTTTGTAGCACACAAAATCATCATCCTCAAATCTACTGTCCAGTTGCGCAAGAGCATGGTTAAGCAAGCCTATTGTCAGATTGATCCTGTAATAGTCTTCAGGGGTTGAGACTGGTGCATTGTTTCTGTAAACTTGCCTCTGAATTATCCTGGGCATGCTGGGCTGTACTGAAACACGTCTTGCTAGTGTAACAGCTTCTTCATAGAGAGCATGGTGCCTAATATCAATGTCAGTTTGCATATCTGTTAAGGCTGATTTTAACAGAACAATTTCCTCTTTTGCTTTGAGAAGATCCATTGCTTTCTTTTTCAGCCTAACTGTGAGTGGTCTGGTTAAGTCTAAAATGTGTCTGACAATAACAAGAGTAACAATAAAGGAAAATGTGATTGCATTAATTAGGGCTTGTGCATCATTTCTACTGTTTTGATTCCAGTTCCCATGGCCAGGAGCATTTCTGTTCATTGGAATGTTTTCAAGTGTAGCCACAACTGGGTGAAGAAGCTCCACAATTTGGTCCATACCATCAATGCGCTCAATCCACCTTGTTCGACACACATTTACCAAAACAAAGTGGTTAGCAGCAGGCATCAATACTTTAATCTTGCTGATCAAATGCTGTTATCGCTTCGGGGAATTGTCAAAAAATTCTGAGAGCTTTCTTACAACATCCATCATGTTTCTAACAAGTGGTAATTGGCATATGTCAGCAACACACAAGTTAAGCCTATGGTTCATACAGTGAACGTAAATAGCCTTGTCATGTTCAGCCCTAATAAGTGATGAAGCTCCATTCAAGCGCCCAGACATACTGCCTACACCATCATAACATTGGCCAGGACAGTCATCCATAGATAGTCCTAAATCAGCTACAGCACCAATTATTAAATCTTTGATAGCTGCTCCTGTTGTTCCATCCTCACAAAGATAGAATCCCACAAATTCTTCTCCGACTGTTTTGGTTGAATCAAGAAATCTGATCACCACTGAAAGATTTTCTTTATTTGATATGTCAGCTCCTTCATCAGACATAATAGAAAAATACTTGCTATCCCTGATTTCCTGTGACAAATTATTCATTATGATACCACCCACAGTTGTAATCATCTCATTTTGACTGGTGTTAGAGATATATGTCGCATTTCTGGGTGCAGTTTCCATGTGATGTTTTAGTGTTTGGTCACTGCTGTCAATTCGAAATTCTAATAGTGCCTGGAAATTACCGATAAGACTAGTATTTAGTGGATCATCATCTCGTCTACCTCTGAGGGCTATGTTGTTTTTTCCACAGAAAATTATTGTTTTAAAAAGGGATTTCAGAATTTCACGATTTCTATTTATTTGCTGTTGGAGTAAGTTGTTGATCTGCTGATCAATTGGGACCGCTTCTCTTCTCATATTTCTCAGAAAATTCTCCATTGGAATCACTGCCAAATTATGCATCTCACATTTTCCGCTCGCGTGTTTGCTAAAACGTGAAATGGCGGACGTCCAAAGTGTGAGTGGAGACTTGTACAATTTGTCTAGTTTATTCGTATTTCGTCCACACTGGACTCCAAAACAAACACACGGTAAACAAAATGCACCATCGAGATATTTAGAGTATGCTAGCCAGGGAAATCTTTTCACCCAGCTCCACACAAAATGACGGTTACAATTCCAACATTCCACTGACGCTGGGAAATCAAATAGCTCACCTGGTTTCCACACATTCTCTATGAACTTGAGCTTGTCCTAGTCCCAATATGAGAGCTGATTTCCTTGAAAACCAAGCCAACATCGTACTGAGAACAATCTTCCTTTCGACAAACTGGATCGCCTCAAACCATAGCTTTATAATTTAAATTCCCTTCTCTTCCTCCGTAGCAAGTTAGCGATGAACTCTAATCGGAACAAGAACATACGAGGGGACTTTCGGGAAGATGCTTCCCTTTATATACGATTGTCAGTAGTTTCCACGGTAGTTTACGGCCTGGATAGCCAATCACAACCGAGTTAAGGTTAATTCAATCCTTTTGGAAACATCCCAATGATAATATAACTTATCAACTGCATTTCTGAAATTTAAAAATACAGGTTTCCTATGCATTAGTGGAAGCTGATACAGATTTCTAACTACAAGAACATTAAAGTTCGACCACATAGCTTAGAACTTGGGCTTCCAAAGATTTCTTTCAGCCTCTCCCCAAAGTCCAAATGGCATACATGAATATCCACGAGGCTAACCCATATCACGCAAAGTTCCTTTTGCTCACCTGCGACATTACAATGTCTTCATCTCCTAATGCTTTTGTGTTTCCACACATTTTAGAACTAGTAATAGTTTTCACTAGAGCTGCCCCGCTTTTGAAGATCTGTCTAACACCTCTATATGGTTTTTACTGGATATAAATACTGGGCATATGAATGTTAAAAAAGAAACGTTTCAATATTTATTGAAGTTAACATCTATACAACTGGTTAGCATATTTCTCTGTAAATTTGACATTGAAATCTTTTACAGTCATACACTTTTGTTTTGTGAAACAGCAACGTATTGTATGTATAAATCCCTGCAATATATTATGCATAAATCAGTTGATATAAACATAATTCAATTGTAAAGTTAATATCCTGTGTAACAGGAATGTATTGTACGTTAACAATTTAAGTAATTGTGGGGAAAAATCATTATAATAACCATAACAACAACAATAACCAAACTTGCAACAATATATAAATCTATAAAAATATAATCATCTGCAGTATATTTATCTATAAATCAAGCAATATTAATCTATTTCAATTGTACAATTAACATTTGTGTAACTATCAGTTCGTGTATAAGCTTTTTCCCCAGTATGAGTTCTTTCATGCCTCCACAAATTTCCTGCTTGGGTGAACGACTTCCCGCACTGCTTGCATATATAACGTGTCTCTCCACTATGGGTTCTTTTATTCTTTCCTGCATCTTACGCACACTTGAATGATTTCCCACACTCTTTACAAGCATAGGGTTTCTCTCCACTATGACTTCGTGTATAAGCTTTTACACAATATGAGTTCTTTCATGCCTCCACAAATTTCCTGTTTGGTTGAATGACTTCCTACCAGAGGTGGATCCAGGATTTTACATGAGTGATTTGCACCAACTTAACTAAGGGAGTTTGGGGGCATTCTCCCCGAACAAAATTTGAAATTTAGTGCCCTCAGAATGCAATTTTCCTGCATTCTGAGAGCACTTCAAGCCATTGAGACACATCAACAGCACCTCCTCAGAAAGGCATAATTCTGTACAAAAAATCATTTCAGAGTATTTACACAAACAAACCAGAATAACATTAAACTAAGCAATAGAGTTAGACTGTATTTGACTATGTAAAGTAATTTTTTTTTACATAAATTTACCTTTGAAGATGTTAAGTAGATCTGCTGCCTGGATTGCTGTGTTGGATGCTTGTGGGAATGGAAATAACTCTCCAGTGGGAATCATCTCAGTAAGCTCATAGTGGGAATGGAGAAAAAAAATATTAAGATTAGTGAATATTAAGAAACATCATTGTTATCAAAAAGTAACAGTATAAACTGAAAAGTTGGAATCATACTTGCCTTTTTCAGACTGATAGATCAGTGTATAAAGTGATGTGGTCCAATGAGCTCAGACTGAGAGAATATGTAAAAGCCATTTAAGCTTATTGACCACCGAGTGTCAGTAGAAACATAACTCTAAAAACTTAATTGAAGAATGAGTTTTTGCCCAGATATTAGTACTAATAAATTGTACCACAGACACCAGTTATGTATCTGTACTGTTCTCCATCAGTTTAAGGATTACATCAATCGTGATGGAACATAACTCACAAGTACTCTAGAAACACTAGTGACTGACTGGTACAAAATTATTCATTTAAAATATTTGCCATTCTCATTCTTCTAGGATGTAAATTAGCAAATAAATCTATAATTTGTTCAAGGTCTAATTCCATTTCTCTATGGACATGCATCAGTGCTAATCCATTCAGTCTATCCTAGACCATTGTACTTCTCAAATAAATCTTCAGATTTCGGAGGGTTGAGATGGACCTTTCACAAGATGCCGATGAAATAGGAATGGTTATCAGGATTTGAAGTATAGTATACATATTGACATAAGTACCCTTATCAATTTGTTCCAGGGTGGCATCTATACTGTCGGGGATGTCTTCTCTTCTATCATTTTTCTCCCTCCACATTCTTTCCCACAACAAAAGCTCTACTGGTAAACCTGCATAATTAGGGATATCCTGTCTGTAATGGTTACAAAATTCCCTAACATTATCCTTCCAAATGGGGTTAGAAGCCAACAAAATAGAAGGAATCACTGAAAATCCTTTGTAGCACACAAAATCATCATCCTCAAATCTACTGTCCAGTTGCGCAAGAGCATGGTTAAGCAAGCCTATTGTCAGATTGATCCTGTAATAGTCTTCAGGGGTTGAGACTGGTGCATTGTTTCTGTAAACTTGCCTCTGAATTATCCTGGGCATGCTGGGCTGTACTGAAACACGTCTTGCTAGTGTAACAGCTTCTTCATAGAGAGCATGGTGCCTAATATCAATGTCAGTTTGCATATCTGTTAAGGCTGATTTTAACAGAACAATTTCCTCTTTTGCTTTGAGAAGATCCATTGCTTTCTTTTTCAGCCTAACTGTGAGTGGTCTGGTTAAGTCTAAAATGTGTCTGACAATAACAAGAGTAACAATAAAGGAAAATGTGATTGCATTAATTAGGGCTTGTGCATCATTTCTACTGTTTTGATTCCAGTTCCCATGGCCAGGAGCATTTCTGTTCATTGGAATGTTTTCAAGTGTAGCCACAACTGGGTGAAGAAGCTCCACAATTTGGTCCATACCATCAATGCGCTCAATCCACCTTGTTCGACACACATTTACCAAAACAAAGTGGTTAGCAGCAGGCATCAATACTTTAATCTTGCTGATCAAATGCTGTTATCGCTTCGGGGAATTGTCAAAAAATTCTGAGAGCTTTCTTACAACATCCATCATGTTTCTAACAAGTGGTAATTGGCATATGTCAGCAACACACAAGTTAAGCCTATGGTTCATACAGTGAACGTAAATAGCCTTGTCATGTTCAGCCCTAATAAGTGATGAAGCTCCATTCAAGCGCCCAGACATACTGCCTACACCATCATAACATTGGCCAGGACAGTCATCCATAGATAGTCCTAAATCAGCTACAGCACCAATTATTAAATCTTTGATAGCTGCTCCTGTTGTTCCATCCTCACAAAGATAGAATCCCACAAATTCTTCTCCGACTGTTTTGGTTGAATCAAGAAATCTGATCACCACTGAAAGATTTTCTTTATTTGATATGTCAGCTCCTTCATCAGACATAATAGAAAAATACTTGCTATCCCTGATTTCCTGTGACAAATTATTCATTATGATACCACCCACAGTTGTAATCATCTCATTTTGACTGGTGTTAGAGATATATGTCGCATTTCTGGGTGCAGTTTCCATGTGATGTTTTAGTGTTTGGTCACTGCTGTCAATTCGAAATTCTAATAGTGCCTGGAAATTACCGATAAGACTAGTATTTAGTGGATCATCATCTCGTCTACCTCTGAGGGCTATGTTGTTTTTTCCACAGAAAATTATTGTTTTAAAAAGGGATTTCAGAATTTCACGATTTCTATTTATTTGCTGTTGGAGTAAGTTGTTGATCTGCTGATCAATTGGGACCGCTTCTCTTCTCATATTTCTCAGAAAATTCTCCATTGGAATCACTGCCAAATTATGCATCTCACATTTTCCGCTCGCGTGTTTGCTAAAACGTGAAATGGCGGACGTCCAAAGTGTGAGTGGAGACTTGTACAATTTGTCTAGTTTATTCGTATTTCGTCCACACTGGACTCCAAAACAAACACACGGTAAACAAAATGCACCATCGAGATATTTAGAGTATGCTAGCCAGGGAAATCTTTTCACCCAGCTCCACACAAAATGACGGTTACAATTCCAACATTCCACTGACGCTGGGAAATCAAATAGCTCACCTGGTTTCCACACATTCTCTATGAACTTGAGCTTGTCCTAGTCCCAATATGAGAGCTGATTTCCTTGAAAACCAAGCCAACATCGTACTGAGAACAATCTTCCTTTCGACAAACTGGATCGCCTCAAACCATAGCTTTATAATTTAAATTCCCTTCTCTTCCTCCGTAGCAAGTTAGCGATGAACTCTAATCGGAACAAGAACATACGAGGGGACTTTCGGGAAGATGCTTCCCTTTATATACGATTGTCAGTAGTTTCCACGGTAGTTTACGGCCTGGATAGCCAATCACAACCGAGTTAAGGTTAATTCAATCCTTTTGGAAACATCCCAATGATAATATAACTTATCAACTGCATTTCTGAAATTTAAAAATACAGGTTTCCTATGCATTAGTGGAAGCTGATACAGATTTCTAACTACAAGAACATTAAAGTTCGACCACATAGCTTAGAACTTGGGCTTCCAAAGATTTCTTTCAGCCTCTCCCCAAAGTCCAAATGGCATACATGAATATCCACGAGGCTAACCCATATCACGCAAAGTTCCTTTTGCTCACCTGCGACATTACAATGTCTTCATCTCCTAATGCTTTTGTGTTTCCACACATTTTAGAACTAGTAATAGTTTTCACTAGAGCTGCCCCCGCTTTTGAAGATCTGTCTAACACCTCTATATGGTTTTTACTGGATATAAATACTGGGCATATGAATGTTAAAAAAGAAACGTTTCAATATTTATTGAAGTTAACATCTATACAACTGGTTAGCATATTTCTCTGTAAATTTGACATTGAAATCTTTTACAGTCATACACTTTTGTTTTGTGAAACAGCAACGTATTGTATGTATAAATCCCTGCAATATATTATGCATAAATCAGTTGATATAAACATAATTCAATTGTAAAGTTAATATCCTGTGTAACAGGAATGTATTGTACGTTAACAATTTAAGTAATTGTGGGGAAAAATCATTATAATAACCATAACAACAACAATAACCAAACTTGCAACAATATATAAATCTATAAAAATATAATCATCTGCAGTATATTTATCTATAAATCAAGCAATATTAATCTATTTCAATTGTACAATTAACATTTGTGTAACTATCAGTTCGTGTATAAGCTTTTTCCCCAGTATGAGTTCTTTCATGCCTCCACAAATTTCCTGCTTGGGTGAACGACTTCCCGCACTGCTTGCATATATAACGTGTCTCTCCACTATGGGTTCTTTTATTCTTTCCTGCATCTTACGCACACTTGAATGATTTCCCACACTCTTTACAAGCATAGGGTTTCTCTCCACTATGACTTCGTGTATAAGCTTTTACACAATATGAGTTCTTTCATGCCTCCACAAATTTCCTGTTTGGTTGAATGACTTCCTACCAGAGGTGGATCCAGGATTTTACATGAGTGATTTGCACCAACTTAACTAAGGGAGTTTGGGGGCATTCTCCCCGAACAAAATTTGAAATTTAGTGCCCTCAGAATGCAATTTTCCTGCATTCTGAGAGCACTTCAAGCCATTGAGACACATCAACAGCACCTCCTCAGAAAGGCATAATTCTGTACAAAAAATCATTTCAGAGTATTTACACAAACAAACCAGAATAACATTAAACTAAGCAATAGAGTTAGACTGTATTTGACTATGTAAAGTAATTTTTTTTTACATAAATTTACCTTTGAAGATGTTAAGTAGATCTGCTGCCTGGATTGCTGTGTTGGATGCTTGTGGGAATGGAAATAACTCTCCAGTGGGAATCATCTCAGTAAGCTCATAGTGGGAATGGAGAAAAAAAATATTAAGATTAGTGAATATTAAGAAACATCATTGTTATCAAAAAGTAACAGTATAAACTGAAAAGTTGGAATCATACTTGCCTTTTTCAGACTGATAGATCAGTGTATAAAGTGATGTGGTCCAATGAGCTCAGACTGAGAGAATATGTAAAAGCCATTTAAGCTTATTGACCACCGAGTGTCAGTAGAAACATAACTCTAAAAACTTAATTGAAGAATGAGTTTTTGCCCAGATATTAGTACTAATAAATTGTACCACAGACACCAGTTATGTATCTGTACTGTTCTCCATCAGTTTAAGGATTACATCAATCGTGATGGAACATAACTCACAAGTACTCTAGAAACACTAGTGACTGACTGGTACAAAATTATTCATTTAAAATATTTGCCATTCTCATTCTTCTAGGATGTAAATTAGCAAATAAATCTATAATTTGTTCAAGGTCTAATTCCATTTCTCTATGGACATGCATCAGTGCTAATCCATTCAGTCTATCCTAGACCATTGTACTTCTCAAATAAATCTTCAGATTTCGGAGGGTTGAGATGGACCTTTCACAAGATGCCGATGAAATAGGAATGGTTATCAGGATTTGAAGTATAGTATACATATTGACATAAGTACCCTTATCAATTTGTTCCAGGGTGGCATCTATACTGTCGGGGATGTCTTCTCTTCTATCATTTTTCTCCCTCCACATTCTTTCCCACAACAAAAGCTCTACTGGTAAACCTGCATAATTAGGGATATCCTGTCTGTAATGGTTACAAAATTCCCTAACATTATCCTTCCAAATGGGGTTAGAAGCCAACAAAATAGAAGGAATCACTGAAAATCCTTTGTAGCACACAAAATCATCATCCTCAAATCTACTGTCCAGTTGCGCAAGAGCATGGTTAAGCAAGCCTATTGTCAGATTGATCCTGTAATAGTCTTCAGGGGTTGAGACTGGTGCATTGTTTCTGTAAACTTGCCTCTGAATTATCCTGGGCATGCTGGGCTGTACTGAAACACGTCTTGCTAGTGTAACAGCTTCTTCATAGAGAGCATGGTGCCTAATATCAATGTCAGTTTGCATATCTGTTAAGGCTGATTTTAACAGAACAATTTCCTCTTTTGCTTTGAGAAGATCCATTGCTTTCTTTTTCAGCCTAACTGTGAGTGGTCTGGTTAAGTCTAAAATGTGTCTGACAATAACAAGAGTAACAATAAAGGAAAATGTGATTGCATTAATTAGGGCTTGTGCATCATTTCTACTGTTTTGATTCCAGTTCCCATGGCCAGGAGCATTTCTGTTCATTGGAATGTTTTCAAGTGTAGCCACAACTGGGTGAAGAAGCTCCACAATTTGGTCCATACCATCAATGCGCTCAATCCACCTTGTTCGACACACATTTACCAAAACAAAGTGGTTAGCAGCAGGCATCAATACTTTAATCTTGCTGATCAAATGCTGTTATCGCTTCGGGGAATTGTCAAAAAATTCTGAGAGCTTTCTTACAACATCCATCATGTTTCTAACAAGTGGTAATTGGCATATGTCAGCAACACACAAGTTAAGCCTATGGTTCATACAGTGAACGTAAATAGCCTTGTCATGTTCAGCCCTAATAAGTGATGAAGCTCCATTCAAGCGCCCAGACATACTGCCTACACCATCATAACATTGGCCAGGACAGTCATCCATAGATAGTCCTAAATCAGCTACAGCACCAATTATTAAATCTTTGATAGCTGCTCCTGTTGTTCCATCCTCACAAAGATAGAATCCCACAAATTCTTCTCCGACTGTTTTGGTTGAATCAAGAAATCTGATCACCACTGAAAGATTTTCTTTATTTGATATGTCAGCTCCTTCATCAGACATAATAGAAAAATACTTGCTATCCCTGATTTCCTGTGACAAATTATTCATTATGATACCACCCACAGTTGTAATCATCTCATTTTGACTGGTGTTAGAGATATATGTCGCATTTCTGGGTGCAGTTTCCATGTGATGTTTTAGTGTTTGGTCACTGCTGTCAATTCGAAATTCTAATAGTGCCTGGAAATTACCGATAAGACTAGTATTTAGTGGATCATCATCTCGTCTACCTCTGAGGGCTATGTTGTTTTTTCCACAGAAAATTATTGTTTTAAAAAGGGATTTCAGAATTTCACGATTTCTATTTATTTGCTGTTGGAGTAAGTTGTTGATCTGCTGATCAATTGGGACCGCTTCTCTTCTCATATTTCTCAGAAAATTCTCCATTGGAATCACTGCCAAATTATGCATCTCACATTTTCCGCTCGCGTGTTTGCTAAAACGTGAAATGGCGGACGTCCAAAGTGTGAGTGGAGACTTGTACAATTTGTCTAGTTTATTCGTATTTCGTCCACACTGGACTCCAAAACAAACACACGGTAAACAAAATGCACCATCGAGATATTTAGAGTATGCTAGCCAGGGAAATCTTTTCACCCAGCTCCACACAAAATGACGGTTACAATTCCAACATTCCACTGACGCTGGGAAATCAAATAGCTCACCTGGTTTCCACACATTCTCTATGAACTTGAGCTTGTCCTAGTCCCAATATGAGAGCTGATTTCCTTGAAAACCAAGCCAACATCGTACTGAGAACAATCTTCCTTTCGACAAACTGGATCGCCTCAAACCATAGCTTTATAATTTAAATTCCCTTCTCTTCCTCCGTAGCAAGTTAGCGATGAACTCTAATCGGAACAAGAACATACGAGGGGACTTTCGGGAAGATGCTTCCCTTTATATACGATTGTCAGTAGTTTCCACGGTAGTTTACGGCCTGGATAGCCAATCACAACCGAGTTAAGGTTAATTCAATCCTTTTGGAAACATCCCAATGATAATATAACTTATCAACTGCATTTCTGAAATTTAAAAATACAGGTTTCCTATGCATTAGTGGAAGCTGATACAGATTTCTAACTACAAGAACATTAAAGTTCGACCACATAGCTTAGAACTTGGGCTTCCAAAGATTTCTTTCAGCCTCTCCCCAAAGTCCAAATGGCATACATGAATATCCACGAGGCTAACCCATATCACGCAAAGTTCCTTTTGCTCACCTGCGACATTACAATGTCTTCATCTCCTAATGCTTTTGTGTTTCCACACATTTTAGAACTAGTAATAGTTTTCACTAGAGCTGCCCCCGCTTTTGAAGATCTGTCTAACACCTCTATATGGTTTTTACTGGATATAAATACTGGGCATATGAATGTTAAAAAAGAAACGTTTCAATATTTATTGAAGTTAACATCTATACAACTGGTTAGCATATTTCTCTGTAAATTTGACATTGAAATCTTTTACAGTCATACACTTTTGTTTTGTGAAACAGCAACGTATTGTATGTATAAATCCCTGCAATATATTATCCATAAATCAGTTGATATAAACATAATTCAATTGTAAAGTTAATATCCTGTGTAACAGGAATGTATTGTACGTTAACAATTTAAGTAATTGTGGGGAAAAATCATTATAATAACCATAACAACAACAATAACCAAACTTGCAACAATATATAAATCTATAAAAATATAATCATCTGCAGTATATTTATCTATAAATCAAGCAATATTAATCTATTTCAATTGTACAATTAACATTTGTGTAACTATCAGTTCGTGTATAAGCTTTTTCCCCAGTATGAGTTCTTTCATGCCTCCACAAATTTCCTGCTTGGGTGAACGACTTCCCGCACTGCTTGCATATATAACGTGTCTCTCCACTATGGGTTCTTTTATTCTTTCCTGCATCTTACGCACACTTGAATGATTTCCCACACTCTTTACAAGCATAGGGTTTCTCTCCACTATGACTTCGTGTATAAGCTTTTACACAAGTATGAGTTCTTTCATGCCTCCACAAATTTCCTGTTTGGTTGAATGACTTCCTACCAGAGGTGGATCCAGGATTTTACATGAGTGATTTGCACCAACTTAACTAAGGGAGTTTGGGGGCATTCTCCCCGAACAAAATTTGAAATTTAGTGCCCTCAGAATGCAATTTTCCTGCATTCTGAGAGCACTTCAAGCCATTGAGACACATCAACAGCACCTCCTCAGAAAGGCATAATTCTGTACAAAAAATCATTTCAGAGTATTTACACAAACAAACCAGAATAACATTAAACTAAGCAATAGAGTTAGACTGTATTTGACTATGTAAAGTAATTTTTTTTTACATAAATTTACCTTTGAAGATGTTAAGTAGATCTGCTGCCTGGATTGCTGTCTTGGATGCTTGTGGGAATGGAAATAACTCTCCAGTGGGAATCATCTCAGTAAGCTCATAGTGGGAATGGAGAAAAAAAATATTAAGATTAGTGAATATTAAGAAACATCATTGTTATCAAAAAGTAACAGTATAAACTGAAAAGTTGGAATCATACTTGCCTTTTTCAGACTGATAGATCAGTGTATAAAGTGATGTGGTCCAATGAGCTCAGACTGAGAGAATATGTAAAAGCCATTTAAGCTTATTGACCACCGAGTGTCAGTGGAAACATAACTCTAAAAACTTAATTGAAGAATGAGTTTTTGCCCAGATATTAGTACTAATAAATTGTACCACAGACACCAGTTATGTATCTGTACTGTTCTCCATCAGTTTAAGGATTACATCAATCGTGATGGAACATAACTCACAAGTACTCTAGAAACACTAGTGACTGACTGGTACAAAATTATTCATTTAAAATATTTGCCATTCTCATTCTTCTAGGATGTAAATTAGCAAATAAATCTATAATTTGTTCAAGGTCTAATTCCATTTCTCTATGGACATGCATCAGTGCTAATCCATTCAGTCTATCCTAGACCATTGTACTTCTCAAATAAATCTTCAGATTTCGGAGGGTTGAGATGGACCTTTCACAAGATGCCGATGAAATAGGAATGGTTATCAGGATTTGAAGTATAGTATACATATTGACATAAGTACCCTTATCAATTTGTTCCAGGGTGGCATCTATACTGTCAGGGATGCCTTCTCTTCTATCATTTTTCTCCCTCCACATTCTTTCCCACAACAAAAGCTCTACTGGTAAACCTGCATAATTAGGGATATCCTGTCTGTAATGGTTACAAAATTCCCTAACATTATCCTTCCAAATGGGGTTAGTAGCCAACAAAATAGAAAGAATCACTGAAAATCCTTTGTAGCACACAAAAATATCATCCTCAAATCTACTGTCCAGTTGGGTGTGCCTGACCAGTTTATTTTTTATTTTCACATTAATTCCTTTTAGCATGAATAATAAAAACTCTTCATGCACCTCCTAACTTTAAAATAGCATTAACGTGACCTCCTGGATAGCATCAAACTGGGTTCTTAAACAGATTAGATTGCACACCAGATTAATCAAAACTATAACAAAATTCTCAAATGTGTTTGGTTATCAGCAGCCCAATTTGAGCACTATTAGGACAATGCATGCATCATGCTACTAAAAAAATTATACGGAGATGCTCTGTCCCAAGGTCCGACCCCTTACCCTTTTATATACCATTTTTGACAGAAAAGGTGCCCCTTTCATATACCTTCCATTGGAAAAATGGTACCCCTTTCATAAGAAGACTTTGTCATTTTCATGAAGCGTGCAATATATCAAAACTTCAGTCATAAGGTATGTATTTTTGAAATATTTAAATGAAAGGCCCTTTAATTTCCCTACCCTTTCATACATGTATACTTCGACTTGTGAAATCCTTACCCTTTAATATACCTGAAGTGTGAAAAAGGTACCCCTTTCGGGTGGAGCCTCCCCATATAGGCCATTATAGGGGGTACTCCCCCTGGGCTTAAATGTAGTGTTTGTTGAGGCTGCATGTAACAACATGTCAGTATATCTAACCAAAACTGCCGGCAGCTCCTGCTAAAGTACCTCTTGACTATTTTTCTAAAGTACTCGGACATTCAAGAATGACTTCTTAAAACTTACAAGATCGTCGTGAAAGATGGCAGCTTGCTGAGTTGATTCTGTTTTTAAAATGCTTGTACAAGCCATCGACCGCAAATGCCAGACAGAAAGTGACGGTCCACCACCACAAACCTTTAAAATTGAATAAGCATTTATCATTTTTCTACAGTGTAGATTCAGTTCATTGTGCTACTGAGATTTTACTTCCTCTAGTGTAACTTCAGTTATTCTTTCGAAGCAACAATACCCTTCAATCAATCTGTCTGCACAAACACCCTTCAAAGGCGCAATGTCACATTAATTCTTGTTATTAGTCGTTCCAGTTGTGAGGAAGTACTTTATTTCTATCACACAAACGGCTCACTAAACATGATGAGGTAGATTTCAAATGATGTCTATGAAGGAAAAGAAACAAATATCATTTTATGGTAATGTTTCTAAGACAATGCAAGACTTGAAAAAGTTAAGCTATCTTTTTTCAAGTTGTAAACCACTTCATCCTCATAATTTCCATGGCAAAAGACTGGTAACCGCAAAATAATAGTTTCAGTGCACGTAGCAAGTACTATGTAAAAAACTGCAAAAATTTTTAAAGGTTCTATCATTGCAATTACATCTTTGGTCTGCTGAGCAGCAACAAAATTGATAGTCATAGAAACAATACAACTTTCTTTAATTTTCCAGACGTGTTTCGACGGTGCATCTGTCATCATCAGTGTCATCATTTACACTGATGATCACGGATGCACCATCGAAACATGTCTGGAAAATTAAAGAAAGTTCTATTGTTTCTATGACTATCAATTACATCTTTGGATTTATCCAAATTATGTGACACTGCCCCTTTGTCAAGTCCACATTTGAAGTCCTTTTCATGTCCACTTTCATAACACCTTTGTTTTAAAAAAAAAGTTGTTTTCATTTTCTTAACTCAGTCTGATAAAAACTGGTACGTTGATTGACAAACGTACATTGTCCTTTAGTAAACTCATATGTCAATGGTGTTTCACCTGAGAAGATGAGCAGAATTGAAATTACATTGTAGCAATAGACACGACAAGTCACTTACTAGCCAGTCACCTGAATCATCGACTGCCACACAGCTTATCCAGGAACTTAACTGGGGTCTGCAGATGTCCTAATGAATGAAAATATGATTAAACAGCAAACACAATTAAATAAGGGTGGTTTGTTGGCCTTTACCAGAAAACATGTAGCAAAGGTGCTGGCCACAGAAAACTGAGAGCCTTTTTAAAATTTATTAGACTCATCTTGAGTGTATTTACAAAAGCACTAGAATATTTTTAAGAACACCAGAGGAGTTCTTAAAGAAGCATGAGGATGGTGTATAATGCTTTTATTACTCTTAGATCAGTTGTTCTTAAGAATTTCTCAACAGCTTAAGTAACCCAGCAATCATGAGGAATAGGAAAACAAGATTTTTTTACTCCAGCCCAAGTGTATGCTCCTGTTACAGTAGTTTTAAAACATGCATGCAATTTCGAACTCAAAGGCTGTTGATGAAAGTTACTGACCCCATCACACCCAATAATACATACATTTTTACATACCCTGCATGTAGAATGTATGGCATATAAATTATTTTTATCAATGGAAACAGTGATTTTCAAAGCAAGAGTCCTGGCTCCATTGTCCAGAAGGCTATAACTTCACCAAAAAAGCACATACATGTAAGTATCCCCATTATGCGTTTCATATTTTATAACAAGCAGACATTTACAAGTATTCTGTACTTCGTTTTTGCTTGGTTCTATCATGTCAGTCATTGAGCCTTTTAATCTGTAATCTGAAAAAAAAAGACCTGGCGGTTAATGTTGACAGTTAACTCAAAGGGGGTTTTTTGGCATTTTTGTGGAATCTGATATTGGTGATACAAATTCTTAGTGTGTTATTGTATGCGCCTGGCTAAAATGATGATTTTCAGACAATAAACTTCTGTTAATTACTCTTTAACATAACATAAGTTACCTTGACATAACACAAGTTCCTTACCCCATAACCTCACAGTGCCATCCTCTGCTCCACTCACACACTGGCTGTGCTTTGGTCTGTGGCATAGACACTGAATATAATCTGTATGACCAGCGAGGGTACCCTGGGATATAAAGAAAAAACATTTAATGACATTACCACCACCATGATTGTCTGTAATTGTTGCCATCACCATCACTTTCACTGTTGCCTTCCCTATCAACTTCACTAACACTATAAATTATTTTCTCCAGTTTGCAACTTTTTAAAAAACTAATGAGCCTAACGCAATCTTTTCACCTTTTTTCAAGTACAGTATTTTGCAGGTATTAAGCATTTCCTTTTAAGAATTTTTATTTTTATTAAAGGCAAAGTCAAAACAGTGACATGAGCCGCATTGACAATTTTTAGGCATGCAATTTTATTTCACTGATAACAAAAAATAAGGCAATGGAACATCTATACTTTACCTTGCAAGTTCCAGACTCCAGGTCCCACATATAAATATTATTGTCTCCACAACCCGAGAACAGCATGTCCTCCTATTTCAAAATCAGTTATACAGAGACTTATGAGAAATTAAAATTCATTCTGAAGATTTTGCTTGTCACAGAGAGCTTCATCCATTCAGCAGCTTGCCAGAACCTCTTGTGATAACAGCGATTAAGCTTCAGATTTAATTTTACAATCATAGCACATTAAGTTAATGAGCAGTGCATTTCTGTCAGTGAGTGTGGTTTTAATGTACTATGAACCTGTGAATGAAATCCAAAAGTGTGACCATTAAAATACAGTACAAGCTGTGGAGCAGTTATCTCTGTACCTTTCTGTAGTTTTAAATGGTGTGAATGATATATGAAATAAATCATATATGAACTGGGGAATGAAATCAAATGAAGAATGATCCTCACAGTTTGAACGCAATTTATGCAATTGTGTGCCTTCAAAAAAAACTTCAGGACTTCAACAGGGTTTGAACATGTGACCTTGTGATACCGGTATGATGCTCTAACCAACTGAGATATGAAGCCACTGACGTTGGGAGCAGGTCAGCTGTGGGTTCATATGTTCCCACAATTGACCTGCTCCCAACGTCAGTGGCTTCATAGCTTAGTTGGTTAGAGCATCGCACCGGTTTTGCAATAAATATCCTTTGTTATGGCTTCTACATTGGGGTAATTCAATTCTGACAAAACATATCTTTTCTCTGTAACCCTTGGGCATTGAAACGGATTTTTCAGCGCAATCGGATGTTCTTTCTCTCATAAAAAAGTTCTCTTTCTCTTCATTGAGATAACCAAATGTTCTTTTTTCAAATATCTGGCTGAAACAGGCATTACAATCCCTAGCCGCAAATGAACAACAAAGGTCTATTATGTATGACCAAACAGGCTTCCTAATTTCCCTCAATAATGAACTATCTTCTCTCGAAGAAATATAATGTGACCAAACATTGAAAGCAGATCTGTAAACCCATTTCTAGTACGTAGATTTGATAAATATCGAAGAGACAAGTGCGTAGATATTTCCAAAAAAGCTTCAACAGCACACGAATACATCAATTAAGACCCTTAAAGCCACAGAAACTCCCATATAAAAACCTTTCTGAGGTGAATGTTTCACACTGTGTTGTATTCTAGATCTACTTTGGTAAGCTACCTTTGCCTTTAATTTTGTAATACTGCTACTACTCTACCCCTATTCTACCAATTCTGTTTTTGCTTGACGAAGTCTGCATATTAGAGGCACTGTGATGATAATGGTGATAATGGCACGATTGGTAATGGTGATGGTGCACGTGATGATCACCATGATACTGATTGTAATGGTATGGTGATGATGGTGGCGGTGGCGGTGGCGGTGATAGTAATAGTTATGGTATTGTTTCAAATGTGTCATTCATAGAAAACAACCACAAATCCATTAATGAAATGGCAAGTTACATCAAATGCATAATTATCTCATCTGACCAATTTATAAATCACCTTTCCATATTCCACGTCATTACAACTAATTATCTAGTAATATAGTTAATCTGTCAACCACGTGTACGCCTCCTAATTACCAATTCATTCAAATACCGACAGCATTTGGTCATCTACCAACTCTTTTTGTCCACAAAATTTGCAACTATATATACCAGGCCGTGCAGCTTTAAGCTGGATGAACCACTAGTAACTAATTAAATAAATGATATCATTGGCATTTTGCAGTTTATTGAACAAATGAAAGGTTATCAATGAAACTTTCCTGCTTTTTAAGTGGCTTTTTATCAAGAATTATCATTTTACTGGCAGACAACTGTTCCACCATGGCTCATTATATGTCACTGTTATGACCTCGTTTTACACTAAAGTACATAAATTACATCATCACATAAAAATACTACAAATTTATTTAAAAACGTAACATTCCCAAAATTACTCCACATATTACTACACTGAATGTTTTACTCTACAATAAAATACAAAATGAAAATAAGTACATAGAAATCCGTTCACTTCAACCATACATATAATGATTAACACTAATATAGATCATTATATTATGATTCCATAGGGGAAACGTCCTCTTTAGCGAAAATTCCCTGAAGCGGATCCTTCCTACTATCCAAACCATACAAAAGTCTCATATAATTTTTAGTATTTAGTACTTAGAAAACTCTTGCAATAATTTGATCTTATCTTTATCTACTGGCTTATTTTCAGCCCGTATATGGACAGCAACTAATAGATAATTATCCACCAATGACACAGATTTGCTTTAAATGCATTTCATATCATCATCACTCTGGGAAACAGTTCTGTTTAAAACCTCAATGAACTCGTACACATTCTTTTGTTTTATAATTTCGCTTAGTTCAATCCTCTAAAAACATCCCATTGATAAGATAAGTTATCAACTGGATTCTTGAAATTTATAAATACAGGTTTCCTATGCGTTAGTGGAAGCTGAAACAGATCTTTAATTACAAGAACATTTAAATTCGAGCACATAGCTTAGAATTTGGGCTTCCAAAGATCTCTTTTAGCCTCTTCCCAACGTCTAAATGGCATACATGTATATCCACGAGGCTAACCAATATCATGCAAAGTTGTTTTTGCTCACCTGCGACATTACAATTTCTTCATCTCCTAATGCTTTTGTGTTCCCACACATTTTAGAATAATTAACGTGAATGATCACGTAAGTCACGAATCGTTAAAGCCTTTGCAATAAACATCTTTACGTGGATGTACAAGTCACCTAAGGAACCAGAATATAGTTCAACAGCAACTGCACTTAACCAGCAGTTGTTCATTGACTTTTACTAGCATACCAAACGTGCTCGCCACGATAAAACGGGTCCTTATGAGATACTTACTTTACTAGTTGACATACGTGTATACACAAATTCACCAACGTCCATTGTCTTATGCTATGCAGTTGCTCTCTTCTCGTAATAGATTTTACTGGAGTTGCATTTGCCCCTAATCTTCGTTGTTTCATTCTCTTTTCTAAAATATGATTTTTCAGTTTTATTTCTACTATTCTTTGTTATGTTTTCACATGCCTCATTGGCTGAAACATTTTTTTTGGCAACATCAAATTTTAAACCCTCTAGCATTTCATTCTTTATTGTAGAATATGATTTTTCAGTGTTATTTCTACTATTTTTTCTCATGTTTTCACGTGCCTCTTTAGCTGAGAGCTTTCTTTTTTTTTTCAGCATCAAATTTTAAACCCTCTGGCCTTCCATTCTCTGTTGTAGAATATGATTTTTCAGTCTTATTTCTACTATTCTTTGTCGTGGTTTCTTTTTCTTTGTCGTAGTTTCTTTTTTTACACAAAGCACATTACAATGTTTTCTTTTTGGTTTAAGCTTTTTGTTTATGGACGCAACTGTCACACCTGACAAAGAAGTGGATTCACTGATTGTAGAATTACAACTGCTATCACTTTCACTATATATACCGTCTTTTGGCACATTTAAGTTTTGTTTTTGAATTCTTCGTTTTTTATTACCCTGCACAACTTTTGCACCTGACCAAGATGTGGAATACCTGATTTTAGAATCACAACTGCTCCTACTTTCACTGTTCACATCGTCATTTAACAATTTAGAATGTTGTCTTTTAGTTCTTTGTTTTTGGTCACTGTGTATAACTTTTGCAGCGGACAAATGTGCAGGTTCACTGATTTTAGTCTCATTATTCAAACTGCCATATGCATATGTTGTCAGTACGTGGTCTGTGCAATCAGTTCCTTCATATTGCATTGTCATGTCCCTCAGCTCATAAATTGAAAAAAACCACCCTTCTTTATAAACTTCTCACAATCACCAAAAATATCAAAACCCTAGCAAATTTACTGAAAGATCATCAAAGTAAGTCCATTTACATGCACTATGATCTTTAACAGCAAAAGTAAAGTGGTTATTGTGACATAACACTACACCTCTCAGTTTGTACTGAGTTACATTTATTTTAATCTCCTCAAACACATTTATGTCTTTCATTAATGCAGAAGAAAATTCAATGAAAAGGAAATGCAAGTTTAGTACATACCTTAAGACAGGCTCAGAAATTTGAGTATCACAATTAGTGTATAAATTCCTGCAATATATTATCCATAAATCAGTTGATATAAATGTATTTCAATTGTAAAGTTAATATCCTGTGTAACAGGAATGTATTGTACGTTAACAAATTTGAGTAGTTGTGGGGAAAATCATTATAGTAACCATAACAACAACAATAACCAAACTTGCAACATTGTATAAATCTATAAAAATATAATCATCTGCAGTATATTTATCTATAAATCAAGCAATATTAATCTATTTCAATTGTACAATTAACACTTGTGTAACTATCAGTTCGTGTTTAAGCTTTTTCCCCAGTATGACTTCTTTCATGCCTCCGCAAATTTCCTGCTTGGGTGAATGACTTCCCGCACTGCTTGCATATATAACGTGTCTCTCCACTATGGGTTCCTTTATTCTTTCCTGCATCTTACGCACACTTGAATGATTTCCCACACTCTTTACAAGCATAGCGTTTCTCTCCACTATGACTTCGTATATAAGCTTTTACACAGTATGAGTTCTTTCATGCCTCCACAAATTTCCTCTTTGAGTGAATGACTTCCTACACTGCTTACATGTATAAGGCTTCTCTCCACTATGGGTTCTTTCATGCCTACCTGCATCCTCCACACGGTTAAGAATTTCCTACACTCTTTAGGTACCATAGAGTTCTTAATTGAAAATTGTTTTGGAATATTCTTGTCACGCAGACAACGAGAACGTGTCTAACTGACAGTATTTTTGGGCTTTCTTTTCAAAGGCCAAGCTTCATGGCACACACCGCATTGATAAATTAAAAATTTTAGTAATTTATGAAACTTTTTCATATTTTCCTGAGACGATTTTTGCTGATGAAGTTCTTCACTACATCTTGTTTCATTGTCAAAATCATTCTTATTGTTTCGAAATCTGGATGTCAGGGGTTTGTTGAACAACATCATCATCCTCTTCATCTATGTGAAAACTGCAATCTTTAGTTAGTGGGTTTTGTGAATGGAAACACGTGTACGCCTCTATGTCATCAATTGATTCAAATGTTGACAGCATTTGGTCATCTACTAACTGTTTTTAACCACAAGATTTGCAAGTATATCGACGGTTCATCCTGCAGTAGGCCATATCTCCACTTCTCTCCCTCACTGAAACCGACCAAGTCTGCTTTTAAACCTGGACGTCTTGTCTCCGAAGGCTACTTGTATATCTGGTCCGTTACCCATCTCGACTAACAGGCCATGCAGGTTTAAGCTGTAAAAAGCACTAATAACTGGTTAAATAACTTATGTCATCGGCATCTTCCAGTTAATTAAACAAATGTTGATACTGTTGATGTGAATCATCTTCTTTGATCGACTGTCACAAACAAGCTTTAGATGGTCGAAATACAGAATGTATTAGGCCATTGATAAATTTCAATTATTTGCATAAACATTGATAATACCAATGGCAATCAATTTATTTCTTTAACAGTCACAGTGGCAGACAACTGTTCCACCATGGCTCATTATACGTCACTGTTATGAGCTCGTTTTACACTTAAGTACATAAATTACACCATCACATAAAAATATTACAGCTTTATTTAAAAACGTAACATTTGCAAAATTACTCCACATATTACTACACTGATTGTTTTACTCTAAAATAAAATACAAAATCAATATAAGTACATAGAAATCCATTCACTTCAACCATACATATAATAGTTAATACTAATATAGATCATTATATTATGATTTGGTAGGAAAAACGTCTTCTTCAACGAAAATTCCCTGAACCTGGTCCTTCCTACTATCAAAACCACACAAAGTTCTTATATAATTTTTAGTATTAGTACGTAGAAAACTCCTACAATAATTTCATCTTATATTTATCTACTAGCTTCTTTTTAGCCCGTACATGGACAGCAACTAATAGACAATTATCCACCAATGACACAGATTTGCTTTAAATGCATTACATGCCATCATCACCGGGGAAACAGTTCTGTTTAAAACCTCAGTGAACCCGTACGCATTCTTTTGTTTCATAATTTCGATTAGTGCAATCCTTCTGGAAACATCCCAATGATAACATAACTTATCAACTCCATTCTTAACATTTATAAATACAGGTTTCCTATGCATTAGTGGAAGCTGATACAGATTTCTAACTACAAGACCATCAAAGTTCGACCACATAGCTTGGAACTTGGGCTTCCAAAGATCTCTTTCAGCCTCTCCCCAAACTCCAAATGGCATACATGAACATCCACGAGGTTAACCCATATCATGCAAAGTTCTTTTTGCTCACCTGCGACATTACAATGTCTTCATCTCCTAATGCTTTTGTGTTTCCACACATTTTAGAACTAGTAATAGTTCTATATATGGTTTTTACTGTGCATATGAATGTTAAAAATGAAACCTTTGAATATTTATTGAAGTCAACATCTATACAACCGGTTAGCATATTTCTCTGTAAATTTGATATTGAAATCTTTTACAGTCATACACTTTTGTTTTGTGAAACAGCAACGTATTGTATGTATAAGTCCCTGCAATATATTATTCATAAATCAGTTGATATAAATGTTTTTCAATTGTAAAGTTAATATCTTGTGTAACAGGAATGTATTGTACGTTAAAAATTTGAGTAATTCTGGGGAAAAATCATTATAATAACCATAACAACAACAATAACCAAACTTGCAACATTGTATAAATCTATAAAAATATAATCATCTGCAGTATATTTAGCTATAAATCAAGCAATATTAATCTATTTCAATTGTACAATTAACACTTGTGTAATTATCAGTTCATGTATAAGCTTTTTCCCCGGTATGACTTCTTTCATGCCTTCGCAAATTTCCTGCTTGGGTGTACGACTTCCGGCACTGCTTCCATGTATAACGTGTCTTTCCACTATGGGTTCTTTTATGCTTGCCTGCATCTTACGCACGCTTGAACCATTTCCCACTCTTTACAAGCATACGGTTTCTCTCCACTATGAGTTCGTGTATAAGCTTTTCCCCCAGTATGAGTTCTTTCATGCCTCCGCAGATATCCTGTTTAGGTGAATGACATCTCACATTGCTTCCATGTATAAGGCTTCTCTCCACTATAGGTTCTTTCATGCCTACCTGCATCTTCCGCACTTTAAACGATTTCCCACACTCTTTACAAGTATAGGGTTTCTCTCCACTATGAGTTCGTGTATAAGCTTTTCCCCCAGTATGAGTTCTTTCATACCTCCGCAAATTTCCTCTTTGGGTGAATGACTTCCCACACTGCTTCCATGTATAAGGTTTCTCTCCACTATGGATTTTTTTCATGCCTACCTGCATGTTCCGCACGTTTGAACGATTTCCCACACTCTCTACAAGAATAGGGTTTCCCTCCACTATGAGTTCGTTTGTGCAACCGGAAATTCCTTGTTTTGGTAAATAACTTCCCACACTGGTTACATGTTATGAGCCTTCTGCTCTGTTCTTTTAAGATGTCCTTCTTTAGTAAACTGCTGCCTACTCTTCTACCATGAATACAGGTTTCCTTTAATATCTGTTATTTCAACCTCTTGTATAATTTATGCGAGACAGAAGTTCGGTTTACAATCACCACGTGCATCTTCCATGTTGTCCTACCAAAACAAAGGAAGGTCAGTTAAATAGATGACTAAATAAGCAAAACCACTCAATGCTGAATGATAAGGGGTCACAAACTATTAATATCAAGCGAGGCAACCAATACTAAAGCGGTGTATTAGCTGAGGATAGCCACTGGATTAGGAGGATTTGAAAGTAAGCAAAGCTTCGTTTATTGATTAAACGTTTACCGGAATAAATTACAGAGATTATTATCTAACTGAATAAAAAAGGAACAACCCTTTTTTCTGATAGAACCAACCAGGCCTTCACTTTGCAAAAAAAGTTCTTAATGTCACGCCATGGAATATTACCGATTATATTTTTGTGGTAAATTATTCGGACTCCGCGTAAGAAAACTGCCCGGTTCACCATGTACCAGTGTCACACAATATTGCACTATTGGTGAGGTCACCTTTTCCATTTGGAAATAAAGTTGGAAAAGCCATTGATGCTAACAACTGACACTCGAATTGATGTAACGGCTCATCGCCAATATTCCAGTTATATTGCCGTGGCTCATTAAGAAATTCTTCACTGATTTTTTCTTCTTCTCTCTTACTGTCAACATTTGTTGGAACAAAGCTATCCATTTCAGTTTGTAACTTATAAACTTTCTCATTATCTTCAAAATTAACTGGCCCAGTATCAATTCTAACATCCTCATTTTCAATTGTAGTAAATTAGCCAAGGGTTGCCTGTCTATCTTTACATTTTTATTCACTGGGTTATTAGGTTCTCCATTTTCTTTTTCACCAGTTAACCAATTTAATGCATCTTTTACTTTTTTACGCCTTACAACAAAATCTGGAGAACTATTATCCTTCCCGTTAATGGCAAAAATAATGACAACTAAATCTTTAGATCACCTAGGCAAAATATATGCAAACTGTTATACATCCTTTGGCAAGGTAATAACATGCCCTTTGTATGCCCTTTGGCCACCTCTTGGTTTTGTATATAGATGCATCACAGGAAATGCTCTTGCAATAAGCAACTCTTCAGACTGATTTAACCCTTGTAACTCTTTTGGAATGAGGGAACGTATCATAGAGTTCTCAGCTGAAAATTGTTTTAGAATATTCTTCTCACGCAAACAACGAGAACAAGTCTAACTGACAGTATTTTTGGGCTTTCTTTTCAAAGGCCAAGCTTCATGGCACACACCGCATTGATAAATCTGAAATTTTAGTGATTTATGAAACTTTTTCATATTTCCACGAGATGATTTTTGCTGATGAAGTTCTTCACTGCATGTTGTTTCATTGTCAAAATCATTCTCATTGTTTGAAATACGGATGTCACGGGTTTGTTAAACAACATCATCATTCTCTTAATCTGTATGAAAACTGCAACCTTTAGTTGGTGGGTTTTGTGAATTTTAAACAGAGAAATCAGACTTAGAACACCTTGGTATATCAATGTGTGGTGGGTTACCTGTTGGTTTTGAGAAAGTGGTATAAATGCATCAAATTTTAAACCCTCTGGCATTTCATTCTCTTTTCTAGAATATGATTTTTCAGTGTTATTTCTACTATTCTTTGTCATATTTTCACATGCCTCATTGGCTGAAAGGTTTCTTTCTTTCGAACATCAAATTTTAAACCCTCTGGCATTCCATTCTCTGTTGTACAATATGATTTTTCACTGTTATTTCTACTATTCTTTGTCATGTTTTCACATGCCTCATTGGCTAAGTCGTTTCTTTTTCTTGCACCAAGCACATTGCAATGTTTTCTTTTTGCTTTAAGCTTTTTGCTTATGAACAAACTGTCGCACCTGACAAAGAAGTGGACTCACTGATTCTAAAATTACAACTGGTCTCACTTTCACTGTATATACCGTCTTTTGACACATTTCAGTTTTGTCTTTGCATTCTTCGTTTTTTATTACCCTGCACAACTTTTGCACCTGACGAAGATGTGGAATACCTGATTTTAGAATAACAACTGCTCCCACTGTCACTGTTCACATCGTCATTTAACAATTAAGAATGTTGTCTTTTAGTTCTTTGTTTTTGATCACTGTGTACAACTTTTCAGCAAACAAATCTGCAGTTCACTGATTTTAGTCTCATTATTCAAACTGCCATTTGCATATGTTGTCAGTACGTGGTCTGTGCAATCATTTCCTTCAAATACATTGTGAAACAAAAATAACCATAACCATGACACAGTTTCCAAAACTATAAATATCTGTCTAATCAGAAGTCCTCATTCCCACAAGTGAAACAGACTACAAACATAACTTACACGCAATATCGGGATAGCAAAACGTCATGCCTTTTAGTCAATTAAAGTTTATACTCTTTACATTATTCTGCGAAGTTTAGATACAGCAACGCGAACATCGTGAAAATAATTATAATCACTCAAAATATAACCTGTAGAGCCCTCTTACCTTTATTCCATACCCAGTCATCACTGTTCTGAAATACTGCTCAAAACAAACGCTCTCAAATAAATATCCTTTGTTATGGCTTCTACATTGGAGTAATTCAATTCTGACAAAACATATCTTTCTCTGTAACCCTTGGGCATTGAAACAGATTTTTCAGCGCCATCGGATGTTCTTTCTCTCATGAAAAAGTTCTCTTTCTCTTCATTGAGATAACCAAATGTTCTTTTCTCAAATATCTGGCTGAAACAGGCATTACAATCCCTAGCCGCAAATGAACTACAAAGGTCTATTATGTATGACCAAACAGGCTTCCTAATTTCCCTCAATAATGAACTATCTTCTCTCGAAGAGATATAATGTGACCAAACATTGAAAGCAGATCTGTAAACCCATTTCTAGTACGTAGATTTGATAAATATGGAAGAAACAAGTGCGTAGATATTTCCAAAAAAGCTTCAACAGCACACGAATACATCAATTATGACCCTTAAAGCCACAGAAACTCCCATATAAATACCTTTCTGGAGTGAATGTTTCACACTGTGTTGTATTCTAGATCTACTTTGGTAAGCTACCTTTGCCTTTAATTTTGTAATACTGCTACTACTCAACCCCTATTCTACCAATTCTGTTTTTGCTTGACGAAGTCTGCATATTAGAGGCACTGTGATGATGCTGGTGATAATGGCGCGACTGGTAATGGTGGCGGTGCACGTGATGATCACCATGATACTGATTGTAATGGTATGGTCATGATGGTGGCGGTGGCGGTGATAGTAATAGTTATGGTATTGTTTCAAATGTGTCATTCTTAGCAAACAACCACAAATCCATTAATGAAATGGTAAATTGCATCAAATACATAATTATCTCATCTGAGCAATTTATAAATCACCTTTCCATATTCCACGTCATTACAACTAATTATCTAGTAATATAGTTAATATGTCAACCACGTGTACGCCTCCCAATTACCAATTGATTCAAATACCGACAGCATTTGGTCATCTACCAACTCTTTTTGACCACAAAATTTGCAACTATATGTACCAGGCCGTGCACCTTTAAGCTGGATGAACCACTAGTAACTAATTAAATAAATTATATCATTGACATTTTGCAGTTAACCTTCACTACCATACCAAAACTACTTGCCACGAAAAAACAGGTCCTTACTTAGTTCAGTAATTATTTTGCTGTCTGTAACAGCTCCGTATCGGCTTAAAAAAGTCTCCAAGTTCGTCTTTTGTGGTCTACAAGAATTAATACCAAAGCAAAAATACATCCGCAGAAAGATGTGAACCTTTAGTCTTAGCAACTCCTAAACGTGTACATGATAAGGACGAAATTCTAGAGAACAAATTAGTAAACAATCCTGCGTCGAGAAACTGGTCAACGGATCGAAGACTCAGATTTATACCAAATTGTTCGCTTTCTTTGAAATTGTCAAACAAGTCGAAGTGCCAGTGTTTTGTCAAGCTTCAGCTGGCCTTGGTTTCTCGCGTAGCGAATATCCATAAAATCGCTTGAGTACTTTTCCGTGTTTAATTGCAAAAAAGGTTTGCAGCTTAAGCGTTGACAAAAGAAAAAAGAAAAAAAAAGTGAAAAGGAATAGAAAAAAAAGAGAGATCAAGAAAAATAAACTTCACTTTGTTGAGGATTGAACCACCGACCCTGTGCTGTCATAACCATGCGAAAAGAACGCACCAACCCACTAGGCTACCAAAACCTCCTCTAATAGCATGGTTGGATTTTAAATCCTTATTCATTCGGAGTGACGAATTGACTGTCATGCCAACTGAAAGGTGACAAAAATTTAATTACGATCAACTTGAACTCATCCTATGCATTAATCCGGCTCGATGGTCAAAAAGGCCGCTTCTAATTCTCGCAGAATTTCTTGTTTTTTTTTTTTTTTTGTAGTTTTTTTTGTCGTGGTGTCCGTCGAGAGGCCCGTGCCCCTCTCGGCCAGAGGAAGAAACAATGACATAAGTAAAGAAATAATTTAATTAATACGGATTCGGTTTTAAACTCGCAACGTTCAAATCTTAACTCGGCCCCTTATCCGATTGCGCTAATGAGACATCTGTTGCGGTGAGCTAAGGAATTTTGTAGTAAATAAAGTCATTAGGTCGGTCACGCATCGTCTCTTTAAAATCCGTTTCAATGCCCAACGGTTACAGAGAAAAGAAATGTTTTCTCAGAATTGAATTACCCCAGTGTACATCCCATAACAAAGGATATTTATTTGAAAGCGTTTGTTTTGAGCAGTATTTCAGAACAACGATGATTGGGTATGGAATAAAGGTAAGAGGGCTGTACAGGTTTTATTTTGCGTGATTATAATTATTTTTTCGATGCTCGCGTCGTTGTATCTAAACTTTGCGTAATAATGTAAAGAGTATAAACTTTTAATTGACTAAAAGGCACCCAGAGTAGCATAACGCTTGCTTTCCGATATTGCGTGTAATGTTTCTTGTCTGTTTCACTCGTGGGAACGGGCACTTCTGATTGGACAGATATTATAGTTTTGAAACTGTGTCCTGTCTATGGTTATTTTCGTTTCACAATTCATTTGTTTTAAAAAAATCTTTTTTGGGCATTTGTGTTTCTTTTCCGGAATGATAATTGTAACAACGTTTAAAATATTTATAAGGCCTATGAAATCTTTAAAGAAAGTCCATAACTTTCACTGAATTTACTTTACATGTAACGAGATTGTTCGTGACCCGGTTTTGAAGATAAACAAATATTGACCGAGTTAGTGATGGTGCAATACCGAAGTACTAGTGATGGTGCAATATCGGAAGTGAAATCAACCAACACAGCTCTTTTGCGTGGCGTTGTTTGAACATACCTTAGTGGTATTGAGTTATCAGTTATCGTCGAGAAACCGGTCAACGGATCGAAGACTCAGATTTATAGCAAATTGTTCGCTTTCTTTGAAATTGTCAAACAAATCGAAGTGCCAGTGTTTTGTCAAGCTTCAGCTGGCCTTGGTTTCTCGCGTAGCGAATATCCATAGAATCGCTTCACTACTTTTCCGTGTTAAATTGCAAAATAGGTTTACAGCTTAAGCGTTGACAAAAGAAAAAAGAAAAACAAGTGAAAAGGAATAGAAAAAAAAAGAGATAAAAGAAAAAAAAACTTCCCTCATAGAGTTTGAACCACCAACCCTAAGCTGCATTACAGTACGAAAGAGCACATTAACCCACTAGGCCACCAAAACCTTGTCGAAACGTAAACCGAATTTTAAATTCTTTATCATTCAGAATGACGAATTGACTGTCATGCCAACTGAAAGGTGACAAAAATTGAATTACGATCAACTTGAACTTATCCTGTGCATTAATCCGGCTCGGATGGTCAAAAAGGCCGCTTCTAATTCTCGCAGAATTTCTTGTTTTTTTTTTTGTAGTTTTTTTTTGTCGTGGTGTCCGTCGAGAGGCCCGTGCCCCTCTCGGCCAGAGGATTTTCGTTGAGAATTGTCAAGCGATTATGAAAAGAAAGGTAGCTTCTTGGCTGACCATTTTTGCGAGCTTGGGCATAGAATGAAATGCCATATTATCGACACTTTAAAAATTTTGTGGCTTTGCCTCGTAGGCTAAAGTTCCGGCAGTCAGATTGATCTCTCAGTTTTTGAACGCGTAGTACGCCCGTTGGGTTACCGGCAAACAACGGAACGCTTCTACAGCGCATGCAACCGAATTTGGAAACTGGCGCGCATCGGACGGGTAGGCATATAATCTTCGGTCTCTCTGGTGGCAATTTGAGGGAGATAGGTCGATTTGTTTGGAATTTTTGGCCTTCGCGTGGTGAGGGTTGGTTCGGAGCCCACCTGCCTTCAGTTATTTTGTAATGTACAGTACTCGTAGGAAACAAAATCGACGAAATGGTGTTCAAAACGGCTAGAAAGCACAAGGCGGCTATTGAATAAAGGTAAGAAGGCTTTACAGGTTATATTTGAGTGATCATGATTATTTTCTCGATGCTCGCATCGTTGTATCTAAACTTCGCGTATAGAGTGTAAACTTTAATTGACTAAAAGGCAATTTATTACAGGTAGACAAACAAAAAGATTTCTGGCCTTCGCGTGGTGAGGTTTCGTTCAGAGCTTCCCTGCCATCAATTATTTTATTATGTAAAAATAACTCGTAGCAAAAAATTCAACGAAATGGAGTTAAAAATGACGGCTAAACTTCAGCAAGGAGGCTATGGAATAAGGGTAACAAGGCTGTACAGGTTATATTTTGAGTGATTATAATTAATTTCTCGATGCTCGCGTCGTTGAATCTAAACTTCGCGTAATAATGCAAAGAGTATAAACTTTAATTGACTAAAATTCACCGAGAGGAGCATTACGCTTGCTTTCCCGATATTGCGTGCAAGTTATGTTTTGCTTGTTTCACTCGTGGGAACGGGCACTTCTGATTGGACAGATATTTATAGTTTCGAAACACAATGCCGTTGTTGTAAACAAAATCTTTTGATATAATAATTTTCCTACCTATGGAAAGTTCAAACCATGCAGTATTCGAATTCCGTATTCTTGAACAAAAAATTTTATTTAGGGGTAGGAGAAATCACGAATCGCTGAATCCTGTTGACCGAGTAGTAGCCTAGGCACGAGTTACTGCGATGATGGTGCAATACTGGATGAAATCAACAAGGCAGTTGTTTGATTGCGTGACGTTGTTTGTAGTTAAAGCTAGCTTAGCTTTGCAGTGGTCGAGATATCGGTTATCGTCGAAAAAGTGGTCGACGGATCTAAGAAGCCGCTTTATACCAAATTCTTCACTTTGTGTGAAACAAATCCGAGGATTAGTCATTTGGTGTTTTGACACAGTTTGACAAGCTGTCACAAGTGTTGGAGTCTGCCTGAATCGTCTGTCACGCTAACTGAAAGGCGCCTTCAACAAAAAATGAATTAATGTACGATCGACTTCAACCGCATCCTGTGCATTAATCCGCCTCGAATGGTCAAAAAAGCCGCTTCTAATTCTCGCAGAATTTCTTGTTAAGCGGCCGTCGCTTAGCGACGAGCCGCTTCTTAAATTACCCGTTTTTTTTTTTTTTTAGTTTTTTTGTCGTGTGTCCGCCGAGAGGCCCGTGCCCTCTCGGCTGAGGAAGAAACAATGACATAAATAAAGAAATAAATTTCAATATGCTGTGCCCGGATAAAACTCGCGACCTTCAGATCGCAACCCGGTCCTTATCCGATTGCGCTAATGAGACATCTCTTGCGGTTATTAAGAATTTTTTAGTAAATAAAGTCATTAGGTCGTCACGCATCGTCTCTTTAAATGCCTTTCAATGCTCAAGGGTTACAGAGGAAGAAATGTTTTGTCAGAATTGAATTACTCGATGTCCATCCAGTAGGAAGGAATTTATTTGAAAGCGTTTATTTTGAGCAGTATTTCACAACACCGATGACTTAACTAAAGCTATTCGGAAGACCGTAAATGTTTTTAAACTGAACTTGTAGATTTTGGTGGCCATAAAATACAGGGGTCAGAGTCGAAATGGCGAAATCCTTTCAAAAAGAAATGTTTAGTCAGAATTATAGGAAATGAATTTATTTGAGCGTTCCTTTTGACCCGGTTTTGAAGATAAACAAATATTGACCGAGTTAGTGATGGTACAATACCGGAGTACTAGTGATGGTGCAGTACGGAAGTGAAATACAGCTCTTTTGCGTGGCGTTGTTTGAACATACCTTGGTTGTATTGAGATATCGGTTATCGTCGAGAAACTGGTCACGGATGAAGACTCAGATTTATACCAATTCTTCACTTTCTTTGAAACTGTCAAATAAATCGAAGTGCCAGTGTTTTGTGAAGCTTCAGCTGGCCTTGGTTCCTCGCGTAGCGAATATCCATAGAATCGGTTGAGTACTTTTCCGTGTTAAATTGCAAAATAGGTTTACAGCTTAAGCGTTGACAAAAGTAAAAGGGAAACAAGTGAAAAGGACTAGAAAAAAAAGAGATCAAAGAAAAAAAAAACTCTTCTATGTCGGGACTTGAACCACCGACCTTCAGCGACCATTATAGAAACGGCAAGAGCGCACGAATCCACTAGGCACCAAAACTTCTTTTAATGGGAGATCGAATTTTAAATTCTATATCATTCGGAGTGAGGAATTGACTGTCATGCAACTGAAAGGTGACAAAAATTGAATTACGATCAACTTGAACTTATCCTGTGCATTAATCCGGCTCGGATGGTCAAAAAGGCCGCTTCTAATTCTCGCAGAATTTCTTGTTGTTTTTTTTTTTGTAGTTTTTTTGTCGTGGTGTCCGTCGAGAGGCCCGTGCCCCTCTCGCCAGAGGATTTTTGTTGAGAATTGTCAAGCGCTTTATGAAAAAAAGGTAGCTTGTGCTGACCATTTTCGAGCTTGGGCATAGTATGAAATGCCACATTCTCGACACTTTAAAAATTTTGTGGCTTTGCCTCGTAGGCTAAAGTTTCCGGCAGTCTGATTGATCTCTCAGTTTTTGAACGCGTAGTACGCCCGTTGGGTTACCGGGCAAAACAACGGAACGCTTCTATAGCGCATGCAACCGAATTTGGAAACTGGCGCGCATCGGACAGGTAGGCATATAAATCTTCGGTCTCTCTGGTGGAATTTGAGGGAGATAGGTCGATTTGTTTGGAATTTATTGGCCTTCGCGTGGTGAGCGTTGGTTCGAAGCCCCCTGCCTTCAGTTATTTTGACATGTACAGTACTCGTAGGAAACAAAATCGACCAAATGGCGTTCAAAACGGCTAGAAGGCACAAGGCGGCTATTGAATAAAGGTAAGAAGGCTTTACAGGTTATATTTTGAGTGATCAATGATTTTTCTCGATGCTCGCATCGTTGTATCTAAACTTCGCGTATAGAGTGTAAACTTTAATTGACTAAAAGGCAATTTATTACAGGTGAACAAACAAAAAGATTTCTGGCCTTCGCGTGGTGAGGTTTCGTTCAGACCTTCCCTGCCTTCAGTTATTTTATAATGAAAAGTACTCCTAGGAAAAAATTCAACGAAATGGAGTTAAAAATGACGGCTAAACTTCAGCAAGGAGGCTATGGAATAAGGGCAACAAGGCTGTACAAGTTATATTTTGAGTGATTATAATTAATTTCTCGATGCTCGCGTCGTTGAATCTAAACTTCGCGTAATAATGCAAAGAGTATAAACTTTAATTGACTAAAATTCACCGAGAGGAGCATTACGCTTGCTTTCCCGATATTGCGTGCAAGTTATGTTTTGCCTGTTTCACTCGTGGGAACGGGCACTTCTGATTGGACAGATATTTATAGTTTCGAAACACAATGCCCTTGTTTTAAACAAAATCTTTTGATATTTGTGTTTCTTTTCCAGAATGATAAATTGTAAACACGTTTAAAATAATTCATAAGGCCTATGAAACTTTGAAGAAAGTCCATAACTTTCAGTGAATTTACTTTACATGTAACGAGATTGTTCGAGATATAAACATAATTTAATCGGCTTCGATAACTCAAGTGGTCGAAACTTCATATTTGTAATACATCTGCTTCCCTTTTGTGTTTATTGCATACCGTTTCCCTGTTATTCTTTTAAAACGAATATAAAACTGCCGTTTGCGTACGGTTACTGCTAAGTTTAAGAAACCGGAAACTGCGTTACGTCGCCGGCTTCCGGTAGAAAAGTCTGTAATCTCTTGAAAAACTTTCCTTCTGAGTAAGTAAGAACATCGCACGGGTTGGCATATAATCTTCCGTATCTCTGGTGACAATAAGAGGAGATAGGTCGATTTGTTTGGAATTTATTGGCCTTCGCGTGGTGAGGGTTCGTTCAGAGCTCTTCTGCCTTCAGTTACTTTATAATCTACAGTACTCATAGGAAAAAATTCGACAAAATGGCATTTAAAAGGGCTGGAAGGCACAAGGCGGGTATGGAATAAAGGTAAAAAAAGGCTTTACAGGTTATATTTTGCGTGATTATGATTATTTCCTCGATGCTCGCGTCTTTGTATCTAAACTATGCGTAATAACGCAGAGAATATATACTTTAATTGGCTAAAAGGCAATTTATTACACTGAGGTAGGCAAACGAAAAGATTTTTATCTCGAAGAAAGATTTGCTTTTATTTCTCTGAAATACGCATACGTAGAAATTTTACTGAACCCGATTCCACACACAGCTTTACGCTTTGAGCTGTTTGTGTTTTACTTGAGCATAAATTAATTTTGTCAAAGTTGTCAGTTGCGTGAAAACGCGTCTCTCTCGTTATCAGTTCAATAGTTCACAATGATTTTTATCTCTTTGGAAAGCCAAAAATACGGGCTATTTGAATTTGGAAAGCAGTTTGCAGTAACTAAGAAGAAAAACTTGAAATATTTTTGTTTGCGGTAAACCACAAATAACTCATTTAAAAATATTCACAGCGACTTGAGCTGGTACAATTTTCGCCTTTGTAAAAGTAAGACGTTTGTAACTAGCCTTTTACCCCGGTTGTGTAATAATTTTTGTCTCTCCGGAAGCTAGAAACATATCCTATTTAAATTCTGAAAGTATTATTCTTTTAAAAGGAAAATAAAACCACCATTTGCGTACGGTTACTGCTAAGTTTGAGAAACCGGAAACTGCCTAACATCGCTTCCGGTAGAAAAGTATGCAATCTTTTGAATAACTTTCCTTCTGTATAATATCACCTTGAGTCTAGATTTACACCAAAAGAAACAAGAAACAATGCAGTTTAACAAATTTAGAACGTTTTTATTCTAACAAAATGGAAAACTAAAAATTAAGTTTATGCAAGTAAACACATTAAATTTTGTGGAATGCGTGAAAAATTGTAAGACGCCTTGTATTTATCGCTTGATAATAATTTTCCTACCTATGGAAAGTTCAAGCCATGCAGTATTCGAATTCCGTATTCTTGAACAAAAATTTTATTTAGGGGAAGGAGTCACGAATCGCAAAAGCCTTTGAATCCTATTGACCGAGTAGTAGCCTAGGCACGAGTTACTGCGATGATGGTGCAATACTGAATGAAATCAACAAGGCAGTTGTTTTGATTGCGTGACGTTGTTTGTAGTTAAAGCTAGCTCAGCTTTGCAGTGGTCGAGATATCGGTTTATCGTCGAAAAAGTGGTCGACGGATCAAAGTAGCCGCTTTACACCAAATTCTTCACTTTGTGTGAAACAAATCCGAGGATTAGTCATTTGGTGTTTTGACACAGTTTGACAAGCTGTCACAAGTGTTGGAGTCTGTCTGAATCGTCTGTCACGATAACTAAAAGGCGCCTTCAACAAAAAATGAATTAATGAACGATCGACTTCAACCGCATCCTCTGCATTAATCCGGCTCGGATTGTCAAAAGGCCGCTTCTAATTCTCGCAGAATTTCTTTTTAAGCGGCAAATGTACATCCAGTAGGAAAGGAATTTATTTGAAAGCGTTTATTTTGAGCAGTATTTCACAGCACCGATGACTTAACTAAAGCTATTCGGAAGACCGTAAATGTTTTTAAACTGAACTTGTAGATTTTGGTGGCCATAAAATACAGGGGTCAGAGTCGGAAATGGCGAAATCCTTTCAAGAGAAAATGTTTAGTCAGAATTATAGGAAATGAATTTATTTGAGCGTTCCTTTTGACCCGGTTTTGAAGATAAACAATATTGACCGAGTTAGTGATGGTGCAATACCGGAAGTACTACCGGAAGTGAAATCAACCAACACAGCTCTTTTTGAGTGGCGTTGTTTGAACATACCTCAGCAGTATTGAGATATATGGTTATCGTCGAGAAAATGGTCAACGGATCAAAGACGCAGATTTATACCAAATTGTTCGCTTTCTTTGAAATTGTCAAACAAATCGAAGTGCCAGTGTTTTGTCAAGCTTCAGCTGGCGTTGGTTTCGCGCGTAGCGAATATCCATAGAATCGCTTCACTACTTTTCCGTGTTAAATTGCAAAAATAGGTTTACAGCTTAAGCCTTAACAAAAGAAAAAAGAAAAACAAGTGAGAAGGAATAGAAAAAAAAAAAGAGATCAAAGAAAAAAAAACTTCAATCAGTTGAGACTTGAACCACGGACCCCAAGCTGCCATTGCAGTATGCAAATAGCGCAGTAACCCACTAGGCCACCAAAACCTTCTCGAAACGCTTGTGCGATTTTTAAATCCTTTGTCATTCAGAGTGACGAATTGACTGTCATGCCAACTGAAAGGTGACAAAAATTGAATTACGATCAACTTGAACTTATCCTATGCATTAATCCGGCTGGGATGATCAAAAAAGGCCGCTTCTAATTCTCGCAGAATTTTTGTTTTTTTTTTCTCGTCGTTTCGTCCGTCACTGCCCGTACCCCTCTCGGCCAGAGGAAGAAACAATGACAAGTAATAAATAAACTGTTTATTCTCCGGTGACAGTACTTGGAACGCGCGACCCTCAGATCTCATCGCCATAGTCTGCACCTTATCGATTGCGCCACTTGCTCATCAGTTACCTTCACTAGAGAATTTTGTAATAATTAACGTGAGTGGTCACCAAAGTCACGAATCGTTACAGCCTTTGCAAAGAAATATTTAGCCGGAATTGAATTACTTCAATATACATTTCATAGCAAAGGAATTTAATTGAGAGCGTTTGTTTTGAGCAGTATTTCAGAACAACGATGATTGGGTATGGAATGAAGGTAAGAAAGGTGTCAGGTTTATTTTGCGTGATTATAATTATTTTCTTGATGCTCGCGTCGTTGTATCTAAACTTCGCGTAATAATGTAAACAGTATAAACTTTAATTGACTAAATGGCACCAAGAGTAGCATTACGCTTGCTTTCCCGATATTGCGTGTAAGTTATGTTTCTTGTCTGTTTCACTCGTGGGAACGGGCACTTCTGATTGGACAGATATTATAGTTTTGAAACTGTGCCCTGTTTATGGTTATTTTCGTTTCACAATGCATTTGTTTTAAACAAAATTTTGGGCATTTGTGTTTCTTTTCCGGAATGATAAATTGTAACAACGTTTAAAATAATTTATAAGCCCTATGAAATCTTAAATAAAGTCCATAACTTTCACTGAATTTACTTTACATGTAACGAGATTGTTCGTGACCCGGTTTTGAAGATAAACAAATATTGACCGAGTTAGTGATGGTGCAATACCGGAAGTACTTTTGATGGTGTAATACCGGAAGTGAAATACAGCTCTTTTGCGTGGCGTTGTTTGAACATACCTTGGTAGTATTGAGATATCGGTTATCGTCGAGAAACTGGTCAACGGATCGAAGACTCAGATTTATACCAAATGTTCGCTTTCTTTGAAATTGTCAAACAAATCGACGTGCCAGTGTTTTTTCAAGCTTCAGCTGGCCTTGGTTTCTCGCGTAGTGAATATCCAGAGAATCGGTTGAGTACTTTTCCGTGTTAAATTGCAAAATAGGTTTACAGTTTAAGCGTTGACAAAAGAAAAAAGAAAAACAAGTGAAAAGGAATAGAAAAAAAAAGAGATCAAAGAAAAAAAAACTTCACTCAGTTGAGGCTTGAACCACCGACCCTAAGCTGTCATTATAGTACGAAATGAGCGCACTGACCCACTAGGCCACCAAAGCTTCCTTACACGCGCAATTGAATTTTAAATTCTTCATCATTCGGAGTGAGGAATTGACTGTCCTGCCAACTGAAAGGTGACAAAAATTGAATTACGATCAACTTGAACTTATCCTGTGCATTAATCCGGCTCGGATGGTCAAAAAGGCCGCTTCTAATTCTCGCAGAATTTCTTGTTTTTTTTAGTTTTTTTTGTCGTGGTGTCCGCCGAGAGGCCCGTGCCCCTCTCGGCCAGAGGAAGAAACAATGACATAAGTAAAGAAATTATTTTCTAATGGCGGCGCCGCGACTGAACTCGCGACCTTCAGATCCCAATGTCGGTCCCTTATCCAATTGCGCTAAGAGATGTTACTTGCGTTACTGGAGAATTTTGTAGTAAATATAGTCATTAGGTCGGTCACGCATCGTCTCTTTAAAAGCCTTTCAATACTCAAGGGTTACAGAGGAAAGAAATGTTTTGTCAGAATTGAATTACTCCAATGTACATCCAGTAGGAAAGGAATTTATTTGAAAGCGTTTATTTTGAGTAGCATTTCACAACACAGATGACTTAACGAAAGCTATTCGGAAGACCGTAAATGTTTTTAGACTGAACTTGTAGATTTTGGTGGCCATAAAATACAGGGATCAGAGTCGGAAATGGCGAAATCCTTTCAAAAAGAAATGTTTAGTCAGAATTATAGGAAATGAATTTATTTGAGCGTTCCTTTTGACCCGGTTTTAAAGATAAACAAATATTGACCGAGTTCAGAGTGATGGTGCAATACCGGAAGTACTACCGGAAGTTAAATCAACCAACACAGCTCTTTTGCGTAGCGTTGTTTGAACATACATTAGTAGTATTGAGATTTCGGTTATCGTCGAGAAACTGGTCAACGGATCGAAGACGCAGATTTATACCAAATTGTTCGCTTTCTTTGAAATTGTCAAACAAATCGAAGTGCCAGTGTTTTGTGAAGCTTCAGCTGGCCTTGGTTTCTCGCGTAGCGAATATCCATAGAATCGGTTGAGTACTTTTCCGTGTTAAATTGCAAAATAGGGTTACAGCTTAAGGGTTGACAAAAGAAAAAAGAAAAACAAGTGAAAAGGAATAGAAAAAAAAAAAAGAGATCAAAGAAAAAAAACTTCACTTGGCGGAGGCTGGAACCACCGACCCTAAGTTGTCATTACAATGCGAAAAGAGCGTGCTAATTCCACTAGGCACCAAAGTCTTCTTAAATGCACAGTTAAATTTTAAATACTTTATCATTCCGAGTGACGAATTGACTGTCATGCCAACTGAAAGGTGACAAAAATTGAATTACGATCAACTTGAACTTATCCTGTGCATTAATCCCGCTCGGATGGTCAAAAAGGCCGCTTCTAATTCTCGCAGAATTTCTTGTTTACTTATGCCATTGTTTCTTCCTCTGGCCGAGAGGCACGGGCCTCGACGGACACCACGACAAAAAAAACTAAAAAAACAAGAATTCTGCGAGAATTAGAAGCGGCCTTTTTGACCATCCGAGCAGGATTAATGCACAGGATAAGTTCAAGTTGGTCGTAATTAAATTTTTGTCACCTTTCAGTTGGCATGACAGTCAATTCGTCACTCCGAATGATGAACAATTTAAAAATCAAACTCTCGTTATGGGGGAGTTTGGTGGCCTAGTGGGTTAGTGCGCTCATTTCGTACTCGTATGGCAGCTTGGGGTTGGTGGTGCAAGACTAATGCAAAGTAAAGTGTTTTTTTCTTTGATCTCTCTTTTTTTTCTTTTCCTTTTCTTGTTTTTCTTTTTTCTTTTCTCAACGCTTAAGCTGTAAACCTATTTTGCAATTTAACACGGAAAAGTACTCAACCGATTCTATGGATATTCGCTACGCGAGAAACCAATGCCAGCTGAAGCTTGACAAAACACTGCCACTTCGATTTGTTTGACAATTTCAAAGAAAGCGAAAATTTGCTATAAATCTGAGTCTTCGAATCCGTTGACCGGTTTCTCGACGATAACTGATATCTCAATACCACTAAGGTATGTTCAAACAACGCCACGCAAAAGAGCTGTGTTGGTTGATTAACTTCCGGTATTGTATCATCACTAGTACTTCCGTTATTGCACCATCACTAACTCGGTCAATATTTGTTTATCTTCAAAACCGGGTCACGAACAATCTCGTTACATGTAAAGTAAATTCACTGAAATGTTTTATGGACTTTCTTCAAAGTTTCATAGGCTTATGAATTATTTTAAACGTTGTTACAATTTCTGGAAAAGAACAAATACTCAAAGATTTTGGTTTAAACAACGGCATTGTGAAACGAAAATAAACATAGGCCTTACACTGTTTCGAAACTACTAAATATCTGTCCAATCAGAAAGTGCCCGTTCCCACGAGTGAAATGGGCAAAAACATATCTTGCACGCAATATTCGTGAAAGCAAGCGTAATGCTC
>JAEMWC010001094.1:245000-273941 GCA_016490735.1 Pachyseris speciosa | reverse complement strand
GCCTTTTTCATTGTTTTTTTTTTTTCCATTTCTCAAGATGTATGCCTTGGAGTTTAAGCTGCCATTCCTTTAAGGCTGGGTAATATAAATGTATGTCAATATTATTAACCCAACTCCCACATGCGCAAAAACTAAAAACAGCCTGCATAGATGATAAACAACCAATACTACTTTTATTAGTACTTCAAGAGCCTCCGACTGCCAAGAGAATTGAAGCCAAATTGTCTTCATAATTATTGTTATGGCTTTGTTCAATTTATTCATGAAGGATTTGTGGAGAAACATGTTGGCAAAGACTATCATAAACATTACAAAAAGTGCATTGGTTCTTTATCCACTACACAGGTGTACCTACATATTTTCTGTGTTGCAGGCAATGGAGCAAAAGCCAAGTATTCAATTGTGGGATTACTCAAGGTATTAAAATTCCTTTTACACTGCAATAAGTTAGAGCTCCAAAGCATGACTACACTGAAAACATAAGTAAATGAAAAGAGTTTGAATCATGAGAGCTTAGCAACGTTTCCAACCGAAAGGAAATAAAAAGTGCTCCAAAAACCAACTCTCATGGTTCAAACAGCCAAAACAGGAAAAACAAAAGGAAAGAGCTGTGGCCTTTGGCGAGGTTTTTAGTCTACTTAACTAAAAGAATAATTGCAACAAAGAAAGCATCTGGATAGTCTGAATTAGTCAGGCATGATACTTTTTTTAAAACCACAAAACCCTAGAGGAAATCAGGTTTTAGTATTGACGATCTTTCTCTATCAGCTGGAAGCCACAACAAGAAGTAAAATGCATTGCCATGGTATCACGAATCAAAAGACCCTTCCTTTGGATAGTCAGTAGATTACCTCACCAAAGACAAAGCAATTTCCAAACAAGAAAAACCGAATAAAAAAGTAAAAAGACAAAAAACTTGTCTCACTGTGCAACTGTGAAGATAAAATTCATGCGCAATTGTCATCCACTGTAATGAAGTGTTAGGTTGTCGACAGGAGTCCACAATAATAATTGCTCACACATTGCTTTCAGACAATGTTCACCAAATTCTTCTCACAAATAGACAAATTTCAGATAAATTTCACAGAGGCGGAAAAATTTAGACGGTGTAATTTTCAGGAGCAATTTATGGCAGCACAAAAAACAAGGTTGTTCTTCCTTGGAATGTTCTATGTACAAAATGATTGTGTGAAGATACACAAGTTTAATCACTGGACTTCACGAAGGCCTTGAAATTTCACTTTAAGCTCTAGTATAGCCAAGTTGTTTTCAAACTGTCAACATGTCAAAGAAGCAAGCCACTCTCGCAAGCAAGAATGCCTCACTCTGGCTTTTATGCACCAGATTAAACTGTGTATCCTAACACAACTGATTCATTTTAAGCACAATTCAACCTTTTTCAAGAACAATCAAGGAGCTGAAAACTAGTGGTTTAAGAGAACGTTTTTCACCTTGGATTAACATTTCAACTTGTTGTGAAGGCTTGAAATGTAAGGGGGTACAAGAGTGAGTAATTCAATGACATTACAAACTCCAAAAAGGAAACCAATTGTACAGGCTTGTGCAAAATTTAGAGGAATCAGAAATTGGAAGCTATTACTGCAGAAGTGTACTTGAAAGCAAAAGTGAAATTCAATCCCTGAAGACCCAAAAAGACTAATATTGTTGACCAGAAGAACAACTGCCTTACTAATGTGCCTGAGAGGACTGGTGAGCATTGCCTGATGTGGAAAGTGATCATTTTTGTCTGAAATACTACTTGCTCTGATCTTTGCAAAAGAGAAATCAAGTCAGTGAGACTGCTTAAGACACTTAACCTAAACTTTGTTTATTATGGCATGCCACAAAATTCACATGGTTTTAAGAAACCTTAAACAGTTGGTTACTTGATAAAATGGAAAAAAATCTTTTGCATCAACATTATCTCATTCTGCACATTAACAACAGATTGAAACTCAGTTCAGGATTACAAAGAGAAGGGCATGAGAAGAGATAAGAACTTTTGACAGGAAAGAAATATTTTGCCTAATAAAATGTAGACCAAACCAGAATTACTTTTACTTCAAAGAGAATTTAGAGATAGAGGACACCGAGCACCTGTAAATATACAGCCTCCACCGGTAAAAAAGCAATTATGTGAGCAATGTCCATTGTGGTCAATACAGTGTCAACTCTGGAAGCGCAATAACTGCAATCAGCATTAAAACCTTAAAACCCACCCAATAATTCAGTGTAACCCAAATAATCATGTCATCCCATGACAGTACTCTGCAGAACCAAGAGAATTAAAGCAAAAGAGGTCAAGCTCTTCTGAAAATTTATTCTTTCCACTGTCACACAAGAAATTGCCCCTATAAAAAATTGCCCAACAGAAACGGAACTGGCAGGTTCAAAAATTTGCTCCCTCCCACTCAGCGACACAGAAGCCAACTTATAGAATGGGTGTTTTCTACCAAAAATGTCTTGAGTCCTTGGTTATGCAGAGCTTGTCATCAAATAATGCAAACTGACATACCTCCTGTGTCTAATCTCCACTGAAATTCTCTCAACTAGCATAATTACAGCTACTATTTTCTACAAAAAGAAAACATGTAGCTGGAAGACACTGTGAATGTCTTTGTCTAGATGTATGGCTTTATAAATGACCCACCCTCCAGTGTGCATATTTGAAAACTTTTGGCTACAGCAAAATACTCCAAAAGAGAATTTCTTTGTCCAATCTGAATTCTACAACCCAAAACAAATTTCCTAACCTTTGTTGTTTTTTGTGAACAACAGATGTCTTTTTAAAATATAGTCACCACAAGAGGGAAAATATCAGTTCATTGTGCTGATGTTTCAGGTTAACTTCACGATTACAGGCTGTGGTTTTCACTTTCTAAAACCAATGATTTCAACAGACCACTTAATCTTGAAAACAAACTTAATGGAAGATCTTTGCACCATACATTTTAAAATCGAAGATGTGACAATAACAAAGGTTTCCAATTTGCACCAAATTCTCCAGATCTGAAAATATGAACTTCTTGGATCTCAAAATATTCTTAGGACATTTCCAGTTGACAGTAAGTTTTAGCATTGGTAGTTAATTTCTCAGCAACTTAAGTAATCACAACAAGAGCACCATGAAGTGACAACCCTTTGTGACTTTCAAGACATCAGATCCTTGCCAATTGGTTGCACACCAAGAAAAAAGTTCTCATCCCAAACCCACCACATTCCCAACCAAACAAACTAAACCCAACATACCTAAGAAGCCAAACCCAACACATCAGAATTTCATGGAGACCAGCCACAGCTAATTCTTGCATAAAAACGAATTCAGTCCTTCAAAACAGTCGGCCAAATTGACAGAAAACAACAATAAAATCTGGACATGCATGAATTGGATTGGACAATGCAAATCAGTCACAATTGCCAAACCAACCAAAAAAAAACACTGATCAACTCTTATAAGAAATCTAAGAGGCATGTCAGTTAAATGCAAACATAAATAAATCAAAGCTGGGGTAACAAATTACAATGCTTGCAAACCTTTTCATTTGAAGTTTCAAGTTTAGAGCCGAAACATCTCTCAAGCAACATGTCGCATGAATCAGTCTTAAGACCTCCAAAACAAATTTGAAATAGCTATTCTACAATTCATGGAAACCATGAAATTGCATTGTAATCTGATACCTAACAGTCACAAGAGTAAAACCAAGGAGCATATTTTTTCTTCAAGTCTGCTGCAGGTCAGTTACGTAGAATTTTTTTTTAAAGGCAGACATGACTGTCCAACAGCACACTTGGAACAAAAGTGACACCTTGTTTACACTCCTGTGAACATCCATCAAATTTGTAAGCAAAAAGAGACAGACTTCCTACCTGATGACTTGGCCGAGAAGAATCGCACTTTGAAACCTAAAAACCAAAACCAAACCAAAAATGGTTTAATTCACAGTCCCGTGCAAGAAAGATATCATCCCTCAGTTAAACATAACATTGGCTCTTACCTGATTGAAACTTTTTTCCAATCAGACCCAGTTCATTGCCACCCTCAACAGAACCCTCACTGATACTGGCCCACCAAATTTCGGGATTACCTGGAGGACCAGCTGTCAAAAGAAAAACAGCATAATGTATAAGACAATGTTATTCAAAGGTACAGCAAAAGTTCTTCCAACTGATTTTGCAAGAAATCCAGTTTTTCTGTTATTCAAAGGTACAGCAAAAGTTCTTCCAACTGATTTTGCAAGAAATCCAGTTTTTCTGTTTCAGTAAACACTCACATGAGCTGCACTGGAAGACTTTGGACTTGCACGTCAGTTTAGTAGCAGGGCAACCATTTTGTTCAGGGATCTCTGCTTGAAACAGCAAACGTGCTTCTTTACGTTCTTTCTTCCAAGTTCTTGGATCGATTCCTCTTTTTCTCAATTCCCTATCACCTTCCCAGTTTCGCAGTCTACGGATGCTTAATGAATCAAGCCTACAAACCAAATGCAGATTTATTAGCCACCAAGGAAACCAGTTACCAAATACAAGATGCTGGAGACAACATCACACTGATTGAACAGTAAGGTTACTTACACAGCAGTCATGTTTGAATCAGGGCCAACCATAACTTGAACGGCTGGTACCCCCCCAGGTAGTGTCGTCTCTTTACAGGGCACCTTAGTAGAACCTGGTCCATGAATGGAATGGTAATGTGGCACACCACCGCTGGTGGTCAGATGGACAGTAATCCACATGGCATCACTGTATCCAGTAACCTAAAGGGAAAGAAAAGACTTATCAAACATGGCATAAATACCACAGCACATATAACTAAAAGATTCTGCCATGAGCCAACCAAACATAAAAACCTCCCACAAACAACACTGTCCACACCCTGACAAAACACTAAAGACAATCTGGACAGCTGGGCAACTTTTGACTTCCCACCCGAGACAAAATGTGAAGTAAGTAGCAGAATGTTACAGCAAGATAGCCTAAAATATTACATTGCAAACTGAACTGCATTGCTTCAGACATGCAATATTATGGGTATGGAACTTAAAAGAAAACAAAATGGGTTCAAATGACCATGTTACCTTCACAGTTGGAAAGGTGTTTTCTTGGGATCCATGAATTGGACCTCTACAACCTTCACTTTCATATCTTGCTCTGTAGTTCTAAAATAGAAGTAAAAGCAAATCCATCAATATTGAATAACATAATGGTATATCTAAATGCCATCAAGTTTTCAAAAAACTTTACACCAACCACAATAAAGAGAAATAAACATTACAAAGCATCAGAAACTAAAACTAAATCAACAGCACCACAAATCATCTAAACCCCTTTCATAAGCCACCATTAAATTTTTAAAGTAACAACCCTCATTACCTTCGAAATAACAGGGACTTGTTACTTTCGGGGAGCAAGCTTCTAAAGTTGAGCTCTTTTACCAAAAATAAAAGAGAAATTCCTTGTTCTAGTATCATGTTGCTGCCACATGGGTGGGGCTCTTCATGTCTCAACCCTGTTATCTGTGGTCTGCACAAGTTGTTCAAGTATTTCTCCCAGTTCTTTTCTGAGCCCTTCACCTCCTTTCTTGACACTGATTTCATAGAAACAAGGAATCTCTATTGCTCCTTTTTAGGCATTTGGGGCTTACTACTTTCAGGATTTATTAGCAGCTACTATTTTTTTGAAATTACTTTCAGGGGGTGCACTACTTTTGGGAGTCGCTACTTTTAAAATTTTCCATATACCACACAGTTAAGGTGAATACCAGTTACTACAAAATCTTGTTCAAACCAAAGTTACCTCTTCAGGTTCTTCAATAATCACAATCTTTGGTTCATCAGACTTCTTAGAGTTCCTCGCTGCTTTATTCCTTGCTTTTGACTGAGAAGCCACTGGAGGAGAGTTGCTGACTTTGGTAGCAACAGCTCTTGAAGTCAGCTGGCTGGATACAGATATGGGATGAGTTGCAGCCAAAGTAGCAGCTTGACTTGCTTGAATGGTCATTGGACAACTGTGGGAAACAGCTGTTGGTGCTGCTATGGTCTGGATGCCTGCCAGAAGATTGAAACTGGTCAAGTTAGCTTGTACTTGCAATGGCTGTGATGCAGACTGATCCACAGAAGTTGACAATGCAGACATCCTGGTTTCGTCAAGCAGCTTGTTCAGTTCTTCCAAGACAGTACTGTCTTTTGAAGTTTTTCTAGTGCTCTTCCATCTCTTTGTACTACCATTTCCATTCTCCAGGGCTTGATTCAGGGAATTCAAAGGAGAAGATGGATTTTCCCTTTTTACAGTAAAACCACCATCAGCTATGTGGCTGAAAGAAACATTTGGATCTTCCATATCACTGCCATCCTCAATACCAGACTCTGAAGATAACGAGGAGCATTGAGGTGAAGAAGAAGCTGAGGAAGGTGATACCGGACAAGATATATCAGAATCATCTGGTGACAATGGCTCCAGACTGGGAAATCCCAGTGAAGGGTCCAAGATAGGTATATCCATTGGAAAATCCACTCCCTCCATTGTTGTAACAAAATCTGAAACATAGCAACAAGCAAAATGTAGGGATGAAAACATGACAGGACTATTTCTCTCAGAACTGCAAGGCTTGTAATAAAAAAAAAACTTGAGGAAATGATTGTTAAAACACTGGGTTAATGCTAACACACAATCCTTTTGCAGCCACTGCCACTGAACAACCACAAGGGAATCACGATGTTAAGGGTGATCATACAAATGTATTACAGGTGTGCAGCCTGCTCAGAAGTCAGTCACAGCCTGAAGCCTGATTTACTCCAATTTATGCTTGGTTCCAGCTGAAAATGTTCAAACTCAACAGAACCCAACTGCACTCAATGATTTGACTAGGCTCAATTTGGTTTAAAAAGAAACAAACCCAATCAAACATTTAAATCAATCCAAAAAGCCTTCTTTTGCCAAATGAAGAAAGCATAACCAACACTCACTACAAAGCAAATAGTTCACAGCAACTTTCAAAAGAAAACATTTTCCAATCAGGTGTTGAAAGAGCTTTTGTTGCCAATGTACACTATTAAATTTCAAACATTTGCCAGATCATTGATCACTCAAAAAGCTATTGAGATCCTGTTGTGATATTAACATTATTAGTTTCAAAAACTATCCAGCCAATCACATGGTTGTGGAAAGCACATTTTTACTAACTGCAAAACTAAAAGTAGCACACTTTTCTCAACACCCTTATTTCATAGAACACACATTTTTCTTAATTGACATTCGATCCATACATAAAGAGAAGGGGGCAAAGTGCAACGAATTCCAGCTTAAGTGTTCTTGCTCAATAGTGCAATTAAATACACAGGAATTATGCTTAAGTATGCAAATGAATAATAACATGCTGTGCAGAAGAGCCCACGAGGTCAAAACAAAACTCACGAGGCTTAAAAGTGGTTTCAACCTGACTTCTATAAGCTTCAGTAGGCTTGCCTTTATGAAGCAAAGTTCAGAAAAAATAACATAAGCTTATGTCGTGAATTCAGTTTCGCTGCGATCAAAATCAAGATGTCTCAGATTTAAAACAACCAAATGAAGTGTAACAAATAACTTACCGGTTGGTTGGGAGGGACTGAAAAGTCCTATTTCCTTATCTTGGGTTTCAGGCGTAAAATGATCTGCAAACGAACGCAAAGCAGATTTCAACACAAGATTAAAATCCCTCCTCTAAAAATGACGTACCGCGGGGTCCAAAGTTCACACCGGCCTATTATAAAAATAGAATACCAAAAGTACAAATTGTACAATTTCTTCTTGCTCTCTGAAAACTGACCCTTGAACTTTTATTTTCGGTTGTTCTGCTCCGAAGGAAGCAGAAGGTCGCTGTTGTTCGCACATGCCTCACCAAAAATATTACTTACACTTTGATAACACATCTTAACGTTCTAACTATTACTGCAAGAAAAGATCCACATCGACAAAGTCTTCCTTTACACCTGTTTATCGAGTTTACAACTGCCATGTGTTTAACATCACCGTCTCGTGCAAACGTTTTGCTAAATATGAAAACAATTCAATTTTGAACTAGCTTTGAAGTTGCAATGGCTCCGGTCATGCACAGAACGGGCTAAGGAAAACAAACTGAAAGAGCACAGAAAACGTCATTTGCTGTCACCATGTATTCACAAGAAGTAACTGACAGCTTTTCTGACAGGAAGAGCTAAAAAGAGTGGTGAACACACAAAAAGCAATGTTGAAGATAAATATGCATGAACCTTGGCGACAAACCATGTGATTATTATATTTCCAACTTTGCTTTGCCCGAATACTAGCTACGTTCACCAAGACGGGCCGATACAGAACACTGCCTAACATTACAACTACGAATATGACTTTCATTCTCAAGATTCCACTCGAAAAGAGAAAATGTAAACTGGCGGTAAACCCATGCGATTCACATACATGTACCAGCTACGTTACCTGTTTCGAAGGGATTTGTCTCCTTGAATTCCATATTAAGCGCTAGTAAATCAGCCCAGTTTTGAAACTATTAGATAAATACCTATCTCTTGTGATTCAAAATGGAACGGGAAGAGAAGAAACGCCGAAACAGAAGGAATAAAGTTGATTTTATGTAGTCAAAGACAACACCAACCTCCACTACGCCTTCTTTTCTTGCTAATGAAGCTCGCATGGCATCCAGGGAGTTATCAATCAACTGTAGCTCCGCCTATTGGTGGCTCACACCATGACATCATTCTGCATCCATATTTGGAAGTGTAGAGCACATGGCTCGCAATCTGTCATTTTCTTTCAATTTGTTTTCTCTTCTCTCCGCCAATGACATTTTGCATTTTTTATCAAGGATTTGTATCTTTTAAAAGCATGATATTTTGTTTTGACTAAATTCCGAGCGCATCTGTACAAAATATACAATTTGTAATTATTTTAATGGTATTCGATGCCGCTGTTTTCGAAACAATATAATACACACATCACCCGATTTCGAGAGGAAAGCGAAATTACCGAGAGAGAAAAAAGTGAGCTCAGTGAGACGAAACGAATAGTGATTTGTTGATACGATTGAAATATCCAGGTGCTGAAGGAAATCCAATTTTTGGGTGCTTTCCTTCCCAGCGGCGAGGCGATGTCTAATTAACTTTTCCACCCTTGAATTTGAAGAGATTTGATTTTGAGAACACTTCGGGAGAAATACTGAACGACAGCGGGGATCGAAGAGAACAGATTTCTTGGATACGTGCGCAAAAAAAAAACACAGTACAGACTTGGGCAACCTACCAATTTATTTCACGTAAATATTAAACAGGTACCAAATGCGTCGGTAAAATATAGAACTAATATCTTTCCGCTATTCCACACTCAATAACAATGACCAGTTTTTCGCAAATATAGATCTACATTTCCTGTAGTCAGACAACCGGGATTACAGATCCATTATCAAGCGCGCTCGGGCAAGACTCTTCAGAGCAAAAGTAGCAGGTATCTGGGATTACATACGGTAACTTACAACCTTTGGTATTTGGAGAACAATGGAGCCTTGTTTTTCAATCTCCTCGCGTCGCCTGACTATCCCATGCGATTGTCGGCAATTCTTGGGTGCTGAATACAACTTCAAAATGGAAATATTTTAATTTGATAGCTAAAATCATTGTGAATAATTCACATCACGCGCGACCACTCATCCTTGTCTGACAGGCGCATGCAAATTTCCTCATACACCCTTGGACCTGAGACGCTCACAATGAAACAAAAGCCCATTGCGAATATTCAAGAATTTTCGCTCTTATTTCTATCAGCGTTCGCCGAATATCGGCTAATCGGCATTGCAGCGCTACATTAGCCAAAAAAACATCATGTTAAGAGAGTTTACAGTCGAATTGCAGCGCTAAGGCGAGAAAATCCATACCTAGAACGGTGATGAACCTCGTAAGAGCCGCCGTCTCATCCGCTCCACTCGTTCGTTTTACCTGTGGCCAGTTTGTCTCACAAATCATGGTCTAACGTCCCAAAGGCAACTTTCAAACTTGATTTGGACCTTCTTCAAACCGGTTGCTAACACTGGCGGGGGAAAGTTTCCTTCGAAGCAAACTCGTTTAACCGGTTTCGATTTCGTACAAGGCAAAAGCTATCGTCCGCAAACCCGCGTTGAACTGGTTTGATAATTTATTCAGTTTCTCACACCCTTTGCGGGTGTTATAGCCTCCTGTTTCCTGTCAGCTCGTGATTGGCTGGTAATGACAGCTGCTCTTCAAATAGGTCTTTGTTTCCATGGCCCGTAACTTAATCATGAGCAAGGTTTCTATTTTGGGTTAATTTTATCTTACGTAATGCTTGAAACACGAAACTGGGGCTAATACCGGTTTGACGTACACCAGCACACTTAGACCAACCAACCAAACCGGTTTTTTTTACATGACATCGATGAATTTGTTTGTTCGTTTGTTTTTCTTGTGCAAGAACGCAGAAACAAGCTTTACTTCCAGGTAAAGATAGTGACCTTCTTGGCAAGCTTTTAACCTCATCCTGCAAAGTTTAGAACCAAAATTGCTATGTTTTTTTCTCGCGGCTGCTGGACACTTTTTATTTGAAAGAGACCTTTTGGAAACAAAAGTTTATTCGCATGAAAGAAAGAAAAACCGCAAATACGTCACAAGACAAATGTTTAAAATTGTACCTAGAGCACTCAAGTCTGTTTACATTTTTGGTTCCTTTGAGATGTAGCAAAACGGCAAAACGCTAACCGTTAGAGGTTACAGTCCAAAGATTTACGCTGGATGAAAGCTGCAATCGCTTGTATTTGCTATGATTCGCAAAAAGTCTACATTGCACTATCTCTTGGAAGTTCCAAGAGGACAAATAACAATAAGACTCAGAGCTGCAAAAGACCGGAACGTGTTACATGTATCTTCCCATGCCTCGTGGCGGTTAGATTATTCAGTTAGGCAAGCCGATCGCGTTTTGCATTTTGTGTAAACACGAAAGCAAGGCCAGCTTTCAATTCGGATCGTACCTACTTGTTGCATGAGCCGAATACAATGAAATTACTTCGATAAACAGAACATTTCTCTTTTTCCATTTTAATGTTAAAAGATGCGTTCCTTTAAAAATCTGGGTCAAATCCAAAAACGAATTCGCCATCAAGTATTTTTGGATTTGCGGTTTGGCACACCATGCACATAAATATGTGTTTATCCCGTTCAAGCAGCATAAGCAAAATTCTTCGATCCTTTCTTCTCCTCGATCATTAAACGATGGCCCGAGGTATCACTGACAATGAATTCCCACTTTTTTCGCTTCCTTTTTTAATCTCAAATCTTCACATTCTCAATTGATCTATAGAATCTTTTGTCGGAATGGATTCAAGGACTCTGAAGTCTCTTTTGCAAATGCTCAGAAGAACAGAAAAACTAATTACAATTTTAGCAAACGAGGTAAACACTCATTGCGCGTTTAATGACGTGCGTGGTCACGCACGTGACATTGATTGCGTGCTCGTGCGTGACGGTTGCTTCCGTTCGTGTTCGTGTTAACAAGTTCCGTGAAACTGTTGAGTCATCGCACTAAAATCTCCGCGAACTGTGCATCGCCAAAGGTATGGCTCGGTTTATTTTACACCACTTGCAAATTTTTCCATCTAGGTTGGGGAGTCAAAAGAGCAAGAGTACAAAAGTTGCTGATTTTCAAGCAACGTTAAAATTTTACCTGTGAGCAACATAGAAGTGAATTTATCATTACCAGTGAATTAAAAATCATTCATATCTCACCTTCTGAAACGAAACTGTTCAGAATGTGCTCCGCTGTTTTAATGGCGCATTCAACATTTTCCCTGTATTCACATAAGTTGTAGTCGGCCCAGTCCTGGTTTAGAGCTGGAGAGCAAACATTGAAATGCAAGGTCCGCGTAAATTTTCGCAAAGTTAAATCAAGAAGATTCTTACCTATATCGATAAAATCGACTGGAGTTATTAATTCTTGCCATGCTGAGACCTGTGGTGGGATCGGCGGAAAAATTTCGGCGCGAATCATGGCCCTTCACTTTAAAACTTGTTTTGAAATGTTCTCAAACCGGTTTGAAGGTCCGAGAGATGAAAAGTTTTTTTTCGTAGTGAACACGTTTGACTGGTTTGACTAGATGAACAGGTCTAAAACTCGGTTTATATAACTTTCACCTTCCTGCTAACAGCCGATTGGCTGATAATGCCATCTTATAATATAAATTAGGGAATTTCCCCGTTGCGCAGCAAGAAATTGCAGTGTTGTGGTGTAAAAGCTTGAAAGAGCATGCGCGCGGTTTCTATTTTTGATTTCATTTGAAAACAGGAAAATTACCGGTTTGACGTTCGTTGGGTGGCTGCCAAATCAAACGAATGGACCTTTTCACTAAATTGCGCTGTATTGGGCTAAGTTGGCATTGTTTTCTGTTTCTAAACATGTAACAGGAACACAACGGTTTGACGTTTAAGGTTTTGCTTACATGATTGATTTTTAACTAAAGCTGTGGAATCCAGCACGTTTAAATTTTGACGTTGCCAGCTATATAGTGAAATAGTGGCAGCTAGTTTTAACTGAAGAGGAGGTTATGATAATTTTGGTATGATTTTTGCAAATAAAAGCCTTCAAAATTCAAAGATAAACTTTTCGGACTCTTATAATGTAGTGACATGTCTTAATCTAGCGATACAAAACAACAAACGTGAGTTTCCGTCATCCGTGAAACGCCGAACGAAACGAAACGCGTGGCCTGTGGTGCGTGCATAGAAAGCGCATTGACGTTTAGCATGACAGTTCATTTTTATCTTGCCCTTGTTCAGTATTTTCGAATCATTAATTCTGGGTTGAGAATCCCAAAAATGACAATAACAATAGTAAAATGTCATTAATTGCGATGAGGCGGTCCAATCCGAACTGGATGTTTACTAGCAAAGTTGTTTCCATGTTGTAATCGAACAAAAATAGAATCTATAATTTGAGATGGAAAATGTCAGCTGCTGACGATGCCTCTGTACACATCATAAAGTAAATATTACAGAACACGTAGAAAAAGCCCCATCGGTACAGTATAAAAAAATCAGCTGGGCACCAGAAATTTTCAAGGTTTTCTTAAAACTCTGTCGCAGATTTCCATGATAGACGGCCAGCGCAAAAGTATAGATTTGGAAGGTTCAAATTATCCATATCCTGGCCTTAGTGTGCATTATCACTGTTACACCTGTTCCTGATATTATGCCGAAAGCTTAACTTACAGTTAAATTCTATTAATCAATACGTTAAAGTTTCAGTTGCATTCAAAACGCAGATCAATTTGCAGTAAAGCCGACCCGGCGAATCTGTCTACATGCTCTAAACCACGCTTGTTCGCCGCTCAAAGTAGACTGTTTTATCAGCTGTTTATGTGGTTTTTGATTCGATATTGGCCTGACTGACTTCGATTTTTGTCAGGTTTTGCCGGGTGGCTACTGTATGACCCAGTGCGTTTGCACAATTTGAATCTACCTAAGTACTACTTTATAGCTGAATTCTTGCGTCACCGGAGACCACCTTGTGTATTTTGACGTAATACCACTTGAGTTCTAAGTCAGATACAAGCAAGCGTGCCTGAAAGTGATTGAAACCAAATTAAGTGGGTCACTTTTGTCTTTAAACAGCACATACGTTTTAACTGGACGGTTCAAATTGCAACGTTGGCATGGCTACACGGTTTGTATAAAGTGCTCGTAATCCCAAATCGGTCTTCTTGTCTTTACGCTCAAATGATCTCTCTTCATATCTTTTATGAGTCATTCTTTCTGCGCTGATTTTTCTCTTCGCTGCTATAGTACCTGTCACGTCTTTTTCCATGTGCTCAGAAATTTTACCCCGACCTAAAAGCTATCCTCTTCATCCAGAGTTAAGCGTTTTTGTTGCATGACATCAGTTTTCAGTCCAGACGCTCAACAGATGACTCGACGACATAGGAGGCCTTCCAAGAGGTAGAAGCGACAAGCGACATGGCTTCGAAAACACTCGACAATCGTCTCGCAAAACACCGACAACCGACAGAAATTGGCAGAAAATGCGCGACAGTTTGCGACAGCGACAATTCACTTTCCATTCCTCTTTGCTTTCTTTGCGACAGCGACATTTGTCCCTAACAAAACAAGCGACAGACGGAGTCGTAAACGAGCGGCAAAGCGACACCAGACCATCCCTTGGAAGGCCTCATATAGTTCAGTCATAAGCGTGAGCGAACTGAGTTACAACGCACTAGCATCTTTGCCATGCAATGAAAATGCAAAGAGAAAATTCGAGAACCCGGCTGACTTATGCCTGAGAAGAACTTCTTCTTCATTTTTTACTGATAAGCTGGTCTTGGTTATTCACGAACTATTCAGCGAGTCACTTGAAAATAAAGAAGACTGGACTTGTCATTGTTGTGTTTCTTCAACAAAGTGTCACTGCAAGAAAGTTCAGTAAAATGGCTGCTTAGTCTCAATCGTGCCAGCGGATTTATTTTGCATGGTTATGAAAAGGGCGATTCTTTGGGGACCTCAGTTGAATGGTGACAGACTGATCTGTGTTACTGGACCGCAATGAAACTAACTCTATCTCCCTTTAGCAGTAATCTCAGTATTGTTTCAGGTACGTATAGGAAGAACCGTTCATATCCTGTCGAAAAACCTTAATGTACCTTAAAATCGCCGGATTTTTCTAGAATGGAACCTTCTACGCTAGAGAACAATTCGAATTTCTAGAATTCCTTAACTGTTGTCAACCCACGCAGTTCCCACAAACTGAACGCCTGGAAATAAACCATTCAATATTGATTGATGTAGATGTAAGCATGCTTCTCTTTTTAAATGCTTTAAAATGGCAAGTTTGTAAGGCCAGACTGGATGAGGACCAACTATGTTTTCAAGCGCTTCAATTCAGACCTCCATGATAATGACGATAATTCCGTTAACAGCTCAGCTATACATTAAAAGTTAATACGTGGGAATGGTATGCAGCTCATGCAACGTGTGTCGGTTGGTAATAATGAATCCTGTTCAATTTAATTTCCTTTAAGATCACTTGTGGTGTACCAAAAGGCCGGGGCAACCCACGGCCTTTCATGGGTGATTCAGTTTTTAGTATTGATTATACGACCGACCTACACGCATTCAACTGGTGTTTTTGCTGACATTCCGACAAGAACATCAGTGTTTGTCATGTCTCCAAAACGGTTCGACTCTTGACGAAGGATTCCGTTGGCCGAACTCTGCTTTTAATTTGCCAGCACAGCCGAAGACGTGTGTAAAACCTACGTAGAGAGTACTTATATCTGTCTTGACTAGCATCTTTAATTGAAAATGGAAAAAAATATGAAGAAGGCTTCTTTAGTAATAAAATTCAATCAAGTTGTACAACAACCAAAGTTAAAAGCTGAATAATGTTCTTTTCCAATCTGCGTGCATTCAAGCTTGGTTTTCTTTGTGGTAGTCAGAGGGAGTATTTACGTAAAACTTAAATGTATCGTTCAAGTGGAAAGCTTACATATCGTCACTGGAGTTAAGACATCCGCTCCGTAATACCACCGAGTTCGTTTGTCTTGTCGGTGTGATCTCTTGTTCCTCATTCCTTTATCTTTCTGTATGCGGGGTGTCGCTTAGCGACACTAGCTTAACTTTTCTGGAATATTACTGGATTAACAGTGAGAAATCAGAAAAATTTCGATCGAAAAATAACAAGTGCACGTTTTTTTCTTTTTTTACAGCTATTTTTCAGTACAAAGAGAGGCAAGAAGAATCGAATTTTCGCGAAATGGAATTGCTTTGCTGCGAGTGTGCATGCCAAAAATTAACTAAGTTAACGCTATCCTTTTCCTACTTCTCAAGTTGCTAGAGAGTTAGTCACTCATTCTCCATTATTTCTTCCAAAGCAAAATACGAGCTCGATGTTTTCTCAGTTTGCTTGTAGCAGATACTGACAATGAAGATCTCTGGCGTGGCTTCGTTTCCCTGGAGAGGAATATGCAGTTCAAGAAACACTCGGCAATCACTCGGCAATCACTCGGCATTGCTTTAATGGCCAAAAAAATTACTTCGTCAGCAGCGCTACTTGTTTGTGCTCGAGAGTTCATGGACAGCACACAAAGTACCACGCTGGAGTTACTGAACGGTGAAGAGAACCACCATTCAGTGGAAGCCTTACTGATTCGGAAACATTTCAAATGTTCATTAGAGTTTGCCTATAAGAGGGGAAACTGAGAATATCTTTCTTCAGTTTTTCTGAACAAATACTATTTATCGTTATCGAGTTGTATCACAAGATTGCTATTTTTCCAAAGCGACCTGAAAACAGTCTTCTATTATTATTTGAATACAGTATGTCTTATGTATTTTTACACTCCCAACTGCTGGTGTGACTTAAGATATGTCTTTTTATCTTAGGAGGAATAAAGATTGATTGAATTGAATTGATTGAACAGTAGTTACTTTTTTCCTAATCTATTTCGAGTTACACGAAGCCCACCCAAGAGAAGGCTCAAATTCGGTCAGGGAGTGGCATTTAGCTCACTGGAATTCCAACGAACCCTTGAGAAATTGAGATCTTTGTTTGTTGCCGTCTTAGGCCATTCAATAAAGTTGGATATACAAGTTTTATGTATGTATACTACAGCCACCAGGAAAACGATAAGCAAAAGGCTTTAGTCTGAACCAAAATTTAAAATCACCAGGAGATTTTGCTAGCCTACCGAGTAAAGCCAGTGCCGAAAACGTTTGCTCTATACCTTCATGCACTGTTCAGTGTTCTGAATCTTGAGTCTATGAAATACTGAAGTTTAACCATCACAAAGTGAGAGCTATTCCTATGGTGCTTCAGTTGAAGTCGTTCATGACGCTTGCATGATATAGATGGATCTCCCAGAGCCTTCATTTGTAGTCTGTGTATGCATAGATCTCTAGAATGACCTTGCAGCATTTAGCATTTAAACGGTGGTTTAAGCTCAAGAGTGAAGTAAAAGCTAACATATTGAATTGCTACATATAGTGAGGAGCACTTTCCTGTATTGAATGCTCTCTGTAACGGTGCTACACAATTTCTGAGGACAGAATCTTACAACTAGGGATGGCGGCCACCATTTCATAACGTTTACGTGTCAGCTAGTGATTCATGCGAGCAGTACTCTCTTATTGCACTTGTTACAGTATTGTTCTGCGCGCGATGGTCATTTCTAATCTTTTAATCGGATACACAAAGAGGTGACTATTCGAATGAAATTTCTGTGAAACCATATTCTGGTCAACACCGTTTATCATTTGCGATTATTGTAGCAGTGCATCGAAGGTCACGGTTTTCGTCTTCTTCGTTTTTCAGAGAAGAGTTGTGATGTATGGGGATCATTCAAATGTTGGTTAAACACTGCAGTTTATGATGCGTTATGATGCTGTAAAGGCTGGTTTTCCACTGCGATACCGTCCTATGAACGAGAAGTTTATTAAACAGGGGCACCCAACGACGAGTTTCGGTAGATATCTGTTCGGTGGAGGGTAATTCGCCTTGGGATTTCGGCGTCGATTAAAGAGTACACTCGGATTTTCGTAACTAAAACGTGGCCTAAAAGACTCGCAATTGGGAAATCATAGCCCCTGAGGGTTTCGGAAAGGTCGTAATTGCTGTTTTTGACAGCCAAAAACGTCAGCTAGCATTTTCGGAAAGAAATTAGTTCCCTAGAAAGCTTGTGAAAAGTTCATTTCAGCTTGCATTTTCTAACAGGAAGATTTTGTTCCCTAAATTTTTCGGGCAATTAAACTTTCAGCTAGGGAATCCGAACAGATGAACTTCTTCTAGGTTATGAAAACATCACTTTAAACAGACTTCAAACACCATAAGGTATTTAAAAATGCCTTTCTACAGCTTTTGGTTGATTTGGCTCGTTGGGTGCCCCTGATTAAAGTCCCCTAACTACAGTCTTCCTTACCGACTGATCATTCTACTTGCAAACAGTGATTTGATCCTGCTTTCCTATGGAGTTGTTCATGAGCCATGTGTCAACTATAAGTCAGGTTTGTAGAACTGGATACGCTTTCAGACATTTCAGCTTCTATTTTTAAGGCTACAACATTTTTTAATCTCGAGGATTTAAATTAAGGTGTAAGTTGCCAAAACCACTCTCCTAATGGACTGACACAATGCTGGTGAACTTGCAGCGTCAACAATTTTAGTCTCAATACTACTCCAGTCGTGATAGCCGAGAGTTAATTGATAGTAGAATCAACCTATGATGTTGGACAGAAATTGAAATAGTGACCAGTGCAGGGTAAAAAAGTTCATCACAAGTGCTAACTAGGATCAGAAAAGTAGTGGAACATTGTTTGGATCCGAAACCGATCAGCCATCTTTTCTTTGCCTCAAATCTATCAGACTGAATGTCAATCGACTGCCTTCTTGAACACTGCCAGTACCGGGATGTCAAACTAAAGTATTCAACCTGTCAGTATGATCTCTTCTCTGATGACTGTTATTATGTACCAGCAAGTAAATTTCGCCTTACATTGTCCAAAAGAAAGGAAACGATTATTTTCGGTGATGTCAGTCAGAGCACCATGATGTTGGTTGAGTGAAACAGGACTCACTTGTCAGCTGTTACGAGCAGGCGGCGGAGACCATTCATATCAGTTCCTGTTTCTGCAAATATTTGCCGTGAAATGCTCGATATAAACCGTTTTACAACATCGCAGAGGAAGCATAAGCATTCAAGTCTTCCTAATTTATAAATTTGACCTTGATGACTCTAGCTGCGTAAGGAACAAACCGTTGATTTAAGCATCTCGTTATACTCACTGAGATGAAGGGGTTAGCTCCCGGTCGTCATTCAGCGTTAGATGTTGAGCTTAGCAAAATCGGTGTAGTAACTTTTCTGCTAAAACCTCGTTGACTAATTACTATTTTGCATGCATTACATGGAAAGAACAGCTCACCTGCTGGAAGGAAATTGAGAAAGTGCTGCACAATTTTTATGGCGCAGTCGACGTTTTCTCCATAAACTGGGGAATCGGGTCCGTTGAGGGTTGAACTGGGTCTTTGGGAGGTCATGATGTAGCCAATCCTATCCTGCTTTGGTCTTGTCTTGAAGCTTGTGCCTTGACTTGTCTTCCTGCTTGGGCCTTGTCTTGAAGCTTGTGCCAGTAGACTTGTCTTCCTGCTTGGGTCTTGTCTTGAAGCTTGTGCCTGTAGACTTGAATTTCTGTTTGGGACTTGTATTGCAACTTGTGTCCTTAGGCTTGTCTTCCTGCTTGGGTCTCGTCTTGCAGCTTGTCCCTTTTCGTATCTTCCTGCGTAGTAAGATCTTGATGCTTGACTCTTGCTCCGTTCCACAGTAATCATTGTGTGAATCCTGTGCCTCATTGAGTTTCTTCTTTATTGGTTTAGCTTTTATGATGGCTCTTTGTGGATCTCAACTGAACTGTTACAATGTCTTCCTGCCTTTAAGTCTTCCTGCTTTTTGCTTCCAATGCCAGTGTCCTATATTGTAGCTTTAGGCCAGTTCTGTTGTTTGTGCACTTAAGCGCGGTCCTTGAATTCCTTTGGTTTAAAGGACCAACTTGATTCAGTTAAGATCTTTTCCAGTTTCTACTTGTTCCTTTCAGTTGGCTGTCCTCTTGCTGAAAACGTTTGTCAAAGCTTAGCACATCCACCAGGGCCGTGCTAAAGTACTCTTCTCAGCAAAACAACTTGTTTGTGCACAAAGATTTCGCTAGTGTAAAACTTGACAGCGGCGACCTTTCGCTCGTCGAGGTTCTTTTCATTCAGTTTAACTCGTGGAGATGGTGTTTTCAGTGTTTGGTTCCGAATTTGTCTCCCTCTCTCTGCATTAACTTGTCGTTTTGGATGTTTCTCCTGTAAGTCGTTTGAAGTTACTTCTTCTGTTCGATTGTTTGAGCCTTAAATGCAACTTCGTTTAGTCCCTGGTCCAGTATTGTTAACTAACTATATAACAAACCAGTTAACGAACTCGGAACCCCATTGGTCAGCGGCCTAACCAAAACAAAACCATATTGTCAACTAACAATGTCTTGTTTGAGGTCACAATGACTGTGCAAAGTGTAACACAATGAGCGCCTGAAAGACAGTTCCAGCAAATGTTACGTTAATAAACGATATAAATGGCCGTGTGATAAGTGTATTCTTCCTGTAATATTAACGGGAACAAAACAAAAGCTGAAATGGCCTGTTTAAGCAAAGGGCCTACTCCACTGCACGAAACTAATCGCTTCCGTTGAATTTAGAAATCTCAAATTGGCAGATTTTGCTAAGTTGGTTCTTATTTGATAATCTATATGTAATGGACGGAGTTTCAAAATCTTCATGGTCAAGTTTAAGCGCAAAATCGCGAAATCCCTGGTTCAAGAAAAATGCAGGAAGTCTTAGATATTTAAAGACATGATCGATCCCTTTTTTGAGTCCGCAAACTGTTGGAATATAGATAATTTAAATAATTTCCCTGTTTCGTTGGCTTACAACTTTAATTTGCGGTTTGAATGGTATTTTATCAGTATCCAAGGCAACCAGGCTAAAATTACATGAAATTTAGTCTGACCAACACTTTATGCCCTGATAATTAATTTATTACCTGATATTGCACATGACCTTGATGATGAAATAATTGTAACAGGAACAGGCTAGTAGTTTCTATTCGGAAACCTATCAAAACCTCTCTCATAAAGTTGCAAAAACGTAGCGAAAATTTACAAAGTTCCCTGTGCAGTGCAAAAGGATGGCAACCTGGCTACTAATTTGTTACCACTGGCCCAACATAAAATGTTTAGTTGTTTAAAAACCCTGAAAATAGGTCTTCTTGGTTTTCAAGTTCTTTTCTCATTTTGAACTGTGATCTTCATTTCATAGTGAATGCCTCACACACACATCATTACGTAAACGAATGACATAATTGTCGATGCAAACAAGTGGTGCCCTATTTATCCCGCTCGATTTACAGAAAACATGTTAGAACTGTGAAAACTCTAAAAGGAAACAACCTTTAAGTAACTTTTCGGTGATCTTCAAGTCTGAAATATTTTAAGCTGATGATAAGTCGCATTGGAGAAAAAAGTCCTTGAAATTTGAAAATGTTTGGTATTTATTGTGTCTGGGAGTCAACGTTGTGGAACGGTTCTATACCGAGTTAGAACTTCCGGCGTTATACCGTTTCATATCATCACGAAAGTTATCTTCCCATAACATGAAAACAAATGAATAAAACTTAAAGAAATTTAAATCGAGTACTTATTCGCCTTGTACTGAAGCCCTCTATGGAGCAGTTAATTTTCTGTAGAGATGAGCCGTGGGTGTAAGCATGGTTTGACCACTTGCACAACAACAATCTTGTATAGATCAAGATTTTCAACTTACTTTCCGCATTCGTGCACACGAGCGATATGCGTAGTTGAAACCGGAATTTATCCATCAATAACGGCAAGAACACACATCTCTGATACTAATTGTTTCAAGATTTCACTGAACTATTTTCAGGGTCTTTATAGAAAGCAAGTATTTTTCAGCTATATACTTGTCTTGAAATACCGAAAGCGCTTACCAGTAAACTTCAGTGAAATTTAAAAATGTGCAATGAATTAGTTACAACCTTCGTTAGAGTTTTACAAGTGTGAATAAGAACGGAGCCAGTGCTGTGCATGTACGACTGATGCCAATAAATGCTGTTTAACTGTACTTTCAGAAGCCATTTTCTTGTTTCTCAACAGTTATATCTGCGCAAAATGAAATCTGCGATCAGTTCAAGTTTGTCAAATTTTGATATTGAGCTATACGAAGTACCTATAAAGAGAGCGAATTTAAAAATTGAGTGATTAACACAAAAATGCCGGTGTTTTTGAAAAGCTTTTGTTTCAAGTTAACCCTTTTTCATGACGTTTTATTCCCGCGGCGAACATTTTACGGAAAGTCATCCATTTTATGCCTCAACGAACACTGGTCATTTTCAGCGCAACGCTGCGTCTACTGGACTGTAGGCATGACAAACAGTATCAACGGAAGGTACTTACCCCTAAAGAGTCACAGTATACACGAGTGTAAAGTCAGACTACCTACATGAGTAATGTATAAAACAGAACGCCACTGACAAGAAGAAGAAGATAAAAAATTTCAGGGTTCTTTTCTATACAGTGGGCAAAGACTTGGAGCATACTTCTTAGGTCTGTAAGATCCTTTACCAGCTCTTCTCAATTCAGTCAAAACTTCTCTCGCCAAATCCCTAAAAACCAGGCTATGATCTCCTTTTTCTGCTCTAAATAAATAATTTTATTGTAGTTTGCAGTGTGAATGTACAAACTCTTAATATTATCAATATTAATGTCATAATGCAAGACTCCATTTAAACCAGCTGAACTGGATACTTCCTGTACAGATATTTGTTTAAGTGAATAAAAAGAAGAAGACTAGAGAGGCGAGAAGATGACGACGACGGCAATTAAAGCGAGGTCGAAGTGAACTACAACCACGAGAAAGTCATAATTATGTTTTACCTTTTAAAATAGTCTAAGGCATTGCTTAGTAGAATAGAATGTTACAAACTCATGGTTTGATTCGTGGTTTCATGGTTGCATTCGTCCTGTACTCTTTTGAGGCGAGGAGAGGGCATTTGAGCTGGCCACATTGTAAAGTCCACAGCACACCAAAGATACTAACTGAAAAGTTTGACTATACTGCATGGTGATATTTATAGTTGTTTCTAGGAGGATTCCTAGAGTGTACCTTTCCTACTGATCGGAAAATACTGCGAGCCAAAACCTTACTGGGAGAAGGGAAATTACTTTATCGATGTCAAAACTGACAACAGATCGCCCAAGGCACTGTGCGAGCCCGGCAGTAATCTGACTTAAACCTTGGAAAAGTACATATAACTCCACAAGACTACCTTGGTCACTAAATGCTAAGAACTAAATGATTGAAAGAGAATTTACCCGGAAGTACCTTCCCTTTAGGCTGTCTGAAACAATTCGAAACATGTTACGAACCTGTCCACCAAGACGACTAAAGGGAAGTCGACGTTTGCCGGCTATGGAGCTGAGCAGCGGCAAAAAAGAGGACAAAATGTAATGAGACAAAGATGTTAAGGGATATAAGAATTTTTCAACATACACCACTGAAAACTGCAAGATAAATGAACATGTTTATGATCACTGAACCAGACCGAATAGATGTGATTACTAGCCGTGACTTCGCTGACAGCGGGTCATCACATAAGAAAGAGTAATCGTCCGAGGATCCGGAAAAAAACTGGTAACCAAACATCAATGGGATTAAGAAAATTCCTTGAATAACCTACAAGCAGATTAAGATATCGAATATACTTAGTGTATATACTGTCAGTGCATTCTTCTAAATATATTACTCATTAATTGGCCTTTCATATAACCCAGGTTCCGGCAAGATCTTCCACCGACCGGTCATTTGCATTAAAACCTGCATTTGCTTATATACTATTTTACAAGTAAACATAAAGAAGTGTAAGCATTTCCCAACGCTGTTAAATACTTTGCGCCTTCCCACACACTCGTCTGGTAATTATTTGACTAATTACAAGAGTTATACTGGGGCTTCGTAACTTCGTTCCCAATTTTGGATCTGCAGCAACCTTCAACGGATAAGCCTTGTGTTCTGCATCACCGGCCTTCGCCTTCTGTTGTTCCTGATTTACCTTCCATATATCAATAGTACCGGTCAAATTCGTTTGCAAGTGTTATAGTACTGGAGAAGCTGGTAGAGTGTTGGATCTTTACGAGTTCAAACCCATGTCGCTACAATGTGGAAGCCTCCTGCATGTTGGCCGTTTAACACAAATTTCTCCGGAACAATCATTTCATGAATATGTGAATGGTCATCGCAGTTATGAACCCTACTTAAGCAGTAGTGAAAATAAAGCCTGAAAAAAATTCAGGCTTGTAGGGGATTCGAACCCACGACCTCTGCGATAACGGTGAAGCGCTCTCTATACCAACTGAGCTAACAAGCCATCTGGGAGCTGTAATATACAAATTAAATTCCGGACATTTGAGCCTGCACAGTACAGCGGATGTCTTTCGAAAACAAGATAACGGTAATGCCTATTAAGATCTTTTAATAGCATTTTTTCTTTCAATTGCTCCCATCGTGTAAAATACTCAGACACTGTAGAACAAAAATACATTTTTCAGCCACAAGAGATTAAAAAAACCCGCTGTTTTCTGCAGAGTACTGGTATTAACCGCTGTCCGCTGTGCTCAAACGGGCTCATATTCGACTGCCGAAACAGCGGTAAATCAACTCGGCGTATGCTCGGCTTATGCCCATTAAAAAACTACTGACCAAAATAATCTCTACATAGAAAGAAAGGAGAAGAAACAAGCTTTTCAAAGATGGCTTTGAAAGCGAATTTGGTGCATGTTTCGCCGAGATATGGCGTTTTGAATTCGACATATTTTAAGGAATTTATCGAAGAAACAACATGGAAATTTCTCTGTTTCTTGTTTTGGGGGATTTTCAAACGGAGAAAATATACATGAAAGTGAATCTACGAGTTGAATGTGTGTTTTCACAACATCCACTTGCACATTTTTTCCATCAAGCTTATTTCGCCAGTAATCGCAGTTTATAAACAAACGGTTTTCCCGATTTCGATGAATGTCACTGGATTCCTTACAAATATTTCGGCGGCTACCGGTGGAAGAAAAACGTGAAAAATATACATGAAACTCGTTTACTTTATGATAATTTTTACATATTTAGCCCTATAATATAACAACCTATTATGGTTCAGTTGCACATTTTTTCTTTCTTTGCGTCTTGAAGAGATATTTGCTATTTTTCTTGAATGCCCATACAAATCACTATACATTTCGGCGTCCCGATCAATCTTCAGGTTGCCGCGCGTAACCGCGCGTGGGGTCTCGTGTCCTAAATTTCTGGCGATGCGTGCGTGATGAATATGTGAGAGTGAATATATGAAAATCACTGCGGATTAAATAATGAATACGTGAATGATCATCGCAGTTATGAGCACAACTTTAGCAGTAGTGAAAATAAAGCCTGAAAAAAATTCAGCTTGTACGGGATTCGAACCCAGTTCAAATATATGATTTTCATATATCCACTCTCACACAATCACACTGTTTTGTTGTGGATTCGTCGTCAAAGTCATACATATAATTACAAACTACATTTATACAGTTAATTGTTCATTGTTTTACGGTAGCAAGAAGAATCATTGACTGTTTTTTAGAAAGTTTTCTAGAGCAGTTTTAATTTGGGTGGGGTGTGTGTTCGTTCTAATAGATTCAGGGAGATTATTCCAAGTCCGGACCTCATTGTACGAAAAGGAACCTTGGAATTTTGTGTTTCGAGCAAGGGGTACTCGCAACAGGTCCCTACTTCTGAGGATGTAATTGTGCACATGACAGGTAGGTCTAAAGTTATCTAACAGATAATCAGGTGCTAGTCCATTAAGGCCCAGTTCAGACTCCGTACTTCATCCGAGCCGAACCGAATTCAACGAATTAAGTTCATGTGAAGTACGACGTCTGAATCAATTCGGAACGGCTGATTTAATTTAGATCCGCTGAGCAATTAATCCGGCCGCCTGGCTCAGCCGGGAAGAACGGCTGTAGACCGGCTTTGATTCAGACGACGTACTTCACATGAGCCGAATCAAATGCATAAATCATTTTAATGTATTTTTCATGCTGTTTTTACATGAAAGCATGCACAAAGGAGTGTTGCAGAAGAAAAAAATGGCGGCTTGGCGGGCCAAACTCAACGAAGGTGACATGTGTACTTCATGTTGCGGCCGAATAAAGTTCGGCGTCTGAATCAATTCAGCCAGGATTAATTAATTTTGGTCGGCCTATCGTTGAATTCGATTCGGCTCGACTGAAGTACGGCGTATGAACTGGGCCTAATGCACTTACAGTAGTCACGACGGAATTGGAGACTTGGCCAATTAAATGTTCTGTGCAGCTCGTTGTAGTGGGCAGAGCGCTGACATCAAGAGAAAATGAGGGAGACATCGACTATATTCAATAATGCAGGCAGTGCGCCTATGCAACAGATTCATCCAGTAAATATTCCTTGCTTCCTTGACAAGGACAGTGTTAAATAGCTTTGTTTCAATTCATATACAGCTGCGTTAGAATCTTGAGCGCCTCTCGTTGCATGCATACAGACAGTGGTCGCTGAACGCAAGAAACTATGGCTAAACAAAATAATCGATACAGATAGCAAAGCGAGAAGACCTACACGCAAGCACGCGTGAAAAGCGGTAGCTTCACTCCGTGGAAGCTCGGTTAGGGAATGATTTTGTTATAAGTCAGTCCATTACGCCGGTCCAATCGCAAGCGTCCTATGATTAGCGCTAAATACCCCTGTTCAAAGTTACACTGCAGATCGAGACTAGCCGGTTCGGTTAGAGTTCATGGCGGAGTGATCGTTTATTTTGATAAAATCTGACACCCTTTTAGTATACAATGGAACCCCCGCCATTGATACGGACACCGAAGGGACATGCCAAAGTATCCGCATTATCCGGGTGTCCGTATTAAGAGGGCTAACTTAAGAGAACATATAGGACCTTTTTAGTTGTCGGGACATAGAAAACTGTCAATTACAAAGTACTTGGTGTCCGTAGAGCGGGGTTCCACCGAATGCACTAGTTCTCGAAACGCATTTCAGATAGGCTGATTTGTCAAACAAACAAACAGCTTTATTTTTAAAATTTGTATACAAAAAAAGAGTTAGCTGGCCCGCAGGTAGCTAAGGCTAATCTAGGCAGGCCAAATTTACAATAACTAAAGAATAAATTAACAGTACAATTGGAAAGAAATTCAAAAACAATAAAGACGGAACTAATAAGAAGCAAGGAAATACGAGAAGAAAAAAAGATAATAGTACAAATTTGAGAAAGGAAGAATGAAGTACAGAAATTTTTGGCCATTTCTTACTTTTTGCACTATTATAGGCGTTTTTAATATACTGCAATCATTTTCATTTTCCAAAATGTCAAAGAGAATTTGGTTAACTTTTCTTTTGAATGTTCTCTTAGCTAGGTCTCTTACACAGCGTAGTATATCATTCCAAAGTGTTCCGCCAAAATCACGAAAAACAGCGTTTTTGTATTTCTAATCTACTGCTTTGGGCGAAGAATTTGCCAGAGGTGGATGATCACGTGTTGTAAAAATGGATACTGGAAGCTTTGTGAAATTGTTTCAAGACGAGTTTTCCTAGACGTTTATTTATCACACAAGTTTGTTTGTGAACTGTTTGTATCTACAGACCAAAACCGTTCAACACCAGTCCTGTAACTTAGTCCTGCAAGGCCAGAAGGCTGTAATTCAACTTGATCTCCTTCCAATCAATAAACTACAACTGGTGCGCGATATTCTTACCGCAACGGTCATCGGCGTTTCGGTCACTTGTGGTTGTGACATGCTTTGAACCGTAGAAGTTTCTCAAGTTAACTTGACTGCACCGGTTGAATCTTTTAATATAGATGACGGGACTTCAGCTAAGACCAAGCTGAGTCACGCTTCAACACAACTCAGCCCCAGACCTCATAATAACCACCGCCAGTGCGTATTGACGCAAACCGTGTTGGCATAACTTTCGCACAAAAAACGGATATTCTGTTCCCATCTTTGCGGGTTACCAGAGTAAATGTTTTTAAATCGCGCGAGGCAATGTTTCCGGCCTCCTTAAGGGAGTCTGAATACGGTCACGGAAGAATAATAAAACTTCCTGTCACGGCACAGGAAGTTTACCGTGAACTGTGCTGAATATTGTTGTTCTGTGCATACAATCAACCGGTGATGTCTTGTTTTACTTTCTTTTTTACCGAATAAACTTATTGACTAGCTCGAACGCTTAAAATATTGACAATAAACTGCTATCTATTGGCTAAGAAAGAAAGCACTTATTTATATTAATAGTAATAATAATCATAACTAAGTGAAGCACGATCGTCCGGGTTAGTGTAGTCCTGAGAAGGACTGTTTGTGGTGACATTGACTGACGTTTCGACAACCTGAGCGGAAGTCATCATCAGAGTCAAGTGATTGGGGTAACGTCAGGAGATGGTATAAGTACTCTGGTCGTTGATGTGATTGGTCAACGAAGTCGTGATGTTATTGGTTGTCTGTCAGTTAAGCCGTGATGTTATTGGCTGTGAAGACTGTAAACCGTGGTTGGTGCGTTTCGATCCGTCTTTTGTTAGTCAAATGTTCGTAGGTGTATTGTTAGTTAAATTAGTCGTTCGAGCTGTTAGTCTTAGAACAGACACCACTGAACCGTTGTCAACAGCTTCCCGCACCTTACAAACGACTTATTGACGATATCAACAACAGACAAACAATAGACACACCGACTAATTTAACTAACAATACACCTACGAACATTTGACTAACAAAAGACGGATCGAAACGCACCAACCACGGTTTACAGTCTTCACAGCCAATAACATCACGGCTTAACTGACAGACAACCAATAACATCACGACTTCGTTGACCAATCACATCAACGACCAGAGTACTTATACCATCTCCTGACGTTACCCCAATCACTTGACTCTGATGATGACTTCCGCTCAGGTTGTCGAAACGTCAGTCAATGTCACCACAAACAGTCCTTCTCAGGACTACACTAACCCGGACGATCGTGCTTCACTTAGTTATGATATGACTCCTGGGTTCAAACCATTTACGATTTTAAGTAATAATAATAATAATAATAATATATCACATTTATATTGCGCCTTTTCTATACAATATTCAAATGCGCATTACAACACTGGCCGGGGGACTTTGCCAGACTGCTTATACCGCAGTTTACAATTAATGAAGTTGATTGCCCCTTGTAATGTCAATATCAAATTAAGACAGACACTAGGGTGGTCACTGCCAGAGTTTTCTTACGTCCCTAGTGGTTCTTTTACGTCCCACAGAATCAGAGAA
>JAEMWC010001094.1:202500-240000 GCA_016490735.1 Pachyseris speciosa | reverse complement strand
AGCCAACTCGGCCAACAAACTCGTCTGCTAAGTATCAGGCGATATTCCGCGCGATTTCGCGGGAAAATATATTATTGCTAAATTGCGACTCTAAGAACCAGATTGTTCAGTTTCTGCTGTAACTAAATTACTTTTTCTGCAATAAAGCTTGCGCTGTCAGCTTCTCACCGACTCTTCCCCCCTTCACTGGGTGGTTCATGAGCACCATTATTATCCCCTTGGTCCTATCCTGTCCCTGAAGACTCACTTTCACCCTCCTCACCAGGCAGCCTCTGAGCATCACCAGCTTCATCTCCCTCCCCTCCCACCTCGGAAGCCTGACTCTCTCCTCCCTCATCAGATTGTGTGCTAGCAACATCACCTTCTGCAAGCTGCTGTTGTGTCCCTGACACCGGACTCTCTTCCTCGCCACTGACTGGTTCAGCATCATCAGCTAGCGCCCCACCCTCAGGCTCCACAGCATTCTGATTCCCGTCTTGCAAGAAATCATCCAGTATTATGTCTTCAGGGTTAGGAACTGCCTGCAGAAACTCCTCATCTGGACAAATCTTTTCAAACACATCCTTGGCCTGCAAGAAAAGCATTAGAGAAATGGTTGTTGGCAAGGTTTCTGCTGAGAAAGAGTGAGAACAAATCCCAACTAAAATTCCTTGGCACACTTGGCGCGACTATATTTTGGGTGGATGATAATATAACATAGTGAAAACAAATAATTTAGTCCATCATCTCAATAATTCGTCTGCTAACCTACAACTTTCATGTCCACCAAGGCAGCAATGTGACAAAAAATTAATGAGTGGCTTGGGTGTCATCATAAAAATGGTTTGACAGTTCATAAACCTGAAGATGCAAGTGATCATCCCAGTTATGAAAACTACTTACGCAGTAGTGAATGTAAAGCCTGAAAAAAAACAACAGGCTTGTACAGGAGTCGAAGCAGCCATGACCACTGCAATACCAGCGCAGTGCTTTATCAACTGAAATAACAAGCCAACTGGGAGCTAGTCCAGCTTTATTTTCACTGCTGCTTAAGTAGTGCTCATAACTGCGATGATTGCTCACATCTTTGTTCTTTAATCCACAGTTCAAATTTGATATTTCATATATTCATACTCATTTAGTTCACAAACCTGTTGCAGAGCCTCGCCAAATCCAATAGTGACTCCAGGCAGAGACATAACATGAACATTTGATGGAAAGTCTGCTGAAACACACAAGGGATCTGGGATTGCTTGGTTGAAATACAGTGACCACAAGACAGTTGGCTTGTCATTTGCTGCATCTTCTGTTGAATGGAATAGGACAGAGAATATCTCTTTTTTAATTTATTTACATATTTCTGACCATTGCAGTGTTCACTGTACAGTCTGAAGGGTTGTTCAAAGGAAAGTTGTATATTAATGCCTTGGCATTTTTTAACATCACTTTTTGTTATTTTAAGGTATAAACAAGGAGACAAAGAAAAACATAAAAAGATTTTCAATAATTATTGTGCATACTTAAGTGTGTAATTCATGCTACATTGTACAACATCGACAGGCAAGTGATCTTGTCTTACCAATGATTGAAAATAATGCCTTGAATGTGTTCCTCCAAAAAATACTCTCACCTCTCACTCTTTTGGAATTCCAATTTACTGGTAAGTTCATACAGTATGTTCCCTTGTAAAATTCATTAATAATTCATAAGACTAACGACCAATCTACGGGTAGTATTTGAGTCACATGTATACCTCTCTAAACCCCAATAAAAATTATTAACTTTCATAAAGGTGTCCTCCTCCGCTAATTAGTATGCATTAACTTTGATACAGATCTCTACTGATTAACATTACAAACACGACAAACACAATCTATTGTTTCATTTCACAAGTAACATAAAATATGAGCGGGAGACCTTTATGGGCTTTAAAACGGCTTGCCGTTTTAAATGCCCATAAAGGTCTCCCGCTCACATTTTATGTATTACTTAAAGACCTTTACATTTGAATCTCCCTCCCACTCCCCACCCCCTCATACTTTTCAGTGAGGTCCATGGTGAGTATGGATGTTTCACAGCACCACACAATATTACAGGAGTAATACCTGAGAAAAACTACTGTGACAAAATTGTCTTTTTATTGCTTTTTTACCAAGTGCCTTTTACTTTTTGACTATGTTAATATATGGGAATAAATATTATTTTCCTTTACCTTCACCTTCTGATGGAAAATGGAACAGCTTGTTTGCTGTGGTCTCCAAATCAACTTTGGCTGATGAAAAAGATTTGCTGATTAAATGAACAACATAAAGACCCTTGGGACAAGCCATTGTGGTCGGACCCAGTTCAAGAACTCTCACTGGCTCTCCGTCCTCAGAAGATGGTGGCATTGAAAGAACAGTGATGAACTCTTCATCAGAAGGCTTTACAGAGCTGCAGGTTATGAAAACTGCCCTGGAAACAAACTGCAAGCATTCTTTCCTGAAACATTCTGGTACATATGAATGTCCACTTATCAGCCATTTGCATTTCAGTAGCTGGTTATTTGAAATTATCCCTGTACACTGGTGATTCTCTTCACTCATTGTGATTGCTGATGCACCTCTTCTCAGACAGTACAAGCCACCAAACACTGCACACATTCGGCAAAATGCTTGTGGCAGTTCCCCAGCACCATACAGAGGCCAGATAAAGGGGTGTTCCCATACCGGCCAAGAGACTGAAGAAAACTTTGAGTTGCTTTCAGTCCTTCAAGGGTTGTAGTTTCTGGTTTGACCATTGCTATGGCATGGATTATAAAATGTTGCAAGTTTGGCGTTAATCTGCGGGACTGAAGGAATTCAGAGTATGGTTTGTCCCCAAATCCTTCATACTGGTCTTGCTGTTGCTCAAAATCAAGACAGAAAGTTAGGAATTTCATCAGCATTCTCTTCTCAACAATGGATATCACTTTACTGCTAAATACATCAGCTCGTGAACATGGTACCTCCTCCACGTGTCCATCCATATATGTCAAAATTCTGGTGACAGCTTTGAATTCTGCATAATGACTGATATTTGCAGAGATCAAAGCTTCGACAAGTGGTCCTCTAGAGAAAAGGAGCTTTGGAGATATGTCAATGTTAAATCTTCTCCAATATGACTTCAAATCATCATAAGTCATGTTCACACCAATGGCCGGTTTTCTGACACTTGGCACTCTTTGGGCTGGCACAAATGGACCTTGAGGTGCACCATTAGAATCCACAATTTCTGAAGCCTCTCCATCATTTGTCTCTCCTAATATTTCCTGTGCTGTATTTTCTATGCTAGCTGGACTTTCGCTATCGTTATCGGGCTGTGCAGTAGCATGGCTTTGTTCCTCTACTTTATCGCTGGAAGAATCAGCTGCAGCTTCTTCTGAATCTTTAACCAACGTTGTTTTTGATGTGCTTGTTTCCACCTCGATGGAGCCTTTTTCTGGCATGTTCTTTTCATCTTGAGATATTTCCATTTCACTGGAATCATTTTGAGGTCCAGGTATGCTCACAGCAACCTCAGGTGTATCTGTTGAGCCCTGAGAAGTCACTGATGCCTCGACATCAACTATATCTTCCTGGGAATTTTTTTCACTGAAAGAAGAGAAATGAACATAAACCAATAATTGAAAAAAAAAGTCATGAAAAAATGACAAAGGCAGATAAAAGATTTCTCAGTTGTTCAATCCATTGCTGCATAGTACTCTGGTATTAAAACCCTTCCAATGTTAGTTTCATTCTTCATATCTTAACCATCTACAAAAATTTGTTTGAAGTCTCACCAGAAGTAAGACTTGACAACCACATTCTTAATTTCATCTGACTGGCTAGGGACTGGAACAGAGTAGGTACCAGGCTCCATGCTGGGTGCTTCATGTGTCTGGGTATCAGTCCCCTCTGGTTCATCCTCACCTCCCTTAGCATCTGGTTTGTCTTTAGTCTGTAAATAAACAGTCAAAGACTGTCATCATGAAGCATACCTAACTTTTTGAAAGTTTTTCTAATATAATGGCTGTAATAATGGTGGAACTATAACCAAAGTTCTCACTAACACACCAAGCAGTGTGTTACTATAAAAAGGGGGGAGGGGAGGGAGAGGGGGAGGGGGAGGGGGAGGGGGAGGGGGAGGGGAGGGGGAGGGAGTCAAGGTGAGCAGATTATGTGCTTGTGAGTTTTTTAATTCATAAATTATTTCTCATTTAATCACTTGCTCCCCTGAAAAAATGTCCCAGGGTGTTAAGCAGGCAACAGACTGCCTGCACACAACAAATGTGCCTTCAACTCTGACTTTCACCATAAAAATATATCAGAGGGGTGTATGCCTGGGGAGCAGGGATGGCGCTGTGGTGAGAGCACTCGCCTTCCACCAATGTGGCCCGGGTTCGATTCCCGGACTCAGCATCATATGTGGGTTGAGTTTGTTGAGTTTGAGTTGGTTGAGTTTGTTGTTGGTTCTCTTCTCTGCTCCGAGAGGTTTTTCTTCAGGTTCTCCGGTTTTCCCCTCTCCACAAAAACCAACATTTCTAAATTCCAATTTCATCTACTTGTAAAGCACATTTGATCATATACACATGAAAAATGTGCTATATAAGTTCTAAATTATTATTATTATTATTATTATTATTATTATTATTATTATTATTATTATTATTATTATTATTATTATTATTTGTGATTTCTCTGCCCATTCCCCATTCTTCAATAACAACTCTGTTTGAAAACAAAACTCTGGTGTGAATATGTTCACCAGTTTTGTTCATCTGTCGTATATGTTACAGGTCAAATTTGATTTCAGGTAAATTGAGATTTAACCTAAGTTGAATCTCTATTGCCATTGTTTCTGGACCCTAATTATTCATAATTAAGGTTAGGAAACAAATTTGACCTACAAATTATTGTAATACATACTGTAACAACAGAGAAACTCAAAACCTCAGCTGGTCTGATGTGATGGGACAGTATGGCAGTACTTAACTAATCTGACATTTAACCAAAAGATTATTAGACGTGGATTTGCATCAGGCCATGTTGTCTCTACAGGAAGGAAACTCTACTCTGCATGTCTCTCCTTCTACGCAGATGTATGGAGTAACATCCAATCACACAAGAAGGAATGACATTGCCATACAAAGTCACGGCTTTGAATCCAATTCTAGTATCACACTTTACTATTAAATGCTTTCAGCTGTGAAAAGTTTCTAAGTTTCTTCAATGAAGGAACATTTCTCACCAACCTGATTGAGATCAATCCATTTCAGCAAACTATCAAATGTAAAGGTGACCCACTGATCAGAGTAATAATCATTCCTGAGAAAAGAAATGTCAGAGACTTTAATCATTCTTTTTTTATTTTGCTCCAAACCGGCTGAATTTTTGTATGTGGCTTCCTTGTGGTTCAAAGAGCAGTATTCCTTCATTTATTTTCGCTGTATTTGCTTTCGTTTTTGAGAAAAATAAGCCCAAAAACTTGTGTTGGCATTATTGGAAGTGAAAAAGTAAACAAAAGAAACCAGCCAAGCCGAAATTCTTTGTCAACTTCCAAAGACACTGATGCTAGTTTTTGCGCTTGTTTTTCTCAAAAATGAAAGCAAATCCAGTGAAACAAATGAAGGAATGTTGTTCTATGAACCACAAAGAGGCCACATACAAAAATTCAACCAGTTTGGAGCAAAATAAAACACACCAAAAAAGTCACTTTGGACATTTTTCCAGTGGGCTCTTCAATTATTGATTTAATTGTTTTTAATTATAGTGGTTTTGATCAAGTGTCTGACTGCCTTGATGTTTGTTTATTTCATTCAATAACTAGTTAACAAAACTTAAACCACCTCCTCAACTGAGGAGAAACATAAAAACCAAAACCAATAATATCATAACTTGCTTGCACTCTTTTCATGCACACAAGATTTGCTTTGCTCAAAGGCTTCCCTGCACAGCCAATGACAAGATTCACATTCTACATTATTACCTGTCCAAGTGCAGAACTTGCATTCCAACTCTTGAAAGTGCTGCTGCTACTACAGATTCTGGGAAACCTTAACAGGACAAGGCAAAAAGAATAAATCAAAGTTGGTGTACTTGTTGTGGTTCAGTTTTATCCTTGGTTCAATTTTTATTTTCCTTTGTTTTGTACTCAGGCAATGTCACTGGGGAAATCTCAGTACCCATACAATCTTTTTATTGGGGACAAGTCCATTGAAATTGAACGAACCCTCAAGATTCTTGGCATTACACTGGATCGGGATTTGTCCTTCAAGGCCCATGTTGCAATCATGCTGAAGAAGGCGTATGCTAAGATAGCCGCGCTACGGAGAATTAAGCGCTTAGTTCCTTCAGACGTAATGATTTCTCTTTATAAAGCTTACGTATTGCCGAATTTAGAATACTGTTGTCCACTACTTCTGGGCATATCTAAAGCCTTGAAAAATAACATGGAACGTACCAATCATTATCCAATCAAGACATTACTGAATCTTGGTAATTCGGCTACCTATAACTTTTGCCTAGCAATGGCAGCTATGGATACGCTTGAGAAAAGACGAATACTACAATCGCTTATTCTTTTTTTCAAGTGTTTTAAACTAGATGGCCCAAATTATATCTCTCAATTTTTTACACCTCGATTAACTAAATACAATTTACGAGGCAGTGGCTTAAATGTTGTGCAGCCTCCATATAACAGCCTTGTTATGCACAACTCCTATTTGTACATGATTGCACACATATGGAATCGTTTACCAGATGTCGCCAAATCCTCGACCACTTTAGCACAATTTCGTGCTCGCCTGAAATGTGTTAAATTCACAGGGTGCCAGTGTATGAACTGTATATAATCTTCTAATTTTACATTTTTACATTCTCTTGATGTACTTAATAGTTAGGTTTTTATATTTGTATCCATAATTCATAATTTTCCTTGTATATAATCTTCTAATTTTACATTTTTACATTCTCTTGATGTACTTAATAGTTAGGTTTTTATATTTGTATGCATGATTCATAATTTACCTTGTTTTGTAATTTTAGTTTGTCGAGCGTTTTTAACATGAGCCTCTGGCTCGGAAGATTGTGCAAACACTTCCCACGTTCTTCGACATTAAATAAACTATTCTATTCTATTCTACTCATTATCATACATTACCATACACAAGAACAAAAGAAAAAAAATTATGCCAAGGATAAAATAATTGAACTACAACATACACAAAGAATTGTTTGCAATATTTTCCATTGATTTCTAACTCTAATCAGTCACCTAATAAGGTCTTTTTTTTGGATCGAGTGTATTCATAGCGACAACTATGACCAACTCTCCCCTGATCATAATGATGGCCAACTTTGCTAGGGATTGGATAAGAGCAGCTGGATGAAGCTTTGAGCCACCTGCACTGCAGCCAACCAATGATGGTGATGATGTAACCATCGATGTAAGGCTTGCTGTCTAATCAGACTCCATGGATCAAGTTATGATGAGTTCCAGCTCTTTTTCATTTCGTGACCAGAAGACAAATCCGAACCCAAATGTCAAATGAATGAATCAATTTAAAAAACAAAACAAAACAAAACAAAGATTTCAAGAGCACACACCATACAGAGATAGAGGGTAACTTCAGGATTAGCAGCTAGAGGCTGGTTAATTATGAGCTAAAGAGCGAGGGAATTTGTCACAGAGTATTCAGGCAGCCTCGGCAGGTTTTCCTCATAAAGAAAGGTGAGTACTCAAACTGTCTTGAGGTCCTATGATTTTATTATGCTTTGATTTTATGCTCCCTCGTTGTACACCTTCCAATCTAATCTTAAAAAAATATCTTCTATCATGTTGATGATTTCCTTTCATTAAATAATTATCATTTTGCTTAAGTAATTTTAGCCTTAACTTAGTTCAGTTATTATTTGTGTACCACTCCACGTATATTTATTCTTCTTCCTTTGTGACTAGGGAGCCCTGGATTTATAAATAAAAGAACTGAACTGAGCTGACTTTTTCTGGATGTTTCTAATTTGACTGTAGAAGTCTCGCATTTTGGCTTAATTTGGATGTCCCCATCATTAAAACCCTTTGTAACTCCCCAGGAGTGTAGCCAAATTCAAATTAATCAGGGGTATTGCAAAACACAGCGTCTTATGGCAGCAGTGTGTTCTGAAGTTGTAAACTAATGCACCAGTCAATTGAAACTCCCGCACCCCCCCCCCTCCATTCAGGCCTTAGCGGGGGATTGCGGGAGCTTTCACTTCAGATAACACTCCATTTTGGTTCCCTGGTAGGCGGGGAATTCTCTGGAAGTCACAGCCTTTGCATCCCCTACCAGGGGCATAGGCGGGGCAGTCACTTCTTGGTCAACGGTTTTCATTTTTGTGCCTCATAGTAATTTTGCTTACATTATTATCGCTTTCTTGACATACTTGATCGTGGATTCCGGTCTGGAACTCTGAAGGGAATAATGCTTTGCAATTTTGTTATTACCATGATGGAAGGATGTTGTAGCCGAAGATCTAAAAAGTTTGATCTACAAAGGTTTCCATGATGTTGTATGACCCTTGTATGCACTTGACTCATAGTTCTTGAATTAGAATATTGAAAGAATTATTCGGATCCGGTATGCTTGCACTTGATTCATGATTGTTCTCAAATGAAAATTGAAAGAATCGTTCCAGGTATGCATGTGCTTTAAACCAAAGTATTTTGTTATTTTCTGGTAACGACGAGCAAAAGGTGTAGTTGTCTAGTGCGTTTCATTGTCAATTTATCTAGAAGTATCAAGGAAACTAGTTTTACAATAAAGATATTTTGACTTATTCATTGTGCATTGAGGGGCCTTTGCAAGTCATGTGCTGGCCGCTCAAAAAATCAATGTGTTTATTTCATGGCTGGCAACAATGTTTCTTAACCCATGTTACGCTTGGCGATATTTACAAAGGGAGTACAGTGTGTGTGTGGAACAGTGGGGGCGGGGAAATGCACTACTCACTTTTGTCCCCGAGGACCAGGGACTTCACTCGCTTTCACTTGCATAAAAAGTGATGCCCCGCTCAAGCCCGAATGGGGGGTGGCGGGGGTTTCAAATGACATAATTTGTCTGACAAAAACGAATGTGCTTCCTTACGCTAGGAAAAACATATAACCCTATTTCTCAAGGTCCTTTTTATCATAAATTCAATGACGTGACATCGATCGTAACTGAAAACATACCAGTTCCCAATACGATGACATCGAAATCTTCAGGAAGGTCATCCGCCATTTTGGAATGTCCTCGCACAACATAGAACAGGAAAATTGATTGGTTTGTAAACTTACACCAATTTTAATCCAATCATATTCTATTTTAGAAAATACCTTTTTCTCAACTACCCGCTGACTATTTGTGAGCAGCCGATGTCGTAGGATATCCCACGATATTCAAGATGGCGGATGGAACATGAATCAACGCGGTCTGGGCATCTGCAGCTGAACGATGAGTAGGAGGTAGCAGTTCAGACTGGCCAGTGCAGACCACAACTTTGATTGAAAATGACAAAGCTTGTAATATTTGACCTTGGCGGCGTTATAGTTACAAGCCCGCTCTTTACTTTTCAAAAGTATTCGTGGGAGAAAGGAATCCCGAGGTAAGGAACTTTCTTACGTGCAGATTCTTGCAAGGCACGTAAGAGTAAGATCAGAGGAAGCTATTTATAACCTCTAAGGGCCTGTTCACATGGCGGTGGGGAACCCCATGTAGGTGAGGTACCCCACCAAGCCGTGGTCAAAAAAAGCTGGCCACTAGCAACAGCACATCACCCAAGCCGAAAATGCTTAGGGATTGGTTAGGGTTAGGGTTAGAGGGAGGTTGGTATCTATTGTTTGCGCCTTATACATTTTTAGCATTTTTGGCTTGGGTGATGCGCTCTCACTAGTGGCTTGTGCAACCCCAGGGTGCTTGGGTGAGGTTTAAACTGCTATTACGTGGTCGCTAAGTATGTATATTTACAAAGAATTCAGAGACAATTGCCCGGATGAACGTCATCCCACCCCACCTCCAGCATTTAGATGGAGAAAACTCACCCCAGCTAAGCGGGTTACCCGCCCTGGCTGACCGGGCAATCTACCTTGGTGAGGTACCCCACTTCACACGTGAACGCAATCGAGAAATAGGGAGAGATTGTATGGAGAGATTGGTAACCCCACTGAGGCGGGGTACCTCACCTGCCTGGGGTCCCCCACCTACAACAGGCCCTAAGGCAGACAAAACACATGAATTTTGTGCAGGGCTGTCAACCCCCCAAGTCTTCAAATATTGAGAACTGAAAGTGAAGGGATGATAGATGACATCATAATGCACATGGCGTCATTTGCGTAAAAATACTTGTTCACTGTGATCTACGTATATACCACATTTTCTTGTTGTGAAAGTTGAGTCTCACTTTGGCGATTATCAGGAGATTTCAGACTCTAATCTGGAGACAGGGAGATACAGTCCAAAATCTGGAGTCTCCCGGATTATCCGCAAGGGTTGATAGCCCTGTTTGTGTCATTTTATGTTATACAGGATGAAGATTTCGAGAGAGAGCAACTCACACAAAGTCTGAATCGTGCTTGTGGTAACAAATAATACGATCTTAGCTTAAATACAAAGAACTCAAAGAATCAATGTAATGGCACTCGACCTTACAAACTTATCTTAACCAATAAATAGCAATAAGCCCTTCCATACTCTCCCTCATAAACAAACATTAATCATAAACTAAGACTCAATTCAGAAAAACTGCATTAATTATTTATCAATGTATTAGGCTCACTGAAGTGCATAAATCTGGCCATAGCAGTGTCTTCTAGTTTTTGCCTTATATTTACATTCAAAACTCGCACATGAAAATACAGGGCACTTAAACATACACACCCAAAAGCAATGACAAAAATGTTTCATTAAAGCTTAATTTCTGCTTTTTTTGAAAGGTGGGGATGGATTGAGGTGTTGTCAGTGATGAAATTCCTGTAAATGCCATTCTTTTTCAGTCTACTTGCTGTCATGGCCTCAGTACTAGTGGTGCCTACTGCCATTACAAATCACACTGTTTATGCTAATTCCTGCTTCCATTTATCTCTAATCCCACATCGTGGATCCTTCCTGCTTTTCAGTCACCAGGGCCCGGTTGTTCGAAAGCTGATTAACCCAAATCCAATATCAAAAATAATATTAACCAAGGAATTTATTTCTCGATCCACAAACATTGTTCAACACTGGTATTCTGCAAAATTTTCAATCAGAGGACGATAATCCTAAAAAGCACAAAATAGCAAAAGAAACTTTCATCCAAAAGTAAAAAACTGCAACCAAAGTTTACGCTAACTGAACAACCGGACACAGGTTTTCAGAGTACTTGCAAATGATCAATATTTATTATCAACTTGGCTGAATGTACTTGTCTTCTTTTAGTGAGTTTGTGTTAAGAACCTTTATAAACAATGCAAAAAGACTTGACACTGGTGAAGTCTCTCTTTCACAGGTGAGCCATTTGCATAACTTTAAAACATGCATCACTCAATGTTCCCCTCATATTTGTTATGGTTTTTATTGGAATAATTTGTTTAATCATTGTGACATTTCATGGTTGTTGATCATTTCCTTTATCCTTGTGGCCTGAAGAGTATGTTTGATCAAATAGGCTTACAGGATAAGGTTCACAGCTAAATGATGTGGAAAGTTGTATTTGTTCATTCCTTTCAAATAAAAGGCAGTGGACCAGAAATACTTTTAATCAAAGAAAGTAGAATCTTGCTTAATTGGTCTCCAGCTTGGCTGGTATTAATTGGCCTTAACCCATTGGCACCCAGCCGTTTTTACCTTTTCGGAGTGATTTTCCACCTATAAACGATCCATGGCATTTCGTGACTCTTTATTGAAACTCCCATGGAAAAGTGGTGCTGTCCTAAGGCACTGAAGGCTCAAGGTTTCTGAAAACGTCATTCTGACGTAGCTATTTTTCATCTGTGGAGCTACAAGGATGTCCCAAGTTGGGTTTGCTTGCGATTTTTGCTAAGTTGACAACCATTTTTCATCTTTAGTGGCTGCCTGATGAGCATCATTAAGCGTGACGGCAGCTAAGAGTCCACTTTCTCAAAGAATCGAGCAAGGTGATGTACTTTGTTGTCGAATTTGGCTTGTCACTCGACGAACTGGGAATTTGGCCGGTCAGACACTTAGTACCTTTGGGACTCGACTATTGATGAATTTCTCGACCTACCGCCACATATTTTGGAATTTGTGAGCACTGAAGATGACCACAAGCAGGAATTTTTGGCGGTAGGTTGGAGTGGCTATGTGAAAGAATTGGGGAAGGAACGGGCGCTGTCAAAAATTCTTGTTATTTCCGAGCATGCAATGTGGTTGAGATGTTGAAAATGGTGGAAAGGCCCGAATGCACTGGAACAAAAGGCTGTATCTATGCTCAGGAGAAGAATATGAACAAAAAAAGTCATTTCTAAGCTAGAACAAGGACTGAATTTTGTTATGATGGTTGAAGTTTGGTTTTACAACGATGATTTCTTTCAAAAATGTAACTAATAGGCAAAAAGGGGCATTTTCGTCGTTTCTCTTTGACGTTAAAAATGGTCAGTTTCTTTCTTGTCCAAACTCAAAAGGCCATATTTGGTAAAAATCGCTACGTTTCTTGCATTTATTGGATGTCCAAATTTTAAGGACATCCCACTTCGTGCTCACAACTGACAGTTAAGGCAATATTCGTGCGATTGAGAAAGTTACAAGGTTTTGAAGTATGGGAGTCTTGTGCGGCCGGTTTTGAACGGCATGGGCTTCAATGGGTTAAAACAACTAAATAAATAAAACATGTTTATCACCCTCTGCGCTTTCCCCTCCCCTCACCTCCCCAAAAAAGGACAAAAGAAAGATAAAATTCTTTGTAAGATCATCCATTCCATTGCCTTGTAAGATCATCCATTCCATTGCCTTCTACCGAATACTAATCTTGACCTTTCTCCTCCTCAGTTCTGCTCAGAAATGGACACAATTTATAAAGAGCATGCCTCAAAACAAGGTTTTGACCTATGCAAGGAGTTTAAATTTCAAGAAATCATCAATGAATACCTGACAACTGCTAAAGTGATACCAGAAATGCTGAATGCATCAACTGCTCTGAGGAAAAATGGTAAGATTCCCTGACAATTGAAGAGTGTTCTGCAAAAGGGGCGTATATCGCTTTTTTACCTTAAAATCCAAATCTCTCTTAATTCACTCTACTTTGGCATACAGACTGGTTATGGTGTCAGAAATGAAGTTCTGCACTTATTTTCTGATTTACATGTAAAGGCCTGGATTCAGCAAAGCATATGACTTTTGCCTACAACTGGACCAACTCAAACAAAAGAAATCAATCATGCATCAGATCCTTTTGTTTCTGTTTCATGAGTTTTGGGGAAAAGTCATAAGCTATCCTTTGAATCCTAGCTTTCTAATTGCAAAATACCGGTAAGTACAGAACTTCATTTCTGACACCATTTCTAGTCTATATGCCAAAGCATAATGAGTTTAGAGATATTTTGGATTTTATGGCAAGAAAGTGATATACGCCCCTTTTACAGGGCCATACTACTTGAGTAGAGAATGCAGGTGACGATGGATGGTTAGGCATTACCCCCTGCTGTTTTCTAAGTTCATACACAATAAAAAAACCAAAATTTCCCTCAAATCCAAACCTACTACATGGGAAAGAACTTCTGGCACAGCCTGAACTGAATTCTTCTAAATTAAAGATTTCTCACAGAGTTACAAAAAGGATCTGGTTGACAAGGAGGAGTCAGGCAAAAGTGGCATCTGTGAGGTGTTATGGAAAGTAGGAGAGTTGGGAGAAAACAGTGCCGAAGCAGAGGCCCGAAGGGTGCCATGAAATACCAGTAGATGTAACAAAGTAATGAAATGGGAGAAAATACACTGCCCTAATCCCATAACATGGGATGGTGACATAAATGTAATTAAGATTAATGAGGCCTATTTAGATCTAATCTTTGTGCCGTGATGGTACGTCACGACATTCAAAGCTTTAGGATATAGTGGGTGTATTCTGTAATCTTCCCTAGCCTTCCACCAGTCTGCCATTCCAAAGAATAGCATCATCTGTGGAACATGTGTACAAATCAGGAACCTTGTCTGCCCCTTAATTTTTTACCCAAAATCGTCATGCAGGGTTTTGTCTTCTTTTGAATAAATGTTTACTAAATTTTTACTGAACTTCTTGCTAAATTGTTTTCAGGCATCAAGACTTGCATTCTCACAAATAACTGGGCCAATGACACAGGGACAAAGTTTACGTCATTTCCATTCCCACATTTACTTCACTACTTTGATGAGGAGTTTGAGTCATGTAAACTTGGCCTCTCCAAGCCTGACCCTAATATCTACAAGCTTGTTTGTTCAAAGATGAAAGTTAAACCTTCTGAGGTATGTGATTTTTCCACTCATTATTTTGAAATAAGAAAATCATGAGGACATCTGAGAAATATGTATGTCGACAGATTTAACCATTGTTAACAAAATCCAAGCTAGCTCAGGACAATGATCGATGGTGGTCATTTTATTTAAAACCTTCTGATGTTTGAAGCCATGATCTTAAAACTGCTTGTAAGTTTTTCTAACATTCATCGACCTTGTTTGTGCCATGGCTGTGTGGTCACCTCACAGCCCTTACAAGGTCTCACCTGATTGGAGACCACCCTTCAGGTGAACAAAAGAACAGACAACACTAACAATGGACCCTAGCCCTAAAACAATAGGACTGCGACACTATCCCCGCCACTGAAATTTAGAGCTTATAGGAGGTGCGACTCCCTCATTATTCTTGGTACGTAATTAATTCTTGCAGATCAGACAGATGTGGCATTTGTTTTTCAGGTGATATTTTTGGATGATTCACCTCAAAATCTTAAACCAGCCAAAGAGATGGGGATGACAACCATTCTTGTGAAAAGTCCCATTACAGCTCTGAAGGACTTGGAAGCACTAACAGGGATTGATGTAAGTTTTCCAGTAACTGCTTCCATCCTTGTTGATCTCACAGTCAGCCAGTCAGCCAGTCAGCCAGTCAGCCAGTCAGCCAGCCAGTCAGTCTGTAAGTCAATCAGTCCAGTCAGTCAGCCAGCCAGCCAGCCAGCCAGCCAGCCAGCCAGTCAGTCAGTCAGTCAGTCAGTCAGTCAGTCAGTCAGTCAGTCAGTCAGTCAGTCAGTCAGTCAGTCCATTTCTTGGTTGCAGCTGCTTTCATCCTTGTTGATCTCACAGTCATCCAGCCAGTCAGTCTGTAAGTCAATCAGTGAGTCAGCCAGCCAGCTAGTCAATTAGTGAGCCAATCAGTGAGTCAGCCAGCCAGCCAGTCAGGGGACTGTCTCCAGCCACATCCTACAAGCTTTACATCTTCGCTGGTTGTTTTATTCATATGTGGGTACTTGAGCCTGAGCATTGGCTATGCCATGCTGATGAGGCCTAATAAGGCCAAAACAGCTGTGCATGGCTACTAATGCTTGGGATCAGTCTTTGATTTGGTAGATTTAAGGGGTAATGCATGCTACCATGTGGCCTTAGTGCCCAAAGAGTGGCTTCAGCTTAGTCAGCCAGCCAGTCAGCCAGCCAGTTAGTCAGTCAGTCAGTCAGTCAGTCAGTCAGTCAGTCAGTCAGTCAGTCAGTGTCGGTCAGTCAGCCAGCCAGCCAGCCAGCCAGCCAGCCAGCCAGCCAGCCAGCCAGCCAGCCAGCCAGCCAACCAGCCAGCCAGTCAGTCAGTCAGTCAGTCAGTCAGTCAGTCCATTTCTTGGTTGCAGCCATTCAGCCAGTCAGCTAGCCTGGAATTCAGACTGAATGGCTTGTTTTTCCTGTTTGCAGGTATTTCAGCAGCATGTGGTTGAGCCATGTACTCCTCAAAATGTACCTCACTGTTACATCAACCTCAAGGTTATTCCAATATTCTATTTTCTTATTGACACACATCTCCAGGCTTGGTAATGCATCATTAAAGATTATTTCACTATGCTTAGCCCTGTTTCCCAGACCTAAATGTCATAATGGAGGCAGGATGGCCGAGCGGTGAGGGCGCTGGATTTCAATGCAGTTGCCCCGGTTTCAAATCCCGCTCTGGTCGCTACCTGGTGTTGTTCTGGGTAGTCCCTGGTTCAACTCCTCAGTCATCCTTGTAAATAGCCAACTGGTTTGCCTCCAGCCAGTTGGGATTCTTATCACGTTATGTTTCTTTGAATTATTTGTTCCTCACGTAGTTTGTGTCATTATCCCTGAAAAACCCCTTTGGGGAAAGGATAATTAAGTAATTATTATTATTTTAAGTAGTTATTATGTTAATTTATTAATTTTAATTATAGTCTTTGCTGTACAGTCATGTACACAGTTTCATTATACAGTTGAACCTCGGTTATCTGGACCTCAATAATAATTATCCACACTGCTCAATTATCTGCCGTGGACTATTTCGTCTGGTCCCAGATTTTTTGATGAATTATACATAAGGATTTACTTTTAATTTAGGGATTGAAAAGTGCTTTTGAAACAAGTTTGTTTTCCTTTCAGAGAGAATGTCATTTTAGACCAAAGTTATACAATCATGAAGTTCATTATTTTGGGTGATACAGAATGGACATTGTATTAAAATAATTCTGATTAATTTTCTAAATATTTATATTTTCTCCATTATCCGGACTGTTTACTCCAGTCCCAGTAGGCCTGGATAATCAAGGTTTAACTGTGACTGTAACCTGATTTGCTGGGTAGATTGAGTTGTACTTGAGTATATCAGGCCCACACTGCCACCAGAGCTAAACACAGCTTCTCTTTAAGCATGAATTTAACTAGCTAATATAAGCTCTCCAAAATGGTTCTGTTTAATGAGAGAGCAAGAGTGACAAAAGGACACAATATCAGAACCTGGGATGCAAGTAATTTCCAGTAAGCTTGATGTGAATATTGCTTTGCATTGATCACAAATGTCATGGCCTAGCCTCTTACGCAGACGCTTTTTTGGCTCATCAAGTGTTTCTACCCCACAAACATCTGCTCAACTGAACTGCCACTGATCTGTTCACTGGCACAGTCACAGCTAGCCTTTGTTTTGAAGAAACCAATAATAAGCTGCGTAAGAATGAAAATCAACACCTGCAGAGTGATTTCCGCCAAAGAATTCACATGCATCATCTGAGAAAATAAATCCCGGGGTCGAAGTCCTACTTTCCACAAATTGGAAGGCAAACTATGATTGGCTAACCGCCACGATAAGCTTGTGTGGGAGGAATGTGTGACAAGCCCAAAAATGTCTGCGTAGGACGCTAATGTCACCCTAGCCTCTGAAAGCTTGATTGACTTGTGGCATGCGAAAACCTTCTTGTTATTTGTAGACAGGTATTAGGATGCATTATGTGGATATGGGTCAGGGTCCTGTTGTTATTCTGCTTCATGGTTTTCCAGAGTTGTGGTACATTTGGAAATACCAGGTACTTATTGATTTAAAATCCTGCTTTTATGTGCAGCATGGTAAGCAGTTTTGTTTCTTCTGAAGTTTTCTGGAGTTTAATGTTGTAACACAGTACTTCGGTATATTTTGAGCTCGTGCATTAGACTATTATTAAAAATGCTTTTTAATGGCGTTTGTCTTAAGTTTGTCTTTCTTTGTCCCATATCTGTGGCCATTAAATGTACAGGTCATGAATGACTGTATAATTGATTGTTCATCCTGGCAATCAAAACTCCTACACTAGCTTATAGAAATAAAATTTATTATTATTATTATTATTATTATTATTATTATTATTAATATAACAAGCAACTCTTTATTAATAACGATAAAAATATAACCTATTTACAACTATCATAGACTAAACATTTTGATTATTATTATTATTATTTTAACAGACTGTCTTTCATTTTCAGATTACAGCTCTGGCTGTTGCTGGTTACAGAGTGATAGCACCAGATCTGCGAGGGATGGGGCAAACATCTAGTCCTTATGGTGTGTTAATCTTGCATAATTATTTGATTGAAAATTCTGCTTGATAATTTAATGAGCTCCTCGTCTAGATCCACCATTGATTTATCAGGTCTGCTTAAAAGAATGCTCTGAAGTATATGAATAAACTTAGAATTACAACAAATCTCTATCCTGTACTTTGACTCTTAAGATCTCAAGTTGCTGTCTTGTTGAAGCACACCACAAATTAAACCTGGGGGTACTCCCTATAATGGCCTATACAGGGAGGCTCTGCCCAAAAGGGGTACCTTTTTCATGCTTCAGGTATATGAAAGGGTAGGGATTTCACAAGTTGAAGTATATGAAAGGGTAGGGAAATCTGTCATTTAGGTATTTAAAAGGGCCTTCATCAAAATAAATTTCAATCACACACCTTATGACAGTACAAAAGGGGCACCATTTGTCAATGGAAGGTACACAAAAGGAGTACCTCTTTTGTCAAAAATGGTATATAAAAGGGTAAGGGGTCAGACCTCGGGGCAGAGCCTCCCCATATTATATTTGTCCCCACCCCTACCCCTCCAGGACCACACAAGTTAGTAGAACACTGAGTATTGATCCACATTCTCAAGAACCTTTGATTTTATCCATATCCACCATTAAGTGAATAAAAAGTTCTTCAACACATTCACAAATAAAACTCTCTGATATTTTCATGTTTGTGAAATTTTCAGAAGTTGATGCTTATGGCCGTGAAATGGTCTGTGCTGTAAGTATAGACTGAATTGAACTTTTCTGGTGACGAGTCTTCCCTAGAACAAAAAATAATGTCAATTGAAGTCTGTTTATTAAAGTAAAACAGTTCATTAATAGATAACATGTTGATATCAAGGCTCACCTTCATGTTGGTCATGCATAACTATCACAGATCATTTGTTTTTCATTTAGCTGGGTAACCCCCTCCCCTCCCCTGGCAAATAAGGCTTTGCTGTCCCTGTCCCTGACATGCTGCTCACTTCTGATCACCCTTTTAGTGACCCCTCCTCAAAAAAATGGAGAGCAAGATGGACTAAACATACCAGTGAACACCTCCAAGATACAAGTTTATTTTATTTAATTTGCTTTTAGTAGTGGAAACATTCCTCTTTTGAGAATGTGGTTGCTATGTTAATCTAAAACCAATAGCTGTCCATTGGATGACCTGAAAACTTCACCCTTTGTTATTATTGACATGTACATAAAGATATGATTTTTATTTTTCTCTAGGATGTCATTGCCTTGATGAATTCTCTGGTAAGGGTTAATTGGGGTTTTAGACTGTAAGCTCACATTGATGACTGATGGCCAATTACGTCAAGTAATGTTGCACCTCTCAAGAGTTGCTAAATTTTGTAATTGTTGGACAAAATATGTAGCAGCTGCCTTTGTGTTCAGAGCCAGGGGCATGAGGGTGTTGTTTTTTTTTTAAATTAATTTACTATAATCCTCTTTGCTAATGATGTGGCATGTTGTGAGAGTTGCTTCATTGCCCATTATGACAGTAGAACTAATTAAAATCCATTATAAACAAGACAAAGAGATGTGTCTGTGTTTCCATATGATTGTCTATCATCCAAGATATGATACCTTTAACGAGCTAATCTAGAAAAACTCATTCATGATAATCTGCCAGTTAAAAGATTGAAGTTTTTAGTGATGTATACTTCCAGCTATTATTGTACTGGTAGCAAAAACTGAATTCTAGTCCATATTTTGGTGCAAATAAATTTTGAGTCTCGAAATCTCACTGAAGCTCTCTGATCTGACTAAACAAACATTTAATAGAATAAGTATTTGACTGTAACAATCATTAGTATAATAAAAAAGGCAACGGGCAATGATCTTTCAGTACATTACGTTATATTCAGTCTGACTGTTCAGACATGTTTCTTTACATTTTTATTGAATGTTGTGTTCCCTTTTCCCGTTTTATTGGCTGGTTTAATCCAAGTGTCTATCTGGCTTTCACATTTCCTGTTGGGCTTTAAAGGCAGTGCTAATTTTATGTTTTCTTTGAATAATTTAGTATATACAGCAAGCCACAGTTGTAGGCCGTGATCTTGGAGGATTTATTGCCTGGGATCTCAGCCTTCATTACCCTGAGCGTATCTTGTAAGTCAGTTTAACTTGTATTCTCTTTTGTTATCTTCTGGCTTAGTAACTCTTATGAGATTTTATTTTAGTTGACAGCATCAGGCTCTGCTAAAATGTATAATTATAGCCAGGGAGTATGGAGAAATAGGTAATAAATTAAAATGTAGACTTAATAAATGCCTAACAGATCTATCAAAACTGAAATTCAGTACCAGAACGTGACATGTATTTCCTCTTTCAAATGTGGTTTGAAGTACTTTGCTTCCTGGATTCATGATAGATGATGATGTCCAGTGATAGAATGTTCCACTAACATTAGTTTACACTGCAGATCTCCTCAAATGGAATGTTCTTTTAATGTTTCTTTGTAATCTACTTGATTCTTTCATCAGTGCTGTGATAAACTTGACTCCATTTTTACCTACTTTTCCTAATATCAATCCACTGGAGAGACTGCAGGCAAACCCAGGGATATATCAGTATCAACTCTATTTCCATAAGGAGGTTAGTTCTGTGGTTACCTTCCTTTGCATTTTCCAGTAGCTGGGCTAGATTTTGGCTGTTTTTCACCCTACCTCTCTTGAGGGTAGAAATTTGCCTTTATTTTCTTATCCCTCTGGTAGTATTTAAAACATATGGTATTACTTGATTTCTATTGAGTATAGAGTATCATTGATGCTTAGAACTTGGACCAAAGTATTCTTGATTTTCAATCCACCCTGCTTTCAGTTAATGTATGGTGACCACAGTAAATATTAATGGCATTGTTTCCAGCAGGCGATGTTGGATTGCTACACCTACTAACTTCAGAGTCCTTTAATTTCTCATTTTTTCTCTGACCCTATGACCCTAAATTTACAAGAAGCAACAATGGAAAGAAAAGAGAAAGAGAAGAAAAGAGGGGAGCAGGGTTGGCATAGTGGTGAGAGTGCTCGCCTTCCACCAATGTGGCCCAGGTTCGATTCCCGGACTCGGTGTCATAAGTGGGTTGAGTTTGTTGTTGGTTCTCTACTCTGCTCCGAGAGGTTTTTCTTCGGGTACTCCGGTTTTCCCCTCTCCACAAAAACCAACACTTCCGTAAATTCCAATTCGATCCGGAACGCTTGAGTGTTTATTACATGAGCCTCTGGCTCGGGAGAATGGGCAACCACTCCTCACGTTGTCAAGCTTAAATAATTGATTTGCTTTGATTTGATTTTGAAGAGAGGAAAATGGAGAAGAAAGGAAAATATGGTACTGACATGCCCTCCTCCTTTGTCTTTTGATCATAAAACTCTGACAGGGTTAGGTCTTCCAGGAGGGCATTTTTTGCTTACTAATAATAATAATTTAATAATAATTTAGAACTTATATAGCGCATTTTCCATGTGTATATGATCAAATGCGCTTTATAAGCAGATGAAATTGGAATTTGGAAATGCTGGTTTTTGTGGAGAGGGGAAAACCGGAGTACCTGGAGAAAAACCTCTCGGAGCAGAGAAGAGAACCAACAACAAACTCAGCCCACATATGACGTCGAGTCCGGGAATCGAACCCGGGCCACATTGGTGGGAGGCGAGTGCTCTCACCACTACGCCATCTCTGCTCCTGCTAACTACCCAGGCAAATAAAACAGTCACATTTTCTTGCTAATCTTTTGTTTTTAAAATTTGTAAAATCTATTCTCCTAATCAACAGGGTGCTGCAGAGGGAGAACTTCAAAAAGATGTCAAAAGATCATTCATTCTGTTAATAAGAAGCACTGTAGATATGGTGAGTTCTAGACTTGTTAACCAATGTCCTTTTCCATTCCCCTGGGACATACCGCAAGACAAGCAACGTACAAAGAATTTTAATGGGTCGTTGTTCAAAATATTATGTAACTGTACATTTTTACTTTAGAGGAAATCACCTTTCTTGAGAAAGGGCTATAAAAAGAAACATAACTTTAATAAGTAATAAATACATTGTAAAGGTTTATAAAAATTATCTTAAGGTGTGTAAGATCTATGTACTTGATAAGCTGATGCATGAATGGTAATGTTACTGTATGCCATACCTTTTTTTCCTCCAGCTTAAATTAAGCACTGCTGACGTTTTGGAAAGAGGTGTGTAGTCCATGGTATTTAATATTTCTATCATTGATTTTTAAAGTCCATCCATTCATCAATTACTAGGTAAGCTATTGCTTGCCTTGTTAAATATATTTCATCCTTTAGTAACACTTCTCTACCCAAGTAAAAGCAACCATGTAAAGTAAATTGTTAATAATAAAAAAGGTCTAACTTGCGTCAACTTACTGTTGACCTGAATGTAGGTACTGGGGAGCAACAGGGATGTAACCTTACTGCACGCCTTTCACTCTCTGTTCCTGCATTTACCTTGAATGACGCATTACCAACTATGGTGCTTTTGTTGAATTCGCCAATAAAATTTCTATTTTGATAAATATTGCGGTATAAATATATCAAATAAGTTGTTTCTTTGAAATCACTTCCCTCACTTTCATTGATCCCAGCTTACATGCACCCTCTTCTCTACTGTTCTCACTGCCTTCTCTTCCATTTCCCATTTCCTCTTCTACTATTCCAACCCCTTGTCTCACCCCCTCCTCTGTCATGGCCAGTAATTCCCATTCAGTTTCTTGGTTCTCATAATTTTTCTCTCACCCTCTGAGTGGTCAGCCCTCCCATTATTATGCTTTTCAGTCGGGACTCATTAGAACCAATACCGGCAATGTGGAGGGAGGTATACTTGTACTTACTGGTAGCTAAAGGTTTCTACTAGTCAACAAAGATTTGTTTATTTCAGGTGGGCTTTTTGTTGGGCTGTCAGACAAGATTGACAGGAGCTGGATCCTCACACACGATGACCTGATGTATTTTACGGAAATGTATTGCAAAACAGGATTTAGGTAAGTCCAAAATTTGGCTTGCCCATAGAGTATTGTGGATTGTAAAGTTAACATTTCCAGGATCTTTTCTGCTTGAACACTTATTATTCACATGACCACCTAATGAAACTGCTTTTGATTCATGGAAAAACTTTCAGGTCCTGTAAGTTTTTCCTGTGCATGGGTGGAATGCTTACTGTGCAGACCAGTTAACAAAAACTACAGTGTAGCATGTAATTTTTGCAGATTTTACGGATTGCCCTTTGATCTGGAAAAATAAATTCCTGCAGAACAAAAATCCTTCAGAATAAAATACCCCAAAATTTTACTCTGCTTTTTAATGTAAACTTGCATTAATGAGGCAGTATATGTTTGATGTATGTATTAAATAAAAACTGAAAATATGATCACGAGTGATTGTCGCAGTTATGATCACTACTTATAAGAAGCAGTAGTGAAAATAAAGCCTGAAAATAACTAGGCTTGTATGGTATTCAAACCCACGACCTCTGCAATAATGGGGCAATGCTAATTACTGAGCTAACAAACCAACTGGGACTGTTGGTTTTTGTTTTTTGGAAGATTTTCACACTTCATTGTACATAGGAAGTTTAAGGAGTATTTTATTTACTTATTTATAAATAAAATATTTCTTAAACTTCCTACAATGAAGTGTCAAAATCTTCTTCTGATTGATCATGGTGTCAAACATTAATATCAACAATGTAAGATAAAACACCATAACCAGTCTGTATGCCAAAGCAGAGTGAATTTAGAGAGATTTGGATTTTAAGGCAAAACAGCGATATATACCCCTTTTGCAGAACACCCTTCAACTGTAGAGTTCATTATAATATTAGCTGAAGGAAAAATACTTGCAAGTCTTTAATGTTGTGTTTAGAGGGGCCTTAAATTGGTACAGAACCATGGAGAAGGACTGGCAGTGGAATTGTAAGATATCTGGACGTAAGGTAATGTTCTATGATTAATATTTTAGTATCTACTAGTGTTCTACATGTATCATGAATACCATTCTCTGATTGGCTACGCTACTCGCTATCTATTCTGTGATAGATAGTGAGTAGTGGTTGTCAACAAATGGTGGCCTCTTCTTTGCATTTTTGAAGTGTCTGTGAGGAGGATTTAGATAATTTACTTGTTTAGTTTTGAACAACTAGTAGATTTATACTAAAACATTATTACAGTATTTGCTGTCAATTTCTATGTGTGATAGCTGATTCAGGCTGCGCCCTCATCAGCTATCACACGATAGAAATCTCGAGCTCATAATCTAATTGTTAATAGGAATCACACCAACAGAAATTGTGCAGAATGGCTGACAACAAAGTTTGATGTGTACAGTGAATGAAAATTTCTCTTTTTCCCTGCTTCTGTTGCAGGTGCAGCAACCAAGTTTAATGATCACTACAGGAAAGGACAGTCTTATCAGACCCCAGTTTTGTGCCAAAATGGATCAGTGGGTAAGAAAAACTCTTTTTTCCCTATGACTGCAAAGTTTCAAGGTGTTAATTAATAATTAGGGTTGGTGGATGGTGAATGTGAGACTTAACAAGACAGTGACACTTGCATTTTATTTTCGAGCCCAAGACATTTTGACTGTTTAAATTGCAAGACTGAGAATTAAAAATCTTTTCAAGGCCTTGCAAAAAAGTCGAGATGGCTTCTTGAAAAACTGGAGACTGTGAGATTCACATTACCACCAAAAAGGTGAGACCATGAGACTCATGAAAATATTAAGCTAAAATTTTGCAAGACCCATAGTTTTCGAACAAACAACAACACTTTATTTCACCCCAGAAGTTTAAAATCAGATGAAGTATTTGGTACATCATTATAATATCAAATGATATAGTGGTACTGGCTACCTGAAATAACCTGAGAGTTGATATTAATAATTTATTGCTTCACAGTTCACATGTACTGGATCTGAAACCTTTGTCCTATTGCTGTTGGTGTTTTTCTGGTTTAGACCCCCACCAGGGCCCTGTAAACTGCAAGTCAGCTTGATGATTTCCTTAATTTCTTCTTTTGAGACCCTGCCAATACCTTAAATTTTTCTGGATCCATACATTATGGTTTTTCGTTCATTAGTCACCATCTAATAATAATATAATAATAATATAATAATAATAATAATTAAAAATTTATAACGTGCCCCTTCCATGCAAATATGATCAAGAGCACGTAACAACTGATACTTAAATATTAAAAGTAAACAAAAATAAAAGCTAAAATGAGCATAATAATTAAGGCTAAAAAGTAGACAACGATAAAAATTAAATAAAACACTAAATATATTATACTATGGGTATATATATTATACTATGGGTATATATATATTATACTATGGGTATTATCATCCTGAAGATTTAACAATAATATTGTTTCACATGTCAGTGTGCATTCCTTGAGATATGAAGCACGTAGGAAGTTTGGAGAGCACAAAGGATGCCTCAAGCAACTGTAGCTTCTTGAGTGCTTTCCAAACTTCCCAATTGCATCATACCGGTAATTGAAGGGCTGAGGGCATAACTGACCCAAATGACTTTTAGGGCTTTTTTCCTTTTTTGGTCCAAATCACCTGAATGTTTGCATGTGGCCTTTTGACCGTTTTTCCATTCTTTTTCAAGAAAAAGCTTATACAAAAAAAGGCCCTATAAGTCACTTGGGTCAGTTATGCTCTCAGCCCTTCAATTATCTTGATCAACACACAGCTGATGCATGAACCAATTGAACTGAATTGAATTTGATTACACAAATTTACTAGCTATAGTATAATTCAGTTTTACTATTTGTAATGAATAATCATGATCATTAAATTTTGGGTTGATAGCTCAGTTGGTTACACCATGATAATATTTCACCACAATAATGACAGATTCATTGGTTTAAATTCCACCTCTTATGGTCAAGGTGTTATTTTTAAGGTGCCTAAACTGGATCGAGCACATATTGAAGAGGCATCTCACTTTGTGAACCTGGAATGGTACAGTATTTAAAAAATGTCATTCCACTTTGAAGAGTTATTTATGTTGACCTGTCTGCTTGATCTTATCTTCACTTCTTTTTTGTTTTTCAGTCCTTTAGAGCTCAACAGAATTGTGGTGGAGTGGTTAAACAAAGTTCACTCAATGCAATCTGATTTGTCCAAGTTGTAAGAAGCCATCATTCTTATGAAAACATGCCAAGAAATATTTTTATATAAGCTATATATTTCATGCCATGGAGAAAAGAAACTTATTTTCAGGGAAAATACAATTTGCAGCAAGCATTACTCTGACACTGCTCTTTTTTTTTCACCATCCATTCAAGGCAAACTGCTTCCCTTTTTCTCAGAGAACTACAGTGTATTCAATACATCTTTTATGATCATTGTGTTAAAACATTAGTGTCAAATAAATTATATTGCAGTGAAATCTCTAATATTAATTTATTCAAGGACCATTTTTTTTCCATTCATTACAACGACTGTGTCAGTTACACTTAGTCTATTTTATTGTAGGCTTGAATAAATGTGAATTTCAAAAAGTATTTGTCATGAGTCAATTGAATGTGTCACCATCACAAGAATAGCTTTAACTTCAATGTTGCCCTGAATAAGGATCACTGTAAATACAGAGGAAGACTGGAGTCTTAAGCCAATTTATTAATTAATACTTATTTGGCAATCCTCGCTCTCCTCTTCCCATCTCCTTGAGACAACTCCCTCTGGGTGAGGAGATGAAAGACCCTGGGAATAAGCTTGGAATCTCCAGAGGGGGCAGGGTTTTCCAAATCAAATGACCTTTCATGACAGGGGTAGGGACATTTTTTTGGAAAAACACAAAGTAACTCAATTTGGGGTGCCCTAAAATATCTCCCTGAGAATCAAGTTAGTAAAATGTTTCCAATCTATACCCCATTTGCTATCCACACCAAACTGACTCAATAATACATACAAGATGGGGCAAGGCTAAGCAATGTATTTCAGCCACTCAGAAAATCTCTATTATCCAAGTTGATTTTAGAAAACTGTTACAATGTGACAACTTCCACCACAGCCACCCAGGCAAATTTCCCACAAACTAGCCAATGAGAATCCATATCGAAACATTGGATTTTCACAAAATTAATTATGTAAAGGTTCTGGCAAATGAGGACACATTGTTGCCCATGATGTTTCTTGGGTGAGCAAACGAGCAGGACACAAAATGTTTCCATGCTGTGCAAACTGGGAAACATAACTTTGTTGCAGGCACAAAATATTTCTGAGAAAAATCAGAATTATTTTTTTTGTCTCGGACACAAATTTTGTGTCCACAACAAATGTTGCATGATTTGTCGCGTGCGCGGGCAAACAGGAAAACATTTTTGTCCGCAACAATGTGTCCTTGTTTGTCAGGGCCTTAATTAAGACAAGTTTCCTGCTTTCGAGGCACAACAAAATTCAAACTGCAGCTATTCTGTTGTTTTATCACTCAAACACTATTAGGCAATTTGTAAAAAAATTCTAGGGTGACCTTGATCGGAGTAATCGCACTGTAAGGGTGTGAACATGAAAATTCTCTGTCACAGGAAGTCTCTTGGTGACTGCAATGTCAGCAGCGGTATTTGTGAAGGAGTAAAATAATACTAAGTTTAGTATCAGCATGCACATTCTCTTTGCTCTTGTCCATTACAGTTCCTATGGCACTAGTTCAGATTAAACAAGAGACATTTCATATTTTTCTTTATTCTTATGGCTTGCATGTTTGACAAGGTAATGGAATTCTAAGTAATTGAGCTATGCAATTATCATTAGTGCTTAGGTTAAAACCAAGTAAATCTCATGCTGCACTATTTCTGAAAATCAGTTTAATCCAACATTCTGTTTGCTCTTTCTTCCACTCTAGTCAATTCTCTCTCACTGGAGGTTATTTCACCTTTTTGTACTGTTTTGTATTTACAACATTACAGTTTTCTAACTACAAATTAGTTGGTTGTTTATTTATAATAAGCAATTAGGTTTTTGTCTACAAACATACCTCCATGAAATTTGCCAGGCCTAAACTAAGATTGGTCACTACTACTGATAAATAATTATAAGATTTGCTCAAGGTAATCTGTCAAAAATCATGATTTTTCATCTAGTTCTCTGAATGATAATAAATACTTTTTAAATTTAAAATTGGAATGTTTGTTGGGCAAACAGTTTCAAATCTGAATGTTGCTTTATGCCACCACCTCCGTTTTGAATCAAACGCACTCAGTAGGCAATTCATCACAGAAACCAAAGGACGTATAACACCATTGAATAGACAGTGTCAAACAACACCTTTGCTCAAAGGAAAAAGGCAGTTTCACGGAACATTGCAGTACATGCAAAGAACACATTTTCCATAAAACTGCCATCAAATTAATTATATTTTAGAAAATAAAATAGTTTCAGTTATCCTTTCAAAATAAAATATTTGTAATTTTTCTATAACATTGTCTGATCTTTTGATACAAGATGTCTAGCTACTTGGCAGCAGTCAAACAATTATTTTTAGCCCAGTTAAATTTCTACCAAGGGAGATGTTAATCATTAACAGAGTTCATGCTAATCTATGAAAGTAAACATTAGAAGTCTTCCAGGGCCCAAATATAAAACATTTGAAAAGGTAATAAAAGCAAACTTAGCTAACAAGTTAGTCTCAATTATCTGAAGTGTTATTCAAATGCAATGAAAAAAACTGTACTAGAACTTGACTTTTTTTGTAAAGATTTTGAATAGGAGGATGAAAGACGGCAATACCAGGTAACAAAGTCTGGTACACATCACAGTTGATCATTACTTGACCTCCACCAACAAAGCTGGTAAAAAGTGCTTGAAAAGCCAGTAAAAATAACCAGTTACTGGCTCTTAACAAGAACCATGTTCAACAAAACTAAAAGCATGAACCCTATGATAACTATCTTGCCAGTTAGCTACTGTGCAGTATCAGAGAATAGAGAAATGCTGATCTTTTAAATGCTACAACATTATGATTAGGATTTTATAATAATTTTACACCAAAAAACCTGTTTCCTAACTACCTTTTATCTTTTGAATGTCTATATCCCACTGGCAATTCCAAACCAAGTCTTCCTTGAACTCTTCTCTTTAATCCAGCCATAGATTTCAAATGTCCACATGTCTTTGCCACACCTCCAGTATCTATTAAAATTGTTTTTCCACAGGAATGAAGTGAATAGATTTGTCATCAGGAGTGAGTTGGAAATGCATTTGATGATCGAACTAGATTAATCAATTTCTTGACTGCTACCATCCACTGGTTTACCTGCGTAAAGAAAACAGATTACAAATGAATCATTGTTGTTGCTGCTGTAGAGACGGCATTTGTGGATTACAAAATAATTTCCACCATCATAAATCAATTATTAACTGATCTAAAGCGCTAACACCCACCTCTGCTACAAAGTCCACCATCAGCGAAACATGAATATGATGTGCTTCTTCGACATTACCATCATCTAGAGCTGAACATGATAGCAGAATGACAGGAATTAGTGCCATATTGTGACAGCATAATCAGTATCAAACCACATTACCCTTACTAAGTTGGCTAAGATTTTTCTCTTGCATAAATAATAATAATAATAATAATAATAATAATAATACTAATAATAATAATAATAATAATAATAAAGACATATAATAATAATAATGAGGACAGAGACTGTGCTGGTTATTGTTGGTGCACTGGGACTTATTAGAGAGGGAATGGACCAGAATTTAGGAAAGATCCCCGGAACCAGCAACATTAACGAGCTGCAAAAGATCGTCCTCCTAGGAACGGCACACATACTGAGGTTTCTGTCCATCAAATAAAAACCACTCCCTGGTACCTCAGGACCAAGGATTGGCCCCGGTTCTAGGAGACTGTAGAAAGCAATAATATTCATAGCACTGAAAACGATAATAATAATAATAATATAATAAAAGTAATAACAACTACTTATATAGCACTTATCCATTCCTGTTCTAAGAGCTTTACAAAGACAGGAAAAGAATTCATACATGTTAAAAATAATTTTCAAAAAGATGAGTCTTAAGTTTACGTTTAAAAAGATTTAAATTGTCACAAGAACGAAAATGGCCCTATTTGTCTCAAACCTTCCCTTTAATACTCATAGGAGAGCACATTGTCATTACTTGGTTACCATTATGATATTAACCTTTTGCAAGTTTTATCATTCTGCATTTAACTCCTTGGCTAAGTTTCCCATTAGTCCAGCTCTGGGACATCACTTGAAGCCTTCTTGATATGTCATCTGCAACTCTTTTCTGCAAAAAAAGTGACAGGTCAGGGATCATGACTGAGCAGGTGATATAGGCATCTCTTCACAATAAAGCTCCTCAGTGACAAAGGGTGACAACCCAAGCAAAGCAAATTGTTATTTTTATAATCATATTATGCCTCTTCAACAGTGCAGATGTCTTATGGTTCAATCCTTACCAAGGCCCTAAACCATTATCAAGGCCTGTAAGCTTCAACATCTTTTACAGCTTAATAGCTTGATGTTACCAACAGGACTGCCCTTAGGGCCGCAACCCATAACACTTGTTACAACTGAGCTCAGTCAATGTTACGGGTGATGGTTGCTTTGTAAATAAGTAATGTTCACGGGCAAGATCAGATGTTATGGCTGACAAAGTTCATGCTGTGCCTGCTTCAAAACTCAACAACAGCCCTGGCCCATGACCTTGCCTGTTGCAGTTTTACTCTATTGAAACATGTATCCAGTTTGTATTTGGAGTGTAACTTATTATTATAAGTGCTGCGCCACAGGTGTGATTCCTGGACTTGACGTCATAAGTGAAGTGATTATGTTGGTTCTGCCTCCTTCTCAGGATCTATCTCTGGATACTCTAGACCTGTATTCATCCTTCCATAAAACTAACATTTCTAAATTCCAATATGATCACACCACTCACAAAGTCACTCTGTGAATATCCTTCCATAAATTTCCATTTTTTAATTTATTACTACTTACATGTATTTGACCATAAATCTGTTTACATTGATCAGAAATGGCCAATTACATTTTGATAACTTTTCTTTCTCAACTAACCTCTAATGTGGCATGAAGCTTACTCATAACATCCTGTAAGGCATCCATTGTTAACTTCAGTCCTTCCTTATCATCCATTGTACTAACACTGTCCCCATTTTTTCCTTGGCCAGATGGTGATGTACTTCGAGGAGTGTTGCCAGCACTTAAAGATCCTGCAGGTGATGCATGATTACCTGGGGGAGGTGGTGGAGTCATACTATGGGGTGGAAGCTGATTAGCTACCCCACCCCCCTGCATTGGTATTGTTGGTGGAATAGGGCTTTGACCTCGTACAGGGTACATGGGTGGTGTTACATGACCCACAGGGGGCTGGTAAGGCAAAGGAGGGGGTGGAGTAGCATGACCTGCTGTAGGAACAGCTGGTGGTGTAGCTTGATAACTTGTTACAGAAGCAGCAGTTGTTACAGGTGGGGTAATTGGATGAAATATCCGTGGTGAGGCATGATTGTCAGGACCCAATGGTGGAACGACTGGTGGTGTAGCTTGATAGCTTGGTACAGAAGGGGCAGCTGTTACAGGTGTGGTAATTGGATGAAAAATCTGTGGCGAGGCATGATTGTCATGATGATCATCCAAATGATCACCTATTTCTGCTGTTGAGCGGATGCTGTGTAAGTGTGCAGTTCTTACTGGTTCAAAACTGTGGTCTTTCAGATCAAACAGTGGATGTCCAAGATTTCCTGGTAAATTCTCTGTTGATTTTGTGTGTACAGCTCCTGAAGGTGTAGTATGCAGTGGGTAAGTAGCAGTTTCAGCAGTATTTGTCACAGTTTCACTGCTGAATGAAGGAGTCGATACACTTCTTGTAAAAGTCACTGGTATATGTGGACTTAAAATGTTGCTACCCACGGATGCAGTAGTAACTGGCGGTGGAGTATAAACTGGTTGTCTAACACCATTAAGAGTCATACCAGCAACTCCTGCAAAAATTGATAAAAGCAACTTGTTCACTTAACGAAAAAAAGGCCCTTGTGACACTACATACTACCAATATGATGCCTTGTGATTTATGATCATTTGCAATGATATATTTACTGTCATGCTTCACTGTCAAAGTTTCACCTGTACAATGACATCTGCACATATTCAACTCATGGATAGAAAATTTGTAGAGGACTGCTTGACTATTTTTTACCACACACTGAAATATGAAATTTTTATTCTTGAAAGTGTTGCTGTCATCTTTATTTTTCAAATGTGACCGCATGGAAAATGTACACTGACAATTGAAGGGTATTCTGCCAAAGGGGCATATACCCCTTCTTGCCTTAAAATCCAAAATATCTCTAAACTCACTCTACTTTGACATACAGACTGGAAATGATGTCAGAAATGAAGTTCTGCACTTATTTTGCGATTAGAAGGCTAGGATCCAAAGGATTAGCTTATGACTTTTCCCAAAACCTCCAGAAATCGATACAAAAGGATCTGATGCATCCTGGCTGATTTCTTTTGTTTTAAGTTGGTTCAGTTTTAGGCAAAGCCATACTCTAATTTGCTGAATCCAGGCCTTTAAATCACAAAATAGGTGCAGAACGGCATTTCTGACACCATAACCAGTCTGTGCTAAAGTAGAACGAATTTAGAGAGATTTGGATTTTAAGGCAAAAAAGCAACATACACCTCTTTTGTGGAATACCCTTCAATTTTGTGTCAAATGGGTAACAACAACAACAACAATTTATTGGTAAAAATTAGCAAGACCTTGTGGATTACAATAAATAACATAAGACAAAATCAAGAACTGATTGGCTATATACACAAGGGTATTGTAATTTTTAATGGAATGCTTCAGAGTACATGCAATGAAAGTTACAACATTTTCTGATTAACAAGCCAGAAACATAAAAAAAAGGCTTTTACCAAATGTCTATGAAGAATACAATGTATATCAGTCACTAGTTATGTTAAAAACATTTTATAAGAGCGCACATTCATGTTTCTTAAATATTTGCCTTGGTGTGACCTATTGAGCTTATTGTATTTCCTCAGGATTGTCAAAAGTAGCCAGCAGTTGGTGAAAAGCGCCGCTAACTTTGTGTTCCTGGCCAGCTACTCGGAAGTTTGGTATAAGATGGCAAAATAGCCACCTATTTCAACAATAATGGCACCGACATCAAAACTTTGTGACAACAATGTTACTGGTGTACAAATCCCAACTGTTTGTTTGCCTGATAGCTGGTCTCACTGCAGTATCCTAATCAATATCTGTGATAGTCACATAGATCAAATGGTACAGTTAAAACTAGTAACAAAGCAAAGATTATTTGCTCTCAATTTCTATCTACATGATAAATAACTCAAGTTACACAATTTCCCAACTTTATGTAACAGAAATCTTAAGCTTAATAATCTCCTGCTACATAACATAAAATGTGAACCAAAACCTGATTCGCAAGTCATCCCTTCTCTCTCCTCAAAACGAAGTAAAGGCAGACATCTCAGCTGAATTATGATTTATTGCAAAACTCAAACTCACCATTAATAACATCATCCCTGATAGAGGCGTTTGTCGTTTGTAAACTTGGACTGGCTGCTTGGACGCCATGTAAAGCTTGTTGATGGGAAACTCTCTTCCTCAAATCTAACTTTGGCCTGTTTCCCGTTTTGTTGTTAGAAAACGCAAATGTTGGTGGATCGTTCCATCCGCGAGCAGAATCGTGATTATAAGCTATAATGCCACCAGAAGAACCTAAAATGGTACCGAAAATCATGCTCAGAAGACGACTTCGTGGAAGAAAGTCGTTACCCCTGTCGTTACCTGTGAACTTGAACGTTTTTTGACGTATGATGAATAATCAGACAGTGTATAAATATTTTCTTTGTTGCCTTAGAGTTTTCATTGTGCAATCCCGTGGGAACACGATTCAGTAAAATATAATTTTATGGGAAATAGAAATTCCGTCATCCTTTTGCGAAATTAATAACTGTACACTATTTGAGCTTTCAGTGATTCTGAAAAATATGTATCAAAACTACCAAGTCATACTCTATTTTCTCCCCATCGAAAAAGCTGATATGCAAATGACTTAGGAACGGAAATAGCTAATCTTCAAGTTCACAAGAGAGGAAAGTTTACGATGATCTTAAAAGTGATTCGAGCGAAGACTGAACTCAAAAGATGACTCTTCGATGAAGCGATGAACAGGCTAAGCGCCATATTGACCAACGTCACGCTCATGCCAAAGCAACAAATCCACGGCACACCTTTTTGCCTATGAACCAACATTGCCGCGTTTTTTCATCAGAAGATTGTCAGTTAGCAACTCCAGTCGAAAAGACACCAAACCCTACCGCTTTAGAGAAGAAAAACCTTACCTTTAGGGCTCGGATCGCCCGGCATTTCGAGACACCAACTTCGAGTGAAATCGATTGTAAGCTCCTGACGTGTCACTACCCAGTGACGTCATAGCTACAGGAAGTTAAATCAACCGGAAATAGGTAGGCGAAACGAGAAGTTCCAAAAGACAGTTATTTTGGAAGCGCTAAAGCGAAATTCGTGAAGCGATAATATCGCTGAAAGTAATTTTCTCCATTGAGTTCATTTTTTGGCTAAAGGAAGTTCTGTCGCTCAACTAAGAATAAAAACAAAACCAGGAAGGAAAATTTCCGAACATTTCCGAACATATACGATTACTTACGTCTTCATTCCTTCGCATACGAGCGTCCCAGTCAACACAGGCCACCGAAACGACTCAACACTCAGAACGTGACGCGGGCCACCGCGTTTTTTTTCCGCCGCAGGTTATCTGAAAAGAGAGTTGACATCATTATCGTCGTCTTCGCAGAAAGATGTCAAAAGCTGGAAATTTTTACATTCTTTTTGTTGGGCTGGGGATAACTGGAGTCCTCCGAGAAGGTCGTGGTCAAACGTTGACTGGTAAGCCGCAAAGTTCTTGAGAGTGCAGTGCGAGCATGTTATTTTGAAAATCCTGGCTTGTGTGCATTTGTTGTCAACAAAAGAGTTCAGCTCGCAAGGGCATCGTTTCAACTCTTAAACGAGCCTTAGCTATCATCACGGTTGAGTTATAACATTACACTGTACACAGAAAATTAAGCTTGAGTCCTCGGTTATTTCTCATTTCTTCGACCACAGCTGAAGTTAGCTTTAAATTTTTGGTGAAATTTTAATACATAAGCTTGACCATTTGCGTAAATCTTTTGTAGATATTTTGTGACCTAAACTTACACGGTTGACATGTTTTATGGTGCAAAAAGTATGATATTCGTTGAATGTAAATATCTGACTTGGGAGACGGTAATTGGACACGTAGATCTGTTAACATTTTTTCCAATTATTTAAGGTTTTACTTGTTTAGCCGTGTTTTCTGGAGGCTTAGTAAATTAACTGTAGTTAACGTGTACCAATAGGATATCAACAGAACTCAGGAAAGCTGAAGTATCACGAGAGAACAGTGGAATTGTTTTGAAAGTCAACTTGACTGCATAATGCTGAATACCTCACAAACCCACCACTGCTGTGTAAATTATCATGAAGCGAAATCACCGGCTGTTATCTTACCGTTTTGCAAAATGTTTAAAAGTTTTATTTTGACTTCTAACAAGAACAACAAAATCGAAAAAACTGAGGAAGCCTTGTTGCCCTGTTATTGGATATGTGACCTGTTTTAGTGTTTATAGGTAGTAAGCTTGGTTTTTCCCGATGAAAATAAATAATTTAAGGGTGTTTCTTATTCTGTTGCTGCCAATGGGATAAAACTGAACATCATTTGCATATTTAATTTAATCTTTTACTTATCTATGTTAACGTGCTTACTTAAGAATTGAATTTTTTTAATTACAAGGCTTTTTCTGATCTAGCTACATGTTGAAAATCTTTAAAAAATCTTTAACTTGAAAATTAAAACATAGCATATCATAGCCTTTAGAGTTCCAAGACAAAGGAAGCCATAGCAACCATATGGTAATTCAGCCAGTCCCCTGTTAAGATGTGCAATCTCCTAAAAATTAAAGTTGATGCACACTTTTTTCAAAGTGTCAATAATTGGAGTTATGAAAACGTAAAGCTTGTGGGATGTGGCTGGAGTGACAAGGATACTTCACAAATTAATGTGATCAAGTAAGCTGAAGCCACTCAAAAGGCACTAAGGCCACATGGTAGCGGGCATTACCCCTTAAATCTACCAAAGCAAAGATTGAGCCCAAGCATTAGCAGCCATGGACAGCTGTTTCGGCCTTGTTAGGCCTCATCAGCATGGCACAGCTAATGCTCAGGCTCAAGTACCCACATATCAATAAAACAAGCAATGAAAACGTAAAGCTTGTGGGATGTGGCTGGAGTGACAAGGATACTTCACAAATTAATGTGATCAAGTAAGCTGAAGCCACTCAAAAGGCACTAAGGCCACATGGTAGCGGGCATTACCCCTTAAATCTACCAAAGCAAAGATTGAGCCCAAGCATTAGCAGCCATGGACAGCTGTTTCAGCCTTGTTAGGCCTCATCAGCATGGCACAGCTAATGCTCAGGCTCAAGTACCCACATATCAATAAAACAAGCAATGAAAACGTAAAGCTTGTGGGATGTGGCTGGAGTGACAAGGATACTTCACAAATTAATGTGATCAAGTAAGCTGAAGCCACTCAAAAGGCACTAAGGCCACATGGTAGCGGGCATTACCCCTTAAATCTACCAAAGCAAAGATTGAGCCCAAGCATTAGCAGCCATGGACAGCTGTTTCGGCCTTGTTAGGCCTCATCAGCATGGCACAGCTAATGCTCAGGCTCAAGTACCCACATATCAATAAAACAAGCAATGAAAACGTAAAGCTTGTGGGATGTGGCTGGAGTGACAAGGATACTTCACAAATTAATGTGATCAAGTAAGTTGAAGCCACTCAAAAGGCACTAAGGCCACATGGTAGCGGGCATTACCCCTTAAATCTACCAAAGCAAAGATTGAGCCCAAGCATTAGCAGCCATGGACAGCTGTTTCGGCCTTGTTAGGCCTCATCAGCATGGCACAGCTAATGCTCAGGCTCAAGTACCCACATATCAATAAAACAAGCAATGAAAACGTAAAGCTTGTGGGATGTGGCTGGAGTGACAAGGATACTTCACAAATTAATGTGATCAAGTAAGCTGAAGCCACTCAAAGGGCACTAAGGCCACATGGTAGCGGGCATTACCCCTTAAATCTACCAAAGCAAAGATTGAGCCCAAGCATTAGCAGCCATGGACAGCTGTTTCGGCCTTGTTAGGCCTCATCAGCATGGCACAGCTAATGCTCAGGCTCAAGTACCCACATATCAATAAAACAAGCAATGAAAACGTAAAGCTTGTGGGATGTGGCTGGAGTGACAAGGATACTTCACAAATTAATGTGATCAAGTAAGCTGAAGCCACTCAAAAGGCACTAAGGCCACATGGTAGCGGGCATTACCCCTTAAATCTACCAAAGCAAAGATTGAGCCCAAGCATTAGCAGCCATGGACAG